>VDFB02270651.1:513565776-513638996 GCA_007258455.2 Sequoia sempervirens
CTCCATTCTACAATTAAAAAAGAAAATTAAAAAAATCTATTAGTTTCAAAAAAATTTAGGGGGAAAATTATGCTTTTTAGGAAGTGCCCACTTAGAAAATTAATAAAAAATCAAATATTCATTAAAAAATTATCAGAAAAAATCCAGTCCCTACTACATACTGCTATCTAACTTCTGACTAGAGCGATTTTAAAAATACTAAAAAAAAGTTCACCGTGCTCGGGTCACACAAGAGTTGCTATGTTATGTTTTTCTAACAAAAACAACAGCAATTTGTGTGCATCCCTCTTTTGAACCCCTTAATCTCAACCATTTTCGAAATAAATTAATAGTTTAGAAAGTAGACTTGGAGCACTATGGTCCTTGTTTTTGTTCCATCTAAAAATTTTGAGTGTAGCTATCCTCAATTTCACGTCCAAGGTCAGTATTTCTTGATTTCAGAAAAAAAGTGGCCACTTAAGCCCCTTTTTTGGGAACCATCTTGGTGCACTTACCCCTTTGTAGCCTCCTTCTACCACAACAAAGAATTTCCTTTCTCTACAAGTCCACTTTTCTCCAACATTGACTCGTCCGATTGACACACCTCGAAAGCTGCATGTTCTGCCTTTGATTCTTCATGTTTTTCAACCATTGCTTTCCCATTTTTTCCTTCTTCCTTTCTTCCACTCTCCCCTTTTTCTCGTGCCTTCACTCGGCCTAATTTTTGTCTACAGTCTGGAGTTTTAGCACCATGCTGGGTTTGTTCTTCCAAACCTTCAATGGCTCTCCCTTCACCAACATAGTTTGAGATGGGAACCTCAACATTCCTCGACCCCCCCAATTGATCTGAATCCCTATTTGTTTGAGGAATATCAGAGTGTCCCTCTGCCTGAGGGCTATCCTTGTGTTTCTCTTCCTTTCTCCCCCTCTGTTTCTCCATTGTATAATGTCTAGAAGAGACATCCTACCACCAAGTAGGTTGTTTGGACCATCTGGGCCTTGAGCATTGTGCAACAATATGTCTAGTCTGGAAACATCTCCTATAATGGAAAGGTACCCTTTTGGTACAACACCCCTCAGAGGTTTTGATTAAGACCTCTTTAGGGAGTGTCTTTGTAACCTCCATCTCTACCAAGATCCAGGCATAGGTGGAGTGCAAGAGGTTTGAAGAAGCCTCATCAATCATCATAAAATCCCCTAAAGAATTTCCTATGGCCTCTAAGCAAGACTCAAACCAAAAATGTAGTGGGAAGTTTGAGAGTCTTACCCACAAAAATAAAAAATCATATGGAAGCTAGGTAGATTTGGACACCACCATCCACAATCGGTTCCTAGTGCTCTAAAATCCATTTGTGTAAATAACACAACCGAGGCCAAAAACCCCTAAAATGTCCTATCAATCCTAAATGTGAGAACACTGTGATACTGTGCTTTACCTCCTCGTCCAGCTCCTCCTACAAGAGAATTGACGGTTTGTTGGTCTATACTGCACTTTATTTGTCACATCGGTAACCTGGTGGTTTGTGTCCAAACAAGATTTCTCGCCCCCTGAAAGAGTTCCTGCTATCTTCCCTCTGAATATCACCGCATCACATCTTCCTCCACGCACAGAGGTTTCCCCTACCTTCCGCCCTGAACGATTTTGTCCAACTCTCTCGTCTTCATCTTTGTAGCTCTGCAAAAGAGTCATTGCTACCCTAGCTCTTGATGGCGGAAACAAATTCATCCTCTCATCCATTAAACATATGATAGCATTAGCATTTTAGCATTTGCTAAAATATTAATAATTATTATTTATATATAGAAGTTGAGTTAAAAAATATCTTTATAATAGGTTTCATTTTATTTTTAAAATTTTAATATAATTTATTTTTATTTTTAATATCTCTCTTCCCCCTCTCCCTTTCTCCCTCTTTCCCTATTATGAAAATAACAACATGAACCTGTTAGTAATGGAGCCTAATTATCTTGTTGATTCAAAAGTTTAATTTTAGTTATGTTTAGTCTATGTAAGTGGATGCATAGTTGATTTTAAACTACCACTTTTTCATTGAAACCTCTATTGTACAAACAATATCATTTGCTAGATGAACTACCAAATTTTCCATACTTGATCTTTTAGACCTCTTTGGTATACCCATTGCACACCAAGGTGTGATTGCTAGTTTAATGATTTGTATAATTTTTTCCTTGTAAAAATTAATTAAATATTTGATTAGTTTTTTTTATCATAATTAAAATAGAAGAATTATTATATTATAAATTACATATTCACTTTAAAAATTAATATTAAAAAAGTGAGAAAATAAGTTTAAAGTTTAATATATTTTCTATTGATTTTTAAAAGGAATTTCACAATTTTATTATAATTATTTGTGGAGGTTTTAGGAATTGGGTCTTTTGCCTTGAAATTTTATTTAGAGATGATATTTTATGAATTTACTTTTAGTAAAGTAGGAATGATAAATGATGAAACACATGATATTTAATGTATTATAAGTGTTACTCAGGTTTTCCACGCTTTCTTCTTACTTTTTCGGTTCGTTGACGAGTTAGAGGAAATCACATCAAATACTTTATGAGAATATATAAGGTTATTTATTCTCTAGAGTCTATATTGATATTCTCTTATTTACTAATAAGATTATCTTGATGTGTCACTCAATGAGGGCTCTTTAGAGATAACTTTTTAGTCATCTTATGTGATAAGTATCAAATTTAGCTTAATTTAGGGAAAACTGTGAACTAAAAATTGTCCTAGGCCTACAACTCTTATTTTCTCCGTCATTTCCCCTTTCATTCTTTCATTCTTCATAATTAAATAATTTTTAATTATTTAATTATTTTCTAATGTCATATGTCTTCTATTAATTAAATAATTTTAATTATTTAATTATTTAATTTCTATCTTTATTCTTCTTGATTAATTAAGTAAATTTTATTTATTTACTTACATCACTTATTAAGTCCCCTTCTTTCTAAAATTAAATAAATTCTTATTTATTTAATTTCATCCACTCTCTTAAATTTTGAATTAAATCATTATTTAATTCAAAAGGCCCTCTTTGTCACATTCTTCTATAATTAAATAATATCTTTATTATTTAATTATTCATTGGCCACCTAGATTAAATAATTTTTATTAATTTCTCCTCTCACCTCTTATTCCATGCTAATCTTATCTTCCACATCAAATATTTTTTTTTGTTTCTATAGGGTTGTCCCCGCGACCCATCCCAGTGGCCCAGCGGCTTGTAGCTTGGGTACTCAGGGTGAGCAGGGGTGAGACTAGTCACCTGCAGGTGAGATTCGCCACCCGCAAGAAGTCCCACCTCTTAAACTCAAGAGTGGAGTCAAAATATTTGGCATCAAATCTTATCTCTTAACATCTCATTTAATCCTAGCCCTTGATTGAATTATCTCATAATTCAATCTCAACCCTTCATCCTTATCATTTTCCCTAATTTATCCCTAACCCTATTTCATGCTACAACTTTTAATCTTGGCTATTGATTATGACATCTTATTGACATCCAATCTCAACCATCAATCCAAATCAAACTTTTCCTATAAATCAACCCTCTCATAATCCATTAGGGGTCGATTATTAAAGCATCCTTTTGTTGTCTAAATCATTTTTGAATCATTCATCCATTTCTATCTATTATCATCTATCTATCATCTCCATCTTAATGTTATGCTGGCAAATTGAGCAACCAACGTATCAAATCAATTGACCAATTCATTCATCATTGCATCTATTTGAGGTATTGAAGATTTGGATTAAGTAATGCATGTTATTGTTTTATCATTTTTATTTATCCAAATTTATCATATAAATTTTGGTGAACCTGGCGTGAACTCCCTAACTCATTTTGGCTCAATATTTTGACAAATTTTGAGGAATTTCAGAGTTGGATCCTTTTTGTTGTAGGTTTTGTTAGCTTTTTGTTGTAGGTTTTGCATCATTTTTGGACAAAACCTTAGTTTTGAAAGCTTCGACCATATCTCTCAAACGACTACACACATTTTCACAAAAATAATTCTACAAGTTGGGGACAATATCAAGAGATTTTAGTCCAAAAATCAGATTTTTTGGATATGTTTTAATTTTTTATATAATTTTTTTGTTATTTTTCATAAAAAGTCAATTTTGAGAGAAAATTAGAGAATGTTTTAGATTTCTTTATATTTATGGAAAGCTCTCTAAATTCTCGTAGGGGTTTGTTCATTATGTTTTTAGTTTTGATGAAAAATAATTAGATAAAAATTAGATTTTTGAAAATTAGGGTTTTACAAAGATTTTCTTATATCTCACAAATCATTGTAGATATTTTGACAAAAAAATTTCTACAGATCTAGGATGATGTCAGGCACCTTCAATCTAAAAATCAAAATTGTGGGACCTGTTTTGAATTTTTATAATGTTCTAATGATTTTTCATGAAAAATTAATTTTGGATGCAAAATTGCAAATATTTCAGATTTATTTACATTTTTGGAAAGTTGTTGAAATTTAAATAATGGTCTGTTCTCTGTGTTTCTATTTTTTATGCCAATTTTTTTTCCAAAAAAATAGATTTGTCTTGACTAGCTAACCCTCTAATATTAGTGATAAATTATTTTGTTAGGGTTTTGGCTTTGTTGTTGATTTTGTGAATGTCCAGAAAAATAAACATTTCAAAAGACAAATTGGATCAAGTGGGAAAAAAATTGTAGCTAAAGAAAGTCTAGGTGCATACATTCCATCTTTCATCTCTAATAATTACTTATCAACACACTTCAATTTTGGGCTTAAAAAGAACAACTTGTTTGATCACCCATTTGGATTTTGGGGTCTAAAATAAATCTTGTTTGTTGTCACATCATTGAAATTGGGTTAAAATGAACCATTGTCTTCAATCACACATCTCGACTTGGGGTTAAAAGGAATAAGTGTTTGAACTATTTTAGACAAATTTTGATTATCTAAAGGGAAATTAATCATTGTGACTGTGAGTTGACTGTGTGTGTGGTTAAAAGAACCTAACTTTGTCCTCTTTTGTCATACCCTTCTTAGGAGGCATGCTTGGAGCACACACCCCTCCAAGGGATGATCTCAATCAAGGTGTGGATCCAAATACATGCCTCTTTGGGAGTTGAAATTTTGGTACTCTTGGCTAAGCCCCAAAGAAATTTATACCTTTGGGAAGTGAAGGTGAATGGTGGGTTACCCCTTTCTTGTGGTTGTGTGGTAGGATTTTTCTTTCAAATAATCCCTAGTCAACCTTGTGCATCCTAGCTTGAGACCTAATTGGCCATCCTCACTTGAATAACATTAGAATTGTTGTTGTGTATGCAAGTATTTGCTTAATCACAATGTCTAATCTTGAAAGATAAATTTATCATTGTGTTTTGTGTGTGTGTTCATGAATTTACATGTGAGATCTTGTGTTTGATATTACCCAAGTCAAAATTTCAATAAACATTTTCCACATCATCCAATCTTTCCAAGCCAAATCATCCTAGTAATTCAAGCACTCACATACTAATCATTTTAAATCATCATCATAGTGACACCATTCCAACATTAGAAGACATAGCACAAAAGCTCGTTCACATACTTCATGAAGATCAAACAAGCCAATTGCCTTTAAACCAACAAACCATTAAAGGAATCCATGACATGATCCAAAAACTTCAAACAAACCAATCAACTCAAATGCATCGAATCATAGTAGAAGCCCAACACCTCATAGCCACTTATCAAATCCAACAAGCACAACATCAAGTCTAATCACCACATCAACCAATTTCACATCAATCCTATGTGTCACCTATATCATCATATCAACCTCATCCATCCACATATCATGTTACGCCTTCATCAACCTATCACACCTCTTCTAATGTCAAACCTTATCCATATCAACCCACCTCTCAACAACCATTATCCTATGCAACCCCTCCGTCATTATCACAAAAACAAATTATACCAGAACAAGTCCAAACACCATTTCAACCTCAACAAATTCAACCACAATCCTATGTGTCACCTTCATCATCATGCCAACCTAACCCATCCACCTATCATGTCAATGCCACATCAACATATCCACCCACATCCCAACAAGAACATAGGAGCCCAAGTCCACCTTGGCAACAAAATCTAGAGCCTTTCAATTATCATGTTACATTTGACAATGAGGACACCAATCTAGTTCATGCACACTATAACTTTATCATACTACCATCCAATCAAATTCCTATCCCTAAGTCACCATATCCTAGTCCTAATCCATTAGCATTACCCAAATCCACCCATCCACCTACAACGGTTGTGACCCAAAGGCTACTAGCAAGGAATCAAACATCGCCATGTCACCCAACTCATATGTTTGAACCTAGCAAAGAATCTTAAAACACCATGCCCATTCTTACAACCCCTTCATGTAGTCTCCCCCTTGATCCTATTGAAGAGTCTCCCCCATTGAGCCCAAGTCAACCCTCATCATGTCTCCATGTTGTCGACCATCTAGAACATGTTGAAACCATTCAAGATTCATCCCCTTCCACTTCCATTTAAGAAACCCAAGAGTTTACTCCCGAGCATGTGGAAACATCAAGGCCTAGTCCTAATCAAGGTTAAACCACTTTCATCCAACCTATCCATAACCTATATATTTATATGATCAAGATCTTACCTATGAAGAAGCTATCTATGAGCAACTTGATCCTATACCCATTCATTATCAATATATCCCAAATTCACCTCCACCTAGTCCTATCCATGATCCATCAACATTCGCTTCCCTTGATTAGACATATGCCTCCTAGGAACAAATGGAAGATCAAACAAATACCTTAGATCTAAGTGAACACAATGCTAATCAAGATCCTAATGATCCTCCATCACCCACTATCAACCCCATTGCAAGTCCTCCATCATATCATATCGTAATTTCCACCCTCATTCATGAATGTTCCTCCTTAGAACAACACCAACCATTATCTCTGCTTGCTTCATTTTCTCCATCCAATAAGGAACTCGTGTCTAGTGTTCCACCTACACCTAGTCCCATTTTCCATCGTATGCTTCAAAACATGAACTATCAAGGTAAAGGCTTAAGCCTTTATTTTTGGGAATAGGGTGTTTCAACCTTAGAGTCCTAAAATTGAATTATTTAATGTATTATTGTATCTATTTGTTTTAATTAATTTCCTACAATGTCATGTCATTAAGTGGGACCCACTAGCTAGGTGGCATCCCCATTGGAGGTGATTGTATGACACATATTCATTGCATGTGGAATTAGGCGTCCACATGTTCATTACATGTCATTAAGTTATAGGGACCTAGGACAAGTGGTGTCATCTTATGACATATTCTATGACACTTCATAAGGTATATATTGAATGGAGAAAGTGTGGTGCCTTAGTGGGGTATGCCAAAAGTGTGAAAGAATAAGTGAGATAGTCATGTTTGACTTATTCTTTGTTTATTAAATGTGTTGTAAGTGTGAAATTTTTTTATGGCACATGTTATATGACATTTGTGAGGAATTTTTCATAACACACTATAAGCATGAACTAGGCGCCCAAGCTTGGGAGAAAAGTTTTTCATGTTATGACAACTATAAGAGTTGTAAGAGAATGTTGTACAAATGTCCAAATCATGCCTATGGTGTGAGATATTATTGCCACATGGGTTTGGATGCCAAAATGCTTCCAAAAGCCTCTCAAAGCTTGTATCTCATGTAAATAGGATGCCTTGCATTGTAGAATGCATAGTTTGATTGCAGGTATTGAAGTGTCATTGAATTTCCTCTAAAAGAGCAAGATGTAGTCTCTATGTTAAGGTTGTGATCCTACAAGTGTATTGTAACCTTATTGTTGCAGATTAATACATTCATTTGATGCTTTGGAGAGTGGGGATTTTTGCCCGAAAGGGTTTTTCCCACATATATCGTGTTTTCTTCTCTTCTATCTATCTCTCTTATATTCTTTGTGTTTCTCATTCTTGAAATGTTAATTTACATGTCGTTATGCTGCTAAAATTTTCTTAGATCTGAATCTACATCAATTTTCCTAGAAGGGTTAATGCATGGGAAATTAAACTATGTATGTTTCCGCTTTAAAGAATAGTAGTATGTGCTTGTATCAAGATGATTAAAATCTGATTTATTTTAAAAAGCATAAGATACTGAAGGTGCATACTAGATTTTGGAAGGCTTTTTGAGTTAGTCAATTCCCTTTCATTTATAAATAAGGTATTTTGGAACCCATCCATGTTAAAGTCCCTCCATGTTCTTATGGCCTTGGACATACACCCCAAGGAAACCAATCTCAAGATGTTTATACTTCCTTCATGCATCCTAAGTCGACCTCCTTCCATCATAAATTGTATCATACACCTAAAACTTATGTTTCCATCCCTCCTCCATCATCCTACAAATGTCAAAATCCTGTGACCGTACACCTTCCACTATCAACTTTGCCACCATTTCTTCCAACTCATAATATCCCTCTTTGTAATCTACCTTCATTACTCCCAACACCTAATATCTCCATTGTACAATCCCCTTATCCATCCATAACTCTTCTAAAAATCCTAATCATGACCAAGCAATGCACACATTGTCTACACATGAAGCTTCCACTCATTCCACCATACCCATGGGATTCAAAAGAAAAAATTTCAATGCATCTACCTATAAAGTAAAAAATCCTAAGGATCCTCATGCATTAGGACATCAATACAAATTTAAGTCAAAGAAAAATACATCGAAAAATTTATATAAGCCCATACCTCCAAAAGTAAAAGCCAAAACTAACATGGTTTAGGTCCCTAAGAAAAAGGAAAGAAAGTCAAATCAAGCATCTACATCACAAAAATCCCAACCATCCACTTCCACCTCACATTCCCACTCTATTCAAGAATCTCATATTCCATCCCACAAGCAAAATAAAAGTCATAAAAATACTAAGTCTATGTGGGTACCTAAAGTACTTCATCACGATCTTCTAAGCAAACATCTTCATTGCTTCCTACATCCCATCCACATAAAAAGCTTCAATGTTTATCATAGTGTGTGCAACCATTGGTCATGGTTCCCTTTCTATTTCACAACAATTCCACACACCTCCATCTCCTCACCCTTCACTCATTATCCTACATATCTCCCCCACAAACTTCCTAAGGTCCATGCTTTTGGCGAAGCCTCCCCATTCATCTTTTGCATTCGTTCTATATAATCCCTATCATAATCCACCATCTTCGTTACATAATTTGCATCATAATCCACTATTTTCCTCCATAATCTGCATCATAATCCATTATTTACCTAATCCATCTTTTACATGGTTCATGTAATGACATCCATCGCTAGTGGGACTATCACCTTTCATGGAACTAGACACTTGAGTCCCTCGTATCCATATTCCCCATCTCCTATCCAAAAAAAAGAGAGAAAAAAAAGTAAAGAGAAATCCCTTCATCCAATGATAAAAACTTGGTAAACAAGTACCCTAGATAAGTACCATGATGAAAACTTGGCAAACAGGCGCCATGTGTAGGTTGATCTTCTATGTCACTTACACTTGTGGGAACTTTGTCTCATACAAACTATATATCCTATCATGCCACTTCTTATCATATCATTTCCATCCTACCTACCATCCTTAGTTCTCATACATACCTATGATATTAAGTCCATTCATCTTTGCTTCCTCCTTTTGATCTTGATAAAAATAGGGGGAAACATGTGTTGAAACATTCTTTGGATATCTTTTGATATACCTCATCCTTCCAAACAGGCCTATCATTATCCTATTGTCAGATGCTTTGTCATGAAAAATATTAAGTATTGTACATAAAATAGGGGTGACGCCACAATAGTGGTTTACAATTCAAGCGAGGAAGGAAAACTCACAAAAAATGAATACATGGAAAAAAACTTGATTTTAGGGGTTCGTACGAACCTACTAGTTCGTGTGAACCCATAAGGGGTTTGCTCAAACTAGGGTTCAAGTGAACCCTTTTAATTCTTTCCCACCCAAAAACCTAACAAAATCCCTTATGGAAGGGTGGTTCACTCAAACCCTTGAGGGTTCGCTCAAACCCCTAGGAGTTCATTCAAACCCCCCTTATCCCTCATCCCCCCTTGAGACACAAAAATAATCTAAATTTTGGCACTTTGGAGCTTGGGTTGAAGATGAAAATGGCAGAGACTTCACAAACCCAACTGGAATTAGGTATTTCTTAGAACAAGCTATCCAACGAATATAATTTTAATATGTTTTGGTATTATTATGTATTTGTTTTTTTAGTTTTATTAAACATAGGTTTTTCACCAAAAATCAAGCTCTCTATTCTACACATGTGGAAAAATAGAGGATTATAAAAAAAACAAATTTGAAAAATATGAGTGCACTAGTTATTGAAGTCCTTGATCCAATGAAAATTTAAATAATGAATTTTGATACGTACAAAAAAAGTTACGCGTTATATGGTCGCGCTATGTCTGAATTGTAATTGGTTTGACTTTGAAACTTAATTAAAGAAAAAATATTCAATAAAAAACTATCTAACCAAGTGGAAGCACTATATATCGGAGTTACGTATCTAAATTCAAAATAATTAGAATTTTATCCTTGATGGAAAAAAAATTATGCATTATATGGTGAGTGTCACTTTTTTAAAATGTTGTTTTTAAAAAAAAACTATTTTTCGAGGGAGATGGAAAAAGAAGTGTAAACTGATTCCAAAAATTTTGAAAAAAATATATTTAGAATCTACAGAAAAATATCAGAAAACTCTAGTTTTCATCATCTTCAAATTCCTAACGGTTTAGCTGCTATAGATGCTCGAAAGTGAAGATTTAGTTAAAAAAATTATTTCAATGTCCAATTTGGCCAAAAATTGTAAACCACTATTATGGGATCACCCATAGGGCATGATATTCCAATGCAACATAGTCTTTGGAGATCACATCCTTTATCTCTTATGATTCATACATCCATTCCATCCATCCATCTATCATGAGCCTTTTACCCCGTATCCTATCACCCACCCTTTCATCCATCTATCCCCTTGCACTTAGACTTGGTTTTCCCTTTTCATTGGTATCTAATACAAAGGCTACCCAAATTGTCATCCATTGACATCTCAAAACATTTCAAAAATCCAAAAAAATAAAAACATTGAGAAAATCCAAAAAAATCAAAACATCCTCAAAATAAAATAAAATCAAAAATCAAAACATTTCAAAAAATACAAAAAATGGAAAAAGGTCCTGAAAAAGACAAAAAAAATCAAATAGCCAACAAAAATCCAAATCAAACCAAATCACTTATTCCAATCAATTCTTCAAAAAAATTCAACACAACAATTCAACTCTTTCAAATCAATCTTCAAATTATCAATCAATCAATCCTCTAATTGAATCGCTCCAAACTAAATCATTCCAATCCCATAAATTCTTCTATTCAATTCATCGTATCATTCCATCCAATAAAATCATCATATCATTCCAAACCACTTCTTCAAATCAAATCAATCAAATCAATCCAAGCAATAATCCAAATGCAAGTTAATCCTTAATCCATACCAATCAAGTTGATCAATCTTGCCAAATTATCCAATCACATCCTTTGGTCTTGATCGTAATCTTGTTGTAAACCCAATCAATCAATCAATTATCATCATCCTTGTGTTGATCTAGGAATATATTGTTCCCCGCAATGACAACACTATTATCATCAATCAAAATCAACCAATTAATCAATTACTCATCAATTTACAACTTGATAGGGGCATTACCTTGTTTATTTTTGTATCATTTGTGCATGCTTGCTTGCTTGCTTATGTGTGTTATTATTTTTATCTTGCATTTGCATCAAATCCAAATTACTCCCAACTAATATTCATATCTTGTATCTAGACAAGGTTGTATTATGCTGGGGCATGAGACACATCGTCACCTTGGTCCTTATACCTTGGTGCATATTGTCTAGCGCTATATCAAACACTATGATTGCTCACTTTCTTGCAAAATAATGTATTAGTCATCTCTTTATCCATCTTTTATCATTTCATTCATTTCAAGAGCATACCCATGTTCTTTCAACCCGCCTATCCTCTTGAGAAGGCATACCACAACCCTCCTTGTCATATTTCCTCATCCTTCACTAGGTCATTTTTTGACTAAATTTCTTTGACACAAACGCGATAAACTACATTGTATCAAAGAGGGGCAAATGTAGACACTAAAAATTGTCCTAGGCTTGAAAATCTTATTTTCTTCATCATTTCCCCTTTCATTATGTCATTCTTCATAATTAAATTATTTAATTAAATAATTTTTAATTATTTAATTATTTTCTAATGTCATATGTCTTCTATTAATTAAATAATTTATTTATTTAATTAATTCATTTATATCTTTATTCTTCTTGATTAATTAAATAAATTCTTATTTATTTAATTTTTATCCACTTTCAACTATAATTAAATAATTATTTTTAATTATTTAATTAGTCATTAGCTTCTTCTATCCTAAATTAAATCATTGTTTGATCCACTCTCTTGAATTTTGAATTAAATCATTATTTAGTTCAAAAGGTCCTCTTTGTCACATTCTTCTATAATTAAATAATATCTTTATTATTTAATTATTCATTGGCCACCTAAATTAAATAATTTTGATTAATTTATCCTCTTACCTCTTTATCGGTGCCAATCTTATCTTCCACATCAAATCTTATTTCTTGACATCTCATTTAATCCTATCCCTTGATTGAATTATCTCATAATTCAATCTCAACCCTTCATCTTTCTCATTTTCCCTAATTTATCTCTAACCCTATTTCATACTACAAATTTTAATCTTGGCCATTGATTAGGACATCTTATTGACATCCAATCTCAACCATCAATCCAAATCAGACCTTTCCTATAAATCAACCCTCTCATAAGCCATTAGGGATCGATTATTCAAGCATCCTTATGTTGTCTAAATCATGTTTGAATCATTCATCCATTTCTATCTATCATCATCTATCTATCATCTCCATCTTAATGTTATGCTACTGAATTGAGCAACCAACATATCAAATCAATCGATTAATTCATTCATCATTGCATTTATGTGAGGTATTGAAGATTTGGATCAGGTAATGCATGTTATTGTTTTATCATTTTTATTTATCCAAATTTACCATAGACAAAAAAATTCATTGCTTTTAATATTTTTGAAAAGAAGGTGTGTGAGGTGATACTTATTAAAATGAGAAGGTTGATATTATTTCTTCATATCTTTACTTGTGAGTTCACAATAGATAACTTAACTCTAACTATTGAGTTGAGACTAAATAAGAGATATGTCGATCTTATCATCCTTGAAAATCATTGCTTTCAAATTCAATTTTATGACATTAAAATGAAAATTAATATATCCCATTAAGTAATAGTGCCTACCTAGTGTTATGATTGTAAGATATAACACCATACTTTTAGACTATGGATTAAAATTAAATAGAGAAAAAATGTATTAGATTAATATTTACTACTATGAAATATATGCTAGTTATATATTTGTTAATATTATACTATTGATAATTAATTTTATATTTATGAACATAATGCAATTATTAATATATTATTCCAAATTATTTCATATAAATCATAGATTGTTGAAATGTTATTTCTCAATAATAAAATTAGATACTTAAATCTTTGGTTTATATAATAAATTATTTTACAATATAATGTCTAGAAAATATAAGTATAACATTGGTTACAATGTTGTTTAAACATGTTCATTCTCAGAGAAGGAGACTAAAAATGATTAAGATGGTGATTCAGATTTTGAAGTTTTTTGGAAGAGAAAGATTCTCAAAACTATTGCATGAAAATCCATATATTACTCGGTCTTCCTTCAATCTAAAATTATATTATGAGACAATTTTGTCCTTTTCCTAGATTTGATTGATTCTGGGCTATCAAAGTACGGACTAATTTGCCAAGTTTAGCTGTCAGAACACTGTCTAAATTCTGAGCTGTTAAATTTGGGAAGTGGTAGCATTGAATGCTGGATAAAACTGGATAATGTACAATGTAATGAGTATTTCATAACGCTTCTTATGCCAAACCAATGGGGGAGTTGAAAAGTATCACGTTGGGTAGTTAAATGGCAGGAATAGAGTTTTTAAAATTCCAACAATGTTTTATATTGATAGAAATTGGAGAAGGGAGATTTCACTCTATTTCAAAAGAGGTTTTGGCTAAGGCTTTTCAGATCAACAATGAACAACTGAAATAAATCAGCTATAAATTTTCTCCACCATGAACGATTGAATTTCATTACCATTACATGACTACATAATTATTTGCACTTAAATCAATTTATCTGGAAAATAAAAGAAGTGATATCGTTTCACAGATTGTTTTGCATTAATTGATTAATTGATTTATTATTTTATTTGGTGTTTGTTGTTTAAACCCGATTATACAGTAAATCTAAAGTTAGAATTACAACAATGTAAAATTTAATTTCAACTAGAATAAGGAATTATTTTTGGTATAAGTAGTTGCATTAACTTATTTAATTCTTTTAGTAGATTTCTCTATCCTATTTCACTCTAATGCGAAGGTATTTTGAAAAAATCTGTGAAGTGAAGTTTGAATCATGTGAAAAAAATTATATAATCATGTTTTTATTTAATTTATGTTAAAGATTGAAATTGCATGGTGCGTAGGTGCAGACAAGAAGTAATTTGCACTGGTAGTTGCTTACTAAATTTATTGCGTCCAATTAATTAATGTTGCAGCCGGTGGGAGATTGGTGAGAGATTTTGGAAGAGATTTCATTTTGGCAGTGCAACAGAGGAAGTAATGGCCTATGAGGTATAAGGAGGATTAAACCTGAAAGATATGGAAGAATCGAGACATCCAATATCATTGAATTTATCTCATGTAGCAATCGCACCTTAAATGCTCCACTAAACTTGACTGCAAAAATGTTGCACGATGTTTCATGCATTCAGTGGAAGAGTGCGAACTACTGAGAAAGTGTTCCACGAATAGGGGAAGAGGGGAAGAGGAATAATGGGGTTTGAGGGGTTGAACATGAGTACAAGGAACGTGTGCGAGTGGAGATGGAGATGGATTGTGATGATGGTGCTGATGAGCTTGAATCGGTGGTATGACTGTGGAGGATATTTTTTGGCGCTGGAAGATTCATTGTGGCTTTTGGAGAGCAAGGATGGGTTCCAAGATCCGTTTGGGGTGGTACAGAGCTAGTTTCACTCCACAGCAGTGTGTGAATGGAGTGGAATAACATGCTCCAAGGATAATACTGTTGTGGGCTTCAATTTATCATCTTCCTCTTTGTCAGGGAGAATTTCCCCAGCTCTGGGAAAACTACAAGGCCTCCAATTCCTGGACCTCTCTTCCAATCAGCTGACAGGCCCCATTCCTCCTGAGCTTGGAAATCTCTCAAGTTTGTCTGTATTACTGCTCTATTCTAATGGGCTATTTGGAAGCATTCCAAAGGAGCTTGGATTTTTGTCGAAGGAAGTCCATGGCCATTTGGAAAGACTTGGAGGTAGTTGCCCCTCAAGCCTATTGTTGGCTAGATTGAGGGCATTCAAGCTTCTGAGATTGGCAAGCTCTTGTGGGACATGACTTTCAAGTTTATTGTTAGAGAGATCCAATACTTCTAACATTATTAAATTACCAAGTGAAGCGAGAATTTTTCCAGATAAATTGTTACCGCTCAAGTCTACAAATCGTTGTAGATTTGCAAGCATTCCAATCTCCATTCGAATGGATCCTATGAGAGAATTATTTGAAAGCCTGAGTTCAAAGAGATTTTGGCAGTTTTGTATAGAAGTGGGAATTTTTCCTGATAGCTCTGGTTGTTCTGTATGTCCAAGACATTAATGGCAGCCAAGTTTCCCAGGTGGGAAGGTAAGTCTCCAGATAATTGATTTCTATCCATAAACAATTTTAATAGATTTATGCAGTTAGAGAGTTGTGGAGGAATAGTTCCATTCAGAAAATTGAAAGACAGTTTTAGCTCCCCCAACTCATGCAGATTTCCAATCCATGTAGGAATTGACCCCGAAAGCTTATTGTTGTTGAGGTCAAGATGACCCAAATGCTTAGAATTAGCTAGAGTTGCAGGAATAACTCCTACTAGTCTATCGAAGGATAAATCCAACAATATAAGCTCTGCTATCTAGTACAATTCTAGAGGAATGCTTCCATTGAGAAGATTTCTACCCAGTTGAAGGCATTCTAGAGTTGGAGATTTGCCAAGCTGTGGAGGTATTTCTCCCTCAAAGCTATTATTTGTCAAAACCAAAGATAGATACGAGCTTGATGAAGACAACAAAACCATGCTTCCACTCAACCTGTTGTTTGAGAGGTTTACCCTTGTTAAATTCTTGCACCTGGAAAGCTCACGAGGAAGGGGCCCTTCTAAGGAATTATTGTATAGAATCAAAAATTCTAAGCCTTCAAGAAGTCCAAAAGTATATTGTTCTCAAGAGTTCATTGTCTGCCAAATCCAACGTCACCAGACTTTTACACTGTCGTAGACTCAGAGGAATCTTACCATCCAGACCAGTTTGTTTGAAATGTAAGAAACTCAAATTTCTTAGTCTTCCAATGGTGATGGGTATGCTTCCCGAGAAATGGTTTGCAAAAAAATCAATCTCGGCTAAATTTGAACACCCCCCTATCTCAATAGAAATAATGCTAGACGATTGATTTTTATACAGATACAAGATTTCCAGGTTCTCAAGTTGTTCGATCTCTGATGGAATATCACCAATAAGTTGATTGTGGTACAAAGAAAGAGTTTATAATTTGGTCAGGTTACCAATGCTTGTAGGGATATTTCTTGTCAAGCTATTGTTGTGCAGCACAAGATTGGTGACATTGATTAAATTGTCAATATTGGAGGGAATTGAACCATTGAGCTCATTATTGGAAAGATCTATCTCCTCCAAATATGAACAATTGACTATGTCTTCTGGAATGCCTCCAGTGAGGCGATTACTTGACAGAAAAAGATGTACCAATGTTGTGTTTTTACAAAGCCTCTTCGGAATTGTGCCTTCTAGAGAATTATTTGACAAAACCAGGAACTCTAGATTCTATAGCATATTAAGCTTGATGAGAATGATCCCAATAGGATTGTTTCTAGATGAATCTAAAGTCTTAAGCTGCAGAAGCACACTAAGTTCCGCTGGAACAGGACCACTAAGCTTGTTTCTATGCAGATTGAAGTAAACAAGATTACTTAGCTTACCAAGCTCAGGAGGGACAAGCCCGGACAGGGTATTGTTCGCCAAATTCAGTTTCACAAGTTGCTGGAGAGTGCTCAATGTGGTTGGGATTTCCCCTTCCAGATTGTTCGCTGCAAGAGAGGGGGCTTGGAGACCGCTGCATTGCCCAAGTTCCTTGGGGATTGTGCCATTGAGTCCATTCTCCTGTAAATTTAATCTTTGAAGTTGTGCCAGCTGTCCTAGCTCAGGCGGTATAGGGCCACTCAACAAACAAGTAGCAAGCCACAGTGTTTTCAACTTGTTCAATTGGCCAAGCTTGGGAGGAATCCTTCCTCACAAGTCATTATCCCCTATTCTCAAAAAAATGAGCCATCTGAGCATACCCAGCTCCTTTGGAATGCTTCTGGATAGCCCATTAGAATAGAGCAGTAACACAGACAAACTTGAGAGATTTCCAAGCTTAGGAGGAATGGGGCCTCTCAGCTGACTGGAGGAGAGGTCCAAGAATTGGAGGCCCTGTGGTTTTCCCAGAGCTGGGAAATGCTCCCAGACAAAAAAGGAAGATGATAAATTGAGGCCCACAACAGTATTATCCTTGGAGCATGTTATCCCACTCCATTCACACACCACTGTGGAGTGAGACTAACTCTCTACCACCCCAAATGGATCCTAGAACCCATCCTTGCTCTCCAAAAGTGACAATGAATCTTCCAACACCGAACAATACCCTCCATAGTCATACCCATTCAAGCTCACCAGCACTATCATCACAATCCATCGCCATCTCCACTCACAGTCTCACACACATTCCTTGTACTCATTTTCGACCCCTCAAACCCCTCTATTCCTCTTCCCCTCTTCCCGTGTTCATGGGTCCGCACTCTGTCACTACATGCATGAAACATCGTGAAACGTTTCAAAAAATATAATGAAATCTCTGCCAAAATCTCTCGCCAATCTCCCACCGGCTGCAACATTAATTAATTGGACGCGATAAATTTAGTAATCAACAACCCACTGCAAATTACTTCCTGCGCCTATGCGCCATGCAAGTTCAATTTTTAACATAAATTAAAGAAAAACATGATTATATAATTTTTTTTACATGATTCAAACTTCACTTCACATATTTTTTCAAAATACCTTCGCATTAGAGTGAAATAGGCTAGAGAAACCTACTAAAAGATTTAAATAAGTTACCAAAAAAATTCCTTATTCGAGTTGAAATTAAATTTTACATTGTTGTAATTTTAACTTCAGATTTACTGTATAATCAGGGCTAAACAACAAACACCAAATAAAATAATAAATCAATTAATCAGTTAATGTAAAACAATCTTTGAAACCATATCACTTCTTTTATTTTCCAGATAAATTGATCTAAGTGCAAATAATTATGTAGTAATGTAATACTAATGAAATTCAATCATTCATGGTGGAGTAAATTTATAGCTGATTTCTTTCACTTGTTCATTGCTGGTCTGAAAAGCCTTAACCAAAACGTCTTTTGAAATAAAGTGAAATCTCCCTTCTCCAATTTCTATCATAAAACATTGTTGGAATTTTAAAAACTCTATTCCCGCCGTTAACTGCCCAACGTTACACTTTTCAACTCCCCCATTGGTTTGGAATAAGAAGCGTTATGAAAGACTCATTACATTGTGCATTATCTAGTGTTTATCCAATATTCAATGCTACCACCTTTCAAATTTAACAGCTCAGAATTCACACAGTGTTCTGACAGCGAAACTTAGCAAATTAGTCTGTGCTTTGAGCCCAGAATCTGCTATAGAAGCTATCCTCGACATTTTATATATATAAATATATATAAGCTATATATAAAAGATTTTATATAAAAATTGTCAAAGGATATCTCGTTTCAAAAAAGGAATATTTTTTATTTTTTATTTCTTTCATGCTTGATTTTTAAATTTTTTTTCAAGATTTATTAATTTTAAGCATATTAATTTAGAAACTTTTTTTTTTACATCTAATAGTAAATTTAGGAAAGTATGAAAAATTTCTTTCATACTTAATTTTTTAAATTTTAGAAACTTATTTTTATGTATATTAATTTCACATATTTTTTAAAAAGATCTAAAATGTTTTCTAATCTCATGTCCCCATGCGGCTGCTTAGCTTATTTTGGCTAGCAGCCATTGCTCAACTTATTTAGGAGTTATTTGTGGAGTTCATGGCCCCATGAATTCTTCACTTATTTTTAAGCAGCCAGCTTAAATTTGTATTAATAGTATTAATAATAATTTATACAATAAAAAATTAGAAAAAGAAAAAGAAAATAAAATATTAAAAAAGAGGGAAAGAAATTTGTGGGGCCACGTGGATTTTTAGCAATATGCAGTTGTTGCTTATTTCCAGCGCCCCCCTCTTTTTCCACAACTTATTTTCAATTCCTAACCAGTAGTTGCTCCATTAAAATAGGAAAAGATTCCAAATTATCCTTTCCTAATAATAAAATTTATGCATGGGAACACCCCTGCTGCTTAAGCAGCCGCATGGGGACATGAGGTAATCTTATATCTTTTAATTTAGAAACTTGATTTTATATGAAGTAATCAATTTAGAATATTTCTCTCATACTTGAGTTTCTAAATTTTAGAAATTCTAGCTATTTCACTTGCTTTAAATAAAATAATCAATTTAGAATATTTATTTTATACTTGATTTTCTAAATTGTAAAATCTTTAACTATTTCATTTATTTTATATATACAAATTATTAATTCTAATTTTTTGTATAATTTAATATTTTTATTTAAATTCATAGCTAAATTAATATAATTTCTATTATCAAATTTTAAGAATACTTTTTTTTTTATCAATGAACAAAAGACTAAAAAAAATATTAAAAAAACTTATAACTAAAAATAAAATAATTTAATAACATACAAAAGTAAAAATAGATTTAAAATTATAATAAATCCATTAAAATACAATTCAAATTTATGAATTGATAGAGCATTCCCATCTTTTTATCCCTGCTACCAAAATCTACAAAATACCCATCCAAAACATCCAGTTGTAAAATGAAATCCACATTATCTAAATTATAATTAAGTTAAATCTTTAAGAATTTGTTTCTACTAATTTGAAAGGCATGTGCCATATGGAGAAACAACATGGGCATTAATACAAATAAATCAGGATCAAAATCACTATAAACTTGATTGTGTCTCACCTTAACCTTAATTGTGCCTAAACCTAACCTTAATTAAACATTAACCCTAATCCAAACTCTAATCATAATTGTAATTGAACCCTAACGCTAATTATATCTAAAACCCTAATTAAACCCTAATGCTTACCCTAACTTTAACCCTAATAACACATAATTAAACCCTAGCTGAACCCTTATCTTAACCTAACATTAACCCTCGCTTTAATCTTAATTGTGCCTCACCTTAACCTTAATTGTGACTAGCCCTAATTGAGCCCTAACCCTAACCCTAATCTTGACCCTAGAACCATAACCATAATAGTAACCTAACCCTAACTCTAATGCTAATTATATCTCTTACCATAAGTATAACCCTAACCATAACCCTAATCTTAACCTTGAAGCCTAACCCTACCCTAACCTTAATTTTAACACTAAACATAACCTTAACCTTAATTAAACATTAACCCTAATCCAAATCCTAATCCAAACTCTAATCATAATTGTAATTGAACTTTTACCCTTACCTAATTGTAACCCTAAATGAAACCTAATGCTAATGCTAACATTCACCCTTATATATATATATATATATATATATATATATATATATATATATATATATATATATATGTATGTACTCAAAATACATTATAAATGAAGAGATGGATATAATGATGATGATGATTGTGGAAGATTACTTAAATAAATCTATATAAAAAATGTCAAGACACGGTTTTAAAAAAATGACATTTTTATTCTTTCATTCTTTCATGCATGATTTTTAAAAAATATTTTCAAGATTTTTATAGAAACTTTTTTTTAAAGTATAATAGTAAATTTAAGAAGTGTAATTTTACATATTTCTAATAAATTATTTTGGTTATTGTAGCGTTTTTCTATATATTATCCCAAAAGGAATAAAAACTGCCAAATTGATTCATTCCCAGTTCCGCACCACCTGACCTTTTATGTTCTGATTTTCTTCAGCATCCCCTACTGAGGTCATATTGGTCGCATGTCTGAAGAAACATTTATTTGCTACTTTGTGGTGCCTTCTGTTTCTGCGCAGAGGACGCCTTTGAGAGAGTGGCATAAAAGAAAAAATGGTAAGAAAAAAAAATAAATCAGGCGACAAATAGAATACCTGCAGGGTCAGCGTAAGTCTTGATTGAAAAGATTTCCGATGGAGATCTTCTCCACTGATAACTATGACTTCTTTTGCATTGCGACAGTCACAAAACTCTAGGACGAATTTACTACTCGATAGATAATGGCTCAAATCCTTAGCTGAGCAACTCTTCTTCAGTTGAGTGGGCGAAAGAGTGTGCTACATGCCACACACCATTCCTCACATGGTCGTGCTTGTAGGCATAGGTGGGTAAATCTATAGAAACCTGAGGAGGCTCGATGTGTAGATAAGTTTCTTTGCATTATGATAGCTGGGTACAAAATTTTCCCACTGTATAATAAATTTGATGAGCCAACCGATGTTTTACATTGTCGTGCTCCTCGATGTTCTGCAATTTGCACTATTAGAATCCGAAAGCCCATTTAGTGTTTAATGCCAGTCATTATGGGCTTTTCTTTGCTCGTAAGAGTCATTGCTAGAATGCATTCATTAGTTTGCTCGTAATAGTCATTGTTTGTAACAGTCATTTAATATTTTCTCATAACTGCCAACGTTACTTTTCTCATAACAGTCATTGTTGTCAACATAGCTTTGTTGCTCACGACTACTGCCATCTGCATGTCAAATTTGACATGAAGAGTTTTTCTTGAAAAAGGTTTTTGCTACAACTGTAGAACACTCTGATGTAATTATTAATTGTTTCATTTAGGTGTAAGTTTCCAAGGTTTTCATTTGAGTTGGAGAAATGGGTGGTTGGAGGAGAAACCAATCAAGAAAAGGTGGTTCACAATGGACACCATCGTATTTTCCTAAGGAGGAGGTTATGGAGGTCTTTCGTCCCAGAAAAACAAAAGGTATAGAAAGTGAAATGCGTTTATATTTTGTAGTTTGACTAATTTTTAATGTTAATTTCTTTGGTCCCTTTTTTAGATGTTATATGGAGTATACTCTGATTTTGGTATTGTTTGAGTATTTGGGGATGTTTAATATCTTCTTTTCTTTTTCTTGGTAAATCTTAGGGGAAGTAATGGGTTTCCTATAATGCAGTATGTAGTGAGTGCGTTTGGACCATATTCTTTAATATGGGTCAGAATTAAAGTCTAATTGCATGCATAATATATAGTGTAACTCAAAGTTTGAATGCCTCAGCTATTTGGATACTATCCATACCTTCGTGGGAAAAGGAGTTTTGCAAACAATCTGTTAGTTTTTATGGAAAGAATTTTGTGAGGTAAAGAAATGCACAATTTTCTTTCTAGAAATAGAGAAGTGGAATGATCAAGCAGGAGGAGGATTTTCATGTTGCCAAAAGGAGGTATTTTGTGAAGATTAATGGCACTCCTTGTGACATACCATAAGTTGATTCCAATGCATAAATTGATGAAGTTGATTGGAATTCACTTGATTTGGGAGATATTGACTGGCTAGAGGAACATGGCTTCAATTCATAAAATGAAGAAAATTGTGTTAAGATAGATGGTTTGTAATAGCAATCAAAAGAAAAAATGGAGAAATAAAAATCAAAATAAAGAGAGAAAGGATCAAAAAAGAGATCAAAATGATATGAATGCAAATAAAAAATTGTAGGACTAGACCCAAAAAGTGTAAAAGGAGTGAATTACAAACACCCTATATTTTGCTGAAAATGCGCTAAGCCCTTTGGAAATAAAAACACATATTTTTGAATCATTTGATAATTATGCTTTCAGTTAAATGCGCTCTTATGCACTCTATTATATTTTATTCCTCAAGTTTAGAGTTTTGTATGGAAAATTAGAACAACCCATGTTTGAAGGGCTCATCTTAGACTCATTGAATAAGAATGTTTTACTTTTGAGTGGATAATTTTCATTTTCTCATGATGTATTTGATCATCTAATTTTTCTTTTCAATGAGATTCAATTGGGTATGTCCTTTTTTAAGTCATGGATCCAAAAAAACTTATAAAATCTCTAATTAAAAAAAAAAAAATCTTATTCCTGAAACAATATGAAATTATGATACGTAAAAAATACAGACATCATGAATACATCCTTATGAAACATTTTTTTTTTAAATTCATCCTTCAGAGAATGAAATGAATATTATGATGAGTATCAGTTACAAAAGAAAAGAAAAAAAACTATGAGTTTAATTTCCCACAATTCATTGCCTTTATAAAGGGTGATGATGGCCAAAAATCAGTCAAGTCTAGAAAAGAGACAAAATTGTCTCATAATATAATTTTAGATTGAAGGAAGACCAAGTAATATATGATTTAGTCATTCACATACTTATGTAATAGTTTCCAGAATCTTTCTCTTCCATAAAACGTCAAAATATTAATCATCATCTTAATCATTTTTGTCCTCCTCCTTGAGCACATGAATATGTTTATACAACATTGTAACCAATCTTATAAATATTTTTTTCAAATGTTTATTATAATTATCTTATTGAATGTTGGATATTATATTGTAAAATAATTTATTATATAAATTAAAGATTCAAATAGAGAATTAAAATTTCAACAATCTACAATTTATATGAAATAATTTAGAATAATATATTAAGAATTGTGTTATATTCATAAATATAAAATTAATCATCAATAGTATAATATTAACAAATATAAAACTAACATATTTCATAGTAGTCAATATTAATTTAATATATTTTTTCTTCATTTAATTTTAATTCATAGTCTAAAACTATGGTGTCAAATTTTACAATCATAAAACAAGATAGGCATTATTACTTAGTGGGATATATTAATCTTCATTTTAATATCATAAAATTGAATTTGAAAGTGATGATTTTCAAGGATGATAAGATCAGCATATCTCTTATGTAGTCTCAACTCAATAGTTAGAGTTAAGTTATTTAGTGTGAAATCACAAGTAAAGATATAAATAAATAATCTCAACTTTCTCATTTTTATAAGAAAGTGTCACTTTGCATACCTTCTTTTTAGAAATATTAAAACACATGAATTGTTTTCCCTAAATTAACCTAAATTTGATACTTATCACATAACATGACTAAAATATCAAGTTATCTCTAAAGATCCCTCATTGAGTGATACATCAATATAATCTTATTAGTAAATAAGAGAATAGCAATATAGACTCTAGAGAATAAACAACCTTATATATTCTCATAAAGTATTTGATGTGATTTCCTCTAACTCATCAACATAGAATAGAAAAGTAAGAAGGGAGTGGGAAACCCTATTTAACACTTATAATGCATTAAATATCATTTGTTTCATCATTTATCATTCCTACTTTACTAATAATAAATTCATAAAATATCATTTCTAAACAAATTTGAGAGACAAAAGACCCAATTCCTCAAAACCTCCACAATAGTGGTGCTTCTATAGTTTTCGATGCATTGGCTGAATTTGTTGATATCATTGGTGAAGACTTTGTTTATGCTGGTGATATGGTTTTTGTGTATGGGGGCTCTTCATTTTTTTATATTTATGAAGATGATGATGAGCTCCTCCTTGACATTCTCCTAGAGGCCCACTTAACAACCCAACAAGGTGTTGATCCTAGTTTTTTTACAAGGAAATGTGATCAGTTCGATCACGAGGAGGATTCACTCCTTCTCCAAAAGGGCTTGGTTGGAAAGGGTTCTATCAAGTTGGTTCATGATGGGTCTTTTCTTAAGAGGGGATTTCTATTGACCCTTCCCAAGATTTCCCCCTCCTCTTTCTTTGGCTTGTTTTTCCTGTTTCCTTGATCCGCATTGTCTTCCTTCCCCTGCTACTATTATTTTGGTGGAGATTTATGTTTCTTCTCTCTCTCTTGAGAGTGGCTCAACTCTTGGTCATCCTTGGTGTGAGTTGCGATAGGATTTTCTTATGGGGATTCCCCATTCTGTGGAACCTTAGTTTCCTCCTTGTCTAAATCCTTGTAGAGATGTTTCTTTTCGTTGGGTTTCTCCTATGCTTCTTCTAGCTAGAATGAGAATACATATGTTGGGGCTCCTTTTTCTCATTTTATTTCTCTCACTATTTATGATGTGTGGATTGATAGAATTGTGGTTGGTCTGCAAGCTACCCTTATTGGGATCTTTTTGGGCTTTAGACCAAATATTTTTTATATTCGCAAGTGGGCTTCTAAGCATTGGTTAGCTTTTGGTCTTCGCATTATGGCCTTGATGAATATTTTTTTCATTTTTCATTTCATTCTTTAGAGGATTGCACTTGCATTTCTCATGAAGGACCCTAATTTTTTGGTTAGGCCTTTCATCACTTACAAAGTTGGATTGTTGGCTTTGACATTACAAAGCATACTTGTAGCCTATTGGGTGCTTATACTTGAGCTCTGTTTAGAATTTTGGGATGAAGATGTTCTTCAAGTATTGCTATTGTTGTTGGTCATTTTATTACACTAGATAAGGTCAGTAAAAATAGATCCAACATTCCTTTTTATAATATTTTGTGTCATGGTTGAGTTTGGTTTTGTTTTTTCCAAAAGTGTGAATCTTTTCTCCAAGATTAGGAATTGGGTGTAAGACCTTCATTATAAAACTTCTTAGTTGTATCCTAATATGCAAGGTCAGCCTCATCATGATAAATTTTTTAATACTATGTTGAGTACCCAAAATGGTGAAACTCTTGTTCAGTTTGTTGTGACATTCGCCTTCCATTACATTGTTGGTAAAGGTCCTATGTTAGGGATAAAAAGGAAGTTGGATGTTTGGCTTGGTAGTCCTATAGATTTGCATCCCACAGTTATTGGTAAAGAGAAGTCTTCTATTGAGATATTCAAGTTGGATGGTATTTCATGCAAGTTTAAGAGAAATTTTGTTGATGCGATTGGAAGCTCACCTGATTTTGATTGGTGTCTTCAATATTTCCCATCTCTAAGGCCTTTAATGAATTTTAGATTCAAGCGGCCTCCTTGATTGGTTGTTTCTGGTTTTGGGTCCTTCCAAAACTTATTCCTAGTTCTTTTCCGTGGTCAAAATATTTTATTAGTCTTGTTGTTCTCCTTGTTGCATTTTCCTTGTCTCACCTCTGGTGAGATTTTTTTTCTCTTTGCCTTTATGCTTGTTCTGTAATGGGTATGGGTCCTTCCTGAATTTACCTTAACCAAAAAAAAAAGACCTTTTGATGACTAATGATGGGACCCTAAATGATATAGAAATTTACAGATTTCCCCTTCATTCAAATAAAAAGAATATGTCATGACTTGGGTGAAAAGATTCATCAAAAATAATGTTAAAAGAAAATTAAGAAATGGGTTTTTAAAATGCCAAAAATAGTCATTTATCTTGATTTAATGCTTTTCTTCACTAGGCTAAGAGGCCTCACTCTCTATTAATTTTCTCAAAAGAACTTTGAAACCCATCATTTCAGCACATCTGCAACATCATACAGATAGCTCCATGTATTCACAACATCTCAACAATATCTCAACTATACATGCACAATATCCAACATACTGAACTATGTTGACATCAATGACAAGATTAATGACAACACCACCAAACTTGCTCATACTTGTAACATACTTAAGGTTCAAATTTCAAATTATAGTTCATTAAAGATGCACATTACTAGGAAACGGATATGAAAAAATTTCACACAACATAGAATAGACACTAGATTTAATGTGGGAAAACCCTTTCAAGAAAAAAACCCACCACACCAAGAAAAAACTCTTTGTATTATAGTGAACAAAAGGTCCACATATAGAGTTACAATTTCTTCCTTTGAGATGTCAATTTAGACACTCAATACAAGAAACATTACAAACTCAATCTACCTCATTCTCTATCTTAGACTCACAACTGAACTCTAACTACTACTCCAATGCATTACACATTATAGCATTTTTTTTCATGAGAGAAATCACAATCAACCTACATCACAAGACCCATACAGGAATCATACCAATTTGGTTCCCATTCATAACAGCAAACCAACCGTCACACAAAAATTGCCATATTAGTTCATGTTGAAGAGACAAACTCCAATCTCTTGTCGATAAGGGAAACCATTAACACCACAAGCTTGGACCATTGTGAAGACAAAGAGAGAGGTCTCGTCAACCACACAGAGTCTCACCGATGGAGCTAGGTGAAATTTTGAAGACTCCATATGAGGTCATCCCATCAATGTAATGTCTTGCTGATAAAGACCAACTAATCACTGTTTACTGCCATTGGTCATGCCAGTAAGTTGAGGCACAATTCCAACACACACTCCTAGTAACTCTAATTGCAAGATGTTTAAAAACCCTTTCCCTAAGCATGACAAAGGATAAAGGAAAAGCCCTTGAATCTAGTGATGGTGTAAACTATACTACTGCTAAGTATGATTATATCATAAATAACATTAGTGAGGTTGATAATCATGTAAAAAAATTCATTATAAAAGGAAAAGAGCTTAATTGCAATGTTACTAGACTCTTAGAGGCATAGTTACCCTTAGGGTCGTAATTAAAAACCCACTACAAAAATGCCTACAAAAATTTTCATACTTGAGTTGCTATGCCTATCTCCTAAGCATAAATCTATCCTAGATAAAGTGCTTGCTACTACTACAGTGCCTACAGACTTGCATGTGGATAAATTCCAAGCTATGGTGGGACACATCACCTCTCCTCGCACTCCCACTTTCACTAATAATGATGATTCATCCATATGACAACCACATAACACACCTTTACACATTGAATTCCTTGTCCATAAAGTTAAGATCAAGTGAGTTGTACTAGATGGAGGAGTAGTTCTTGATATTTGTACTAAAAAATTGATCACAAAATTAGGGTTCTCTAAAAATGTAGTTGATCCAAAGAAAAATATTACCATAAAGGAATATGACGAAGAGGAACACTTGTCTAAAGGATTAGTTACTCTACCAATTAGGTTTGGGCTTGCAGTAAAGGATGTGGTTTTCCAAGTTCTTGATCTCCTTGTGACCTATAAAATCCTCCTTAAAAGACCATGGATTCATGCAATGTAAGTAGTACCTTCTACATACCATTCTAGTGCATTAAATTTCCACACAATGGTGCCAAAATCACAATACAAGGAGATCCAGACCCTTTCATATATTGCAATAATCTAGGCCCTAAAACTAAAATCACAATCCCTAGCAATCGTGAATCACCTTCTTCTCAAGCATATGTTGATCCTAAGTTCTTAGAAGCATCCACTTCATTTACTGCACCATCAAACCCCAATGTCCAAATCCATGATATAGGATGTGGAGAATATTGTATGGATAATTTAGCAACAAAAGACAATGCTAATGTCATCAAGAAGGGTCAGAATTCCAACAAGGATACCAAGATAGCTATAGAAGGAACAAAAAAAGATGGTCGTGCTTGGATTGAAACCTTTTGGGATCTTGATGATACACCTGCCTTTTCCATATCTGCTTCCATTCAATCTTTTCATATCTATGACAACCCCCTATTTGACCAAGACATCTACAATAACCCACTCCCCACTGAGGATATCCAATCATCCTTTCTATCCCACCTACCCTAGGCTAGGATATGAATCTCCTATTGTCGCCTCTACTAATCCATCTTTCCAAGTCGTTAAGGATGTGTAGGCTTAATTTGACATTAGCAGTACCAAAAAGGATAGTCCCAAAGACTCTGTTGATGGCATCATCACTCCCATTTGTCCACTAGACATTCCTGTCACTTTTCCTATTTCATCCATCTCACTCATGTCCACTCACATCATAGACATGGATCAATAAGTCATAGCTTAGGAAAAGAATAAAGGAAAAGCTCCAATGAACAATCTATCTTTAAAAGGAGATCAAGAATCAAAAAACATAAAGAAAATGAAAGAATATCAAGACAAGTCCCTTAGCTAAAATAAAAATATATTGGACAAATCAAAAAAAAGAAGAAGATCAAGACAAGTCCCCTAGCCAAAATAAAAATATATTAGACAAATCAAAAGTAAAATTCAAAAGTGAAAGCAAGAAAAATTCGATCTCCAAGTATGCCTCTCCATCAAAAATCGTTGGTGGAATCTATCAAGTAAAAAGTCAAAAAAGGAGCTTGTTGATCCAAGGTCTCCATCCACGTCACTCTCACTCATACCATATATTCCATTCTACCCCTCCTTGTTCACATATCTACCATATCACACCATTAGTGATTTCTTTCAATGTACCTTTGATGATGACCCCTTCATGTACTCTAGCTCATTGGTTGCCCAATCTTCTTTTTTTCTAAAGCCTAAGAGCCCTTATAGTATGCACATTAGGGATCATACCATAGCCTCTTTCATCTGCCACACCTATTGTCCTTCATACTAGCCACTTGCACTCCTCATCTTGATCGGTTCCTTTCATTGAACATGATCATGCACACAAGATCAGGGCATCATCAAGGTAGTCTATGGATTTGGCACTTATCAATTCAATACCTAGCTTTAGAGCGCCAAGCTAAACCCTTAAAAAATAAAAAAATAGAAAAAAGGTCCTAGAAAAATATAAAAAAATGAAAAAGGTCTTGAAAAAATACAAAAAAATGAAAAAAGGTCCTAAAAAGTAAAAAAGATGGAAAAAAGTTCCTGAAAAAATATTAAAAAATGGAAAAAAGTCCTAAAAAAATGGAAAAATGGAAAAAGTAAAGAGAAATCAATTTGTTAAATGGTGAAAACCACTTTGGTGGCACCTTGAGCAAGTACCATGGTGAAAACTAAGAAATCGACACCATGGGTAGAGGCTTTGCTCCTCTTTCCTTTAGAGCTTCACTTGATCTTTTAATCCCATTTCCACCCACCCTCCACTTCATAATGGCCTTTTCACACTCACCATGGCTTGTGAATTGTTCAACATTCCCCTTGCTTTCTCTCTTCACCATGCATACTAGGTTGGCCCTATCCCTCACTGGGGCATTTCCTCAACCTTAGTTGTTAGTTGGGATACTCAACATCTCACAATCAAAGAAACTACCCTCTCTATTGTCTTCTCACTTGCAATTCATCTCTTTCCATTGTAAAACTCTAAAAATTCCACAAAAATAAAATATTTCAAAAATTCAAAAAAATCAAATATTATGAAAATCCAAAAAAACCAAATATTTGAAAATACAAAAAAATCAAATATTCTAAAAATCTAAAAATCAAATATTCTGAAAATCCACAAAAATCAAATATTCCAAAATCTAACAAAATCAAATATTTCAAAATCCAAAAAATCAAATATTCCAAAATCCAAAAATCAAATATTTCAAAAATTAAAAAATCAAATATTCCAAAAATCCAAATAAACAAATATTTTGAAAATCCAAAAAAAAACAAATATTCTGCAAATAAATAAAAAATTACATAACTTTGAAAAATTCCAAAAATAGTGACACTTTTAGATTGCCACATAGCTTTGAACTTCAACAAAATCAAAACATGTGACAATCGACAATCAAGTAGACATTACAACATACCTACCAATCCCCCTTTCAAATCCAAACAAACACATAACTGTGACAAGAATCAGATTTACATGGAAGCATGATGCCTATTTGTTTGTCAATATTTAATTATTTTATGATTTTATCTTTGGTGGAATGTCATTTAGCTTCTTGAGGATGTCTTGGACTAGAGAGGCGAGGATGGGGCATGTTCACTTTTTTGTTGTGTGTGGATTGTTTTTTATTCACAAGATGACTCATCTTAAGACATGGTTGTATAAAATCATCGAGGACTTGATGCAGGAGCATCCAGGGTGTAAGGCAATCTTGCATCACCAAAACTATTGCTCTTTTTTTTTTTTTTTTTAATAAAGGCTTAGGGGTTAGGAGAATAATATTTTAATTTGCAACAATGTAAATTCTCTTGGTTTGAAATTGTAAATGTAAATCGGATGGGAAATAAGTCTTGGTAAATTAGTGAAAGCATATTGGAGGAGAATATGCCTTTTGGGTGTCCACTTTTGGAGAAATTCAAAAAGTATTGTTTGCATGTACACGTGTTATAAAATGGGATGCGAAAGAATCTTGCATGTTGCTTGCATGTATTTGCATGTTGGCCACAAACTTTGCATGTTGTTGCATGTCTGGGTCACAATTGTGAGACCTAGTTTCAGTAAAATGGTTGTAACTTTCTCATACAATAACAAAATAAGAATTTCAATGTGATTAAAAAATTTGAAAATGAGACACACCAAACCCAAAAACTGTTTGAGGAAATTGTGACAAATGACAAAGTGTTGATAGGTAGAAAGTGACAGGTTTTCTTGGTGATTTAGTGGAGGTTGTTTTGAGAAACCAATAGTGGTTTCTTCTCACACAATTTCTATGTATTGATGCTGCTCATTTGGAGAAGTTGGATTTGGAGGAGTTGCAGGTTTACATAACTAGATGTTGTTGGATTCAACATAGGATTGAAGACTCCAAGTGTTGCAGTTTTTTATATGTAGAAAGCCCATATTGTAAGGGAGCTTATGAGCTTCCACATATTGTAATCCCAATTCATATTTGCTACAATTAAATATAGTTTTTTCCTTCTTGCATATGTTGTTCTATTTTGAGTTGTATTATGATTTTTCGGATTTGTAAGGGGAGTTTATTTGCATTATTGGTATCAGAGTAGTAGTTTCTGAGTGTGTAGGTAGAGGGCCGAACATGAGGCAGTTTGCACTAGGACTTGGGGTTAGAGTGTGTGTGGTGTGTATATTGATAATCGAATGTGAGGCAGTCAATACCTAAGAGGTTGAAGTTTGAGAGTGTGTGGAAAGTGAGGTTGCAACAACAACAAAAGAGTTTCAAAATGGAGGACATTGAAGAAAGGGAAAACCAAATTGCAACAATTGAGGATGTTGCAGTTAAACAAAAGTATGTAGTGATGTATAGGGATCCATTGTTCGATGAGGAACCTGATGAAGGCCAATAGTTTCTTGAGGAAGAGATCATAGAGATAGAGAAGTTTTTCAAAGCAACAACATGGATAGTAGCATCAACAACGAGGAAAAAGATGTTGTGACAAAAAAGTCATTGAGGTAAAATCTAATTTTATGAGTTTTATAAAGTTGAATTTGTAAAGGATTTTCATTGTGAGATGAGAAAAGAGTGAGCAAAGAAAAAGGATTGTGAGGATCTAGAGTGGTATATAGATGTATACTTGCAGGTAGAGGCTATGAAGGAAGCTACATGAGAGATTTGGTGGAGGTGGTCAGTTTGTATTGGGTCAAAACCAATGAAGGAGGAGGGGAGTAGATATATTATTTGGAGGAGGATGGTACATAGTGGATACAAGTCCACGAGAGGAGAGAATAATGGAGTGCAAAGTTTCTAGAGGAGTTTACTTGTTCCAGTTAAGTGTTGGAAGAGAAGTAAGAAGAATCAATTTCAAGTACCAAATTTAGTGTTGGAGTTTGTTGAGGAATGCTTACAATTTGAAAGGGTGGTACTACAACTCAACTCCATTTTATGAATCCATATTCACAAAAAATTTCCTACTTCAGGTATTTGATGCAAGAGCATCCATGGTGTAAGGAAATATTGCATCACCAAAATTATTGCTCTTTTATTTTTTGTTTATTTTTAATAAGGGCTTAGGTGATAGGAGAATAATATTTTAATTTGCAACAATGTAAATTCCCTTGGTGTGAAATTGTAAATGTAAATTGGATGGGAAATAAGTCTTGGTAAAATAGTGAAAGCATCTTAGAGGGGAATATGCCTTTTGGGTGTCCACTTTTGAAGAAATTCAAAAAGTCTTATTTGCATGTACATGTGTCTCAAAATATCATAAAATGGGTTGCAAAAGAATCTTGCATGTTGTTTGCATGCATTTGCATTTTGGCCATAAGCTTTGCATGTTGTTGCATGTCTGGGCCATAATTGTGAGAAATAGTTTCAATAAAATGGCTATAAATTTCTCATACAGTAACAAAATTATGAATTCAAAATGATTCAAAAAGATGAAGATGAGGCACACCAAACCTAGAAATCATTTGAGGAAATTCTGATAAATGATAGAGCATTGATAAATACAAAATGATAAGTTTTATTGGTGATTCAGTGGAGGTTGTTTTGAGAAACCAATGGTGGTTTCTTCTCACACAATTTATATATATTGATGTTGCTCATTTGTAGAAGTTAGCTTTGGAGGAGTTGCAGGTTTACATAACTAGATGATGTTGGATTCAACATAGGATTAAAGACTCCAAGTATTCCAGAATTTTATATGTAGAAATCCCATGTTGTAAGGCAGCTTATGAGCTTCCACATATTGAAATCCCAATTCATATTTGCTGCAATAAAATATAGTGTTTTCCTTCTTGCATATGTTATGCTATTTTGAGTTGTATTATGAGTTTTCAGATTTGTAAGGGGAGTTTATTTGCATCAGGACCTATGAGTCTCATGTGGATAAGAACATTCCTTGTTTGATAGTGTCTTCCAAGTAATAAGTATTCAGGTCATGTAAGGCCCTTATACCTAGATGTTTATACTTCACTACTAAATAAAAATGCAAACAATATTCAGGCCATCTAGATGTTCATGTTATCTAGATGCTTATACTAATTTGCAACATAATAAGCTCTATGATGATAAATCAATTTGTAAAGTACAAGAAGATTCATCACCTTCATTTACTTCATGTCTCTTTTTCATTTATCATTTCTTCCATCATCCATTTCCTATTAGCAACACAAGGGTAGACAACTGAGACGGGGGGTGAATCAGTTGCCACACAAATTATACTTATTAGACTTATTCTCAAATTTGATAAATAAACTTGAAAGCATAAACCATCACCATATCAAAAACACACATAACACCAAGATTTTTTATGTGGAAACCCTGTTAGAGGAAAAACCACGGTGGAGGTTAGTCCACAAGATTATACCCTATTAAAACTATAAAGGAATTTTAAATTGGGAATGCACATGAATTCACACACACTAGCTAGAGCTCACTACTCAAATACAAAAAGGCTTACTTCCCAAAGGAAGACTCGCTATCTTACAAGAGCATTCAGATTACATCTGGAATATTTTGAACTGAGAAAATAGCATCTCCTAATGCCTGATTATAGTTCTGGTTAAGCACATAAACATCTGCTCACTCTTCTTCACTCTTTGCTTATGCCTTTGAAAGATTAGAACATTGCTCACACACAACACATAGCATAATTAACATAGCTCTTGCAAACCACTACATCACATGCCTTCAAATGGTATAAACAATAACTCATATATATTTGCAACTAAGGATAACATCATCTACATGTCAACTTTAACAAAATATAAAATGAGTACAGTCGGCCCAAATCAACAAATAATTATCAATGTGCACCAACCAATGTTGAACAAAACATATTGAGGACCAAAAACAACATCGTCGAACATGAAACACCTCCAAAAATTATGCCTCAAAGATCCACAACATGGTACAATCACCTTGATAGCCATGATCATGAAAAACATAAACTCAAAGAAGAAAATCACCAATTGCAAGCATAATGATCAATGTAGATGTGTAAAACATAGATAGAGCACAATCTAGAAACATCCACAAGAATCATGAAACACTAGAGAATCATCTACAACAACTCAAATTACTAGAATCACATCATCTTCTTCTAGGAACACCAATTGAAGCAACAAAACAATTGTCATAACACATATACTCATAACTCGATCTAATCTTCATGCAAACCTTTGAAACTTCATGCGGATAAACTAGATATATTTGAAAAGAAGCCCTTTAATCCACAACCTCTTATGATCAATATACTGAGCTAGCCATCATACTGAACTTCATTGCACCACTGGCAACCTGCAACTTATTTTATTACAATTTTCTCAATATCCTCGACATATACAACCTTAAAGACATTAATGCCAATATTGTTGACATCAATGACAACCACATATAAGAAATATCCAGCATTTCCTTCATCATTTCATTTTCTTCATGCTCCTTATCTCAAAGATCAATTACTCACTTTATCCAACTAATACCTTTCTTTTAATCCAAATATCAAATCAATCAACTTGCTTTTTAGCATGGGACTCCACTGCACCCTAATCACTCAATTTATTAATCAATCATTTTTTGTGCTAGCATCAATCTCAATTATCTTAATCAGCTTATCAACCTAGCTATATTGAGCATTTCCATCAATTTTTTAGTTACACCTACTAGTTGTGCATTTTCATCAAATGTGCATCTCCGCTTAATCATTCACACAATATCAATTATCAAATTTTCTCCTCATGATCTATCAAGAGATTAATCTTATCACATATTGTTAGATCAATATCTCAAGGGGGCATATCATCCTTACCAAGATGTCCCTGAGGCATGTATTGATTAATCAATCTTTTTTTTGTTTGAAACAATGAGATAGGCTGCATTGTCTCAAAGAGGGGAAAAATGTACCCTCAAAATTTGTCTTCACAATCATCACATTTTTCATCTATTAATTAAATGGATATTATTACATGTTTAATTAATTAATTTAATACTCTCTTTTATTCATTCATTAATCCACTTAAATCATCAAAATATTATAAGGATTATCCATTTCATATTACTCCATTTGCATTAATCATTAAAATATCCATGCATTTTAAATCATTTAAATATATAAACCCATTTAATTAAATCATTTTTATTTAGGATTTTTAGTATGGTCTCGTTTGTAGCCTCAACTTGACCATTGCCCTAGGGGTAATATGAGGTAGAAAATTAGTTTTGGATGTTGAATCTTTGACATAGCTCTTTCACATCCTGATTCTTAAAGGGTGTTTTGTTGTTTAAGATAAGGGTTTGTGGAACACCATAATGATAGATAAGGTAATTCAGGATAAACTTGGAAATTTTTTTCCCTATTATGTAGGTCATAGAAATGGCTTCAACCCACTTGGTAAAGTACTCAATGGATGTTATGATAAACTTGTGACCATTAGATGAGGTTGGAGTAGTCTTTCCTATGAGTTTAAGCCCCCACTACGACAAAGGCCAAGGTGTGACCATTGGTTGCAACTCTTAAGCTGGAGCATGAATAAGATCTCCATGTTGTTGACATTGGACACGATTTAGCACATACTGATGGGATTCTCTTTCCATGGTTGGCCAGTAGTACCTTGTCCTCAATAATTTCTTAGCTAAAGTCATGCCACTGGAAAGGGAACTACATATGCCATCATGTACTTTTGTTAAGGTGGTCAATGATTCCTCTTGGTTAAGACATCATAGTAATTCCCCCTTAATGCTTTGGTGATATAAGGTATCACCTATGATCATGGATTAGGATACATTTTTAAAAAAGGTCTTCTTAAGGTTGGAGGTGATATTGGATTATGAAGAGTTGTTCTGTGAGGAATCTACTCAAAATTTATATCTATGAAAAGGTCCTTGACACTCTCTACCATCTTTTTATAAGGAGTAAGCTTGAAATCCTTAATTTGGTAGTTGTCATTGACTTGGTTGATAACCAATTGGGAGTCTCCATAGACTTTTAAATCTTGTATCTTCCATTTAATTGCAATCCTTAGACCTGTGATTAGGGTCTCGTACTCAAAAATGTTATTAGTACATGGAAATGATAACTTAATACCCTTGAGGGGTGATAAAGAGAATACCCACCCCTAATCCATGTTGGGTGAATGATCCATCAAAGTACATTTTCCATTGATCTGTTAAATTGACGATAAACATTGATTCATCAAGGAATTCAAATATCAAAGGATTCTTTAAATAGATAGGTGCCTCTACCAGTTGGTCTGCAATCACTTGCCCTTTGATTGTCTTGTGCTCCATGTACTCTATGTCAAATTTAGTCAATATCATTACCCATTTGTCCATTCGCCTAGTGAGAGTCACTTTGGATAACAGGTATTTCAATAAGTCAATCTTTACAATAAGCTTTATTTAGTGTGACAACATGTAGTGTCTAAACTTTTGTGAAGCAAAAACCACTACTAAGAATGCTTTCTCAATGGATGAGTAGTTCATTTCATAACCTGCCAAGGTCCTATTGATGTAATAGATGGATGTTTCCTTTTTTTGTCATCATGTTGTGCTAGAAAAGCACCTAGTGTTGCTGATGTTGTTGAGATATATAGGATCAATGACTTGTTCAGTATTGGTAGCATGAGAACTAGAGGTGTAAATAGGTAGTTCTTGATCTACTGGAAAGCTTTATCACACTTTTCATCCCACTTGTAAGTTATTCCTTTATGGAGAAGATGCAAGAAAGGGTGAATTTTTTCTAATAATTGCGCTCTGAACCTTCTAATGGATCAAAACCTTCCTTGTAACCCTCTCATTTGCTTCAATTTTTGTGGTGGTTCCATGTCTAGGATGGCTTTCACTTTTGTTGGATCAATTTCTATTCCTCTTTGTGAGATGATATAGCCAAGAATATTCCCTAATGTAACCCGAAAGACACACTTTTTTGTATTCAACCATACCTTGTAACCTTCAAGTCTATGAAAGATGGGTCCCAAGACTTCTATGTGCTCACTCCTTTTCTTTGATTTTTCCAAAATATCATCCACATAATCTTCAACTATTTTGTGGATCATGTCATGAAAGATGAGGGTCATTTCCCTTTGATAGGTTTCTCCTGTGTTATTTAACCCAAATGGCATCATGTTCCAACAATATGTTGCCCATGGACAAGTGAATGTAGTTTTGTATTGAGACTCCTTGGCACTCATGATTTGATTATAGCCTAAAAAATAATCCATGATTGATATAATTTCATGCCCTATTTTTAAATCAATGATGATGTTGATGTTAGGAAGAGGGAAATCATCCTTCAGACATGCTTTGTTTAAGTTTCTTAAATCCATGCATATTTTGATTCCCCCAATGGGTTTAGAGACTGGTACCAGGTTTGAAACCCACTTAGGATAATCTATCGGTCAGATAAATCCAACATCAAGAATCTTTTGTAACTCAAGTTTCACCAATAGTGCTATCTGAGGGCGCATCTTCCATAACTTCTGCTTCACTAGCTTGGCTTTAGGATATACTGTTAAATGATGTAAAACCACTTCTGGATCAAGCCTTGACATATCTATGTATGACCATGCAAAGTTAGCTCTTTTTTCTTTTAGGAACATTGCTAGGTTTTTTTTTCTTCATCCAACAAGGATTCAACATAGAAAGTGATCTTGGGTGCTTCTTTTGTTCCCACATTTACTGGAGTGGCCTTTTTTGCTAGAACCATTGACTTCTCTGGATGTATTGCACTAAGGGGGAGATTGCATCCCTCATCCTTGGGAACTTTAGATAGTTTTTCACCCTTCGACACATCCTTTCCTTTTACTATTTTAGGATCACAAAGTGTCAAAGTGTGGTTTTCACTTAGAGATCTGCATGTTAGTTGCATGTGATCAATTTCACAATTGAAGGATTTAATCGTCTCCCCATAGTACACCCCTGTGTCTAGCTCTATATCAAAACTAGCTTTGTATTCTACCCATGGTAAGTTGTAACAAATTCTAATGAATTCTAAGATCACTTTACCATTTTCAAATAAATCTAGAATTGTTGGTCCTCATTGGTCCAAGTCAATGAGTTGTGGGTATACTAGGCTTATTTTAGTGGTTTGGTTGTTTGGAGTGAAAGATGTTGTGGATATCATGAAGAGGGAGTTATTCTAAAATAGGTCAAAAACATCAAGGGGGAAGTCATCTAGGGTAGTATCACGTGTTGGTAACCAAGAGGAAGCCTCAACCCTTTTAGAAAAAGTGTCATTGCCAACAAGGGTAACCTTGCTAGTAGTGAATCCTAAGTTGAGATTCTTCAGGCGTTTCTCTTTTTTTCCTAGTTTCCCATTCTTATTGTATCCCAAACTCTTCATTAGCTACAATCCTTTTTTTTCATCTTCCATGGGAAGGATAAGGACATGTCATTCATCCTAATAGAGTTGTTTAGAGACATCCTCCTCATTGACATCTTCTTTGTTTAGATTCCACATCTTGGTGAAGGTGGTAGCTGCCATCTTGATTGTTTCAGCCACTTCATTTCTAGATGTAGGTTTCTCATGATATTTGAGAGAAATAGGTAGCTCCCCTAACACAAAGGCATCATTTTTTAGTTTATAGTTTCCAAAACTATCATCTTGGATCACTGCTTTGATATCGGGAATGTTCTACACAATGGGTCTTTTTCTTTAGAGGGTCTAGGAGATTTAAATTATTTGTTTTGTCATATATTGTAATAAGGTCTAATTGACCATTTTAAATGTTTTAGAGGGTCTAGGAGATTTAAATTATTGGTTTTTTCATATATTGGAAAAAATTTGTCAATGTTGTCAAAATGCTTAGACAATGCAAAAATGTGTAATAAAGGGTTTTTGACGATTTTAGTGGGTAAATTATTAGGTTATTTTAAATAAGTTCTGATAAGACCATCCATGATTTATTTGGGAGATTTGGAGTCATTTGGGGTCAAAATGACAAAGTTGCACAAAAAGTGTAAAAGTTGTCAAGCAAGTTTTGGAAAATTGCAACTTTTGGAAGTTGAAAGGTCAAGGAGGGTTATAATTCAGTTGCGAAAGTGGAGTTGGTTATAATTTGATTTTATGGGGTATAAGAAGCCTCAAAAGTCTCAAAATTTGGTTGTTGTTGTTGGTTGGAGAAGTTTGTAATTAAATCATTCATCAAAATACAATGTTTTTTTCTGAATTTTTTTGAGTTTTTTGAAATTTTCTCTCATTGTATAGATCCATACAGGATCTAATTTATCTAAAACCTCTTGGAATATATGGTAGTTTGAATTATCTTTCAAATGGATCAAGTTTTAGGTTCTAACTCGAAGTCCTATGAAAGTTATTGTGTTTTTGGTGAAGACAACCAGTTCAGAAAATGTTTTCCAGAAATTACAGTCAGAAAACATGTTAGTATGACTAGGTACAGACCTGTATGGACCTCAAACTTGGATGGATGGAAATATATTGATTTTTTAGACAAAATTTATTTTTACCAGTAATTTTTATAATGCAATTTAAAGGGTCAAACAAGTCCATTCCTGAAAATTGTTTTGAACATAGGGTTTTTGGGGTTGCATACAAAAAATTGTGATTTCTTCTAATTTGTATGGTGGAAAATTCTAAAACTTTGTGAAATGATTAATTTTGAAGTGCTTTTACAATATCCAAGGTTTTAGATAATTTTAATAAGTTTTTCTATTGTTTTGGTGATGCCCTAGGCTGAGTTTTGTGGGAAAAATCAGGAAATTGATTGAATACAATGAAGGTTGTGTTTTGTTGGTGGAAATGACTAAAAAACTTGGTTATTTGTGTTTGGTAGAGATTGGATTGGTCATTTTTAATGCTTCTAAAGGATATTTGAGGAAAATTCAAGTGATTAAGTGCCTTATTCTTCGTTTGATAGTCTTGATTCAAGAGTTTTGTAAAGAGAAAATGAATTTGTGAGGTGTAAGTCTGCAAGTAATGTTTGAGTTTTGATTAAAGAGTTTGAGTTAAGTTGATTTCTTCCTTTGCTCTGCATTAGGTATATGGGTCAAGAAATAAGGAAGATGGTGTAGGCCCCTTCATCATTTTTAGGGATTTGAGGTATCTTGTAAACCTTGGCCTCAAGGTTCTTGTAGTAGTAAAAAGGCTCAGGATCTCCATGGATGGTAATTTCTCTGCCTTCAAAAGGAAATTTTACACATTGATGATAGGTTGAAGCTACAAATTTTAGGGCATGGATCCATGGTCGGCCAAGCAAGATGTTGTAGGGAAGATCAAGGTCTAACACTTGGCATGTAGTTTTTTCAATGATGGGTCCCACTTGGATGGGTAGTGTGATGATTCCTTGTGATACTCACTCTTGATCATCATATGCTCTAATAGTGGTAATCTTTGCTTTCTTAATAGTATCCTCTGAATAGCCCAAGTTTTTGATCAACTGAAGGGTGCAAATTTTCATACCAACACCTCCATCTACTAAGACTCTTTTAACATTGTTCTTATGAATAATGACCTCAAGGTGCAAACCACGATTATGAGATGGCTATGATTGTAGGCCTTATTCTAAGAAGTTGAGAAGATGATTAGTGATATGCCCCACCATATCTTGAAATTATTTTGTATCAATATCATCAGGGATGGATGATGAAGATAAAGCTTCCTCTAATATTTCCCTATGCGTGGGGGAAAGCCTCAATAGTTCCAAGATAGAAATGTGTCGAGTCTTCTGAAGTTGATCTAGGAGATTGTACTTGCTAGGGTTTGATGTTGGGAAAGTAGGTTGTGCCCTAGATTGAGATGAGACTCCTTGGATGGTGACCTTGCAATGTTCTGTGGTGACTCCACACTTTGCACTAGGCCCCTTGATGGTGATGACAGTGATGAAACTATCACAAGAGGTGACTACATTGGAATAGGTGTGTTGCATGTTTGTGTAATATTTAGCCTTTCTAGTGTTGTTTCCTTTGCTATGATTTGGCATAGGGTTCTTGCATATCTTAAGATCCTGGTTGTCAGATGGTATTTCAATAGATATGGCTTCACTTTCTATAAGATCTTGGAAAATATTTTTGAGCCTCATGCAGTTCACTGTTTTATGTCCCTTGATTTTATGAAAGTCACAAAGATCTTTTTCGTTGTACTAGTGTAGTTTATCCTATGGTTCTTGGTAGTTCTCAAAATTTGGAACCATTATCAGGTTTGACTTTACCAACTTCTTCATGATGGTTTGAATGGGTTCTAACAACTCTATGTACTTGTGTTTCATATAGTTTTTCTTGTTAGGGGTTCATCTTTGTTGTTTTTGAGTATTGTTGATATGATTATTTTGTGATGGTGTTGTTTGTTCCATAGCTGGTTGAATGTTAGATATTTGATTATTGTTTGACTAGGATCACTTAGGACCACCTTAGCATCTACCACTCCATCATTCATTACATTATTGTTCTTATCCTAGATGCGAGGCATGTCATTTGAACTAGTTGATGGGTGAATGTCTTCGTATGATTGAGTATTTCACTATGAGATCAGAGCTCTCTTGATGTTAAGGACTCTAGGGAAAAGTTCATCATAAGATGTAATGCACTACATCTTTAAGTGGAAGGATAGATCTGGATCTAAAGTTTGTATAATGATCCCCACTTGTTGCTCATCAAGAATTAGCCACTTGCTCTTACTAGCCCTTTGCCTCCATCATTGCCAGAAATTGGAAAAATATTTTCCTTTGTTTTGTTTAAGATTATACAACTCTTATAGGCTTACATCCATGTCAAGATTAAAAGAGAAATTATCTATGAATATATCGATGATTTCTTGGAAGGTTTTGATACCTGGAGGCAACTCAAAAAACTGGTTGATGGTTGGGCCATTCAAGCTTCATGGAAAGAGGCATATTAAATAGGACTCATTGTAGACAACCTCCATACACATGACGTTAAACTCTTTGACATGGTCCAAAGGAATTCCTCTCCCTTTCTATTTATTGAATTTTTGGATTTCAAAACTAGGAGGAAATGATACCATTGCAATGTTTCCATCGAATGGGTATGGGCATAGGTTATGCGTATGGGGATTCCTCATATTTCCCAACCAGAGATCCTACATTTCTTGTGATAATTCCTTGAGTTGGGATGTTACATCATCTTGTAGGTTTGGTGGAAGAACATACATTGTGTATTGTGGGATGGCAGATGGGTTGTACATGGGATTTTGATATGATAGGGTGTTGTATGGTGTGTATGGTGGTGTAGGATTTGTGAAGGTGATTGTGGTGTTGATGTATATGTTCCTAATTTTTTTTTATTGATGATTTTTTGTTGAGGGTTATAGTAGGAACCTTCTTCTTGTTGTTGTTGGGTATACTACTAAGTTAATAAGGCTTGTTGTTATTGTTGTTGTTGATGTTGGGCCACTAGGGCTATTTGTTGTACTTTTTGTTGTTGGGTTGCTAAGGTTGCTTGATGTTGTTGCTATACTGCTAAGGCTACTTGTTATTGTTGTTTCTATTGTTGTGCTACTAGGACTACTTCTTGTTGTTATTTTTTTTACTAGTGTGCTAATAGAGTTGCTTGTTGTTGTTTCTACTATTGATGTGCTACTAGGCTGCTTGTTGTTGTTGTGTTGCTAGATTTGCTTGTTGTTGTTACTACTATTGTTGTGCTACTAGGGTTGCTTGCTATTATTGATACTATTCAACAGCTTGCTAATAATCTTGTGCTTGCAATGTAGGATCAGTTGGTTGTTAGGAAATCTGCAATGGGTTTTGGGTATTTATGTTTTGTGCGAGTTGTGGGTTGTTGATGAGAGGTTGGGGGTCCCTTTGGTTTAACATTCCTTTTAAGATGATGGATTGGGATGGAGGAATGTTATTTTGAGGTCCCATTTGATTTTTCATGGTGAGAGGGATTGTGGGGAAAGATGATGATGGTTCCATTAGGTATTGTGATGGTAACAACACATTAGGACCTTGATCCTATTGATTACAAAGTTTCCCTTAACCAGTGTCTTGGGGATTTCCTTGCATTAGGGATGTGGTCAAGGTATTACCTAGGTTGATGGGTTTTATGACCAAGGGATTATTTTGATTTAGGTTGATGATGGATAGAACGTATGTGTTTTGTGAACCCAATGGAGTAGATGAACCAATCAGAGGATTGGATAGAGATGTCCCTATTTGCGTTAAGGGTTGATTTTTTGTAAGGGTATTGGAATAAACTTGTTGGTCTGTTTGAGACACTTGGACTATACTTCCTTGCATGATGTTGGGCACACTTGTGGTATCCATGGCAATGGATGAAGATGGATGACCTCAATATGTTGAGGTTGTTGTGGATTCATAAAGTATAAGTGGTTTATTTTTATGTAAGGGATGTTTAGGGATGGGGGAAGTACCAAACATAGGTTTCCAAGTGGTGGCTTGAGAAGGATTGGTGTTTAGGGTACCCAAAAGTGTGTTCCTTTCAAATGGAAGAGTATGACCAAAATCCTTAGCAAGAATAGTTGCAATACTAGGAGCAGGTGTTTGATTTAGTCCTAGCAATGGAGTTGTTAAGCCTTGCATCAAAGGTTGCACAACAAAAGATGGGAAAATTGGAGGTACATTTTCTAAGGCTTGATGTTCCATGATTTCCTCCCTAATAAGTTCAAATGGGTTGTTCATAATGTCTTCAATCTCATATGGCCCTGATGGGGACAAGGGTTGTTGTGATGGGGTAACTTGAATTCTTGGATCAAATTATTGAGGATTGGGATCACTTGAGGTGAATGTGACTTTGGTTTTCTGCATGACTCTCTGGTGTTGTGATCTTGTCTTTACCATATGTGATCAGGAGTAAACGTAGTCCCAAAAATGAGTAGCAACACAAAACATGCAAGAAACCACCTAAACACTTAACACCTCAAGATTGGGCTAAAAGTTAAACCTAACAAGATAGATAGAATGATAATACATTGTTAAGTTGCTCCTTTAGTTGGCCCTTAGATTGCTGATGTGATATATGCTCTTCTTGATGGAGAAAGATGTATGAATGAGATGCAATATGGATGGAAAATAGATGAGGATGCTAAGTTGTATGCAAGCAAATGAGAATTCTGGCTAAGTATTGCTCAAATGAAAACTTTGCAAGATTTTGGTTAGCATAATGATCTCCTCCCTAAATGAGAGTAAAGAGGGGGTATTTATAGAGAATTTTGATTTCTCAAGAGAAATGGATGGTTGAGATTAAACCAACAAGGCCAAGATGTAGGGCTATGGTGAGTTGAGGGCTCACAAGCCCTCACATCTTGACATATGGCATGTGAAGTGGCCTAGAGATGGTGATGTGTAAATAGTGGAAGGAGGGTACATGATGTGGAAGAAGGACAAGTACTTTGCAAGTACCTTGGGGGATGAGAAGATTTCCTTAAAAGAAAAGTTTTTGTTCCCAAATGGTTGGAAAGTGACATCAAAGAAATTTTAGTACTCCTCAAAAATCCTCACGAGGAAGAGGAAAGTAGTTGGAGAAATAAATGTGAATTAAAAATTCACCTACTTGTAAGAATCTCATGGATAAAACAAGGTTCCAAAAAAGGAAGCACTTGTCCACATGTGACTTGATGTGACAAGTCAGATTCTAGAAAATGCATGAGAAAAGTAGATTCTAGGAAGAATAAATGTGAATTTTAAATTCACATGGGAAAGAGGGTCAATGTCAAGAAAGGAAAATGAGAAGGTTGACTAAAAGGTATGCTAAATGTGGCTAGTGACTTTGATTAAGGTTGTGCAAACACATGATTAGGATAATAAATGAAGGATTAGAGGCAAGTGACGAATGTAGTAGGATGTGACATTAACCTTGATTAAGTTGTGCACATCATAATCCAGGATTAATTAAATTAATCTGGGTTAGAAGAGGGTTATGGAGGATGTGACAATGATAGAAAAAGAGGAATTAAAAAAAATTGATTAAACTGAAGAAATCACATGACTAAATTAAATAAAGTGATGTATTTATTTAATTTAGAAGTAAAATTCAAAAGCATTTAATTATTAAATTAAACAATTTAGAGAACCTTATGTAGGACATGAATTATTAATTAAATAAATGATTTAATTAATATTAGCAAAGAGGATGAAGTAGAAAAGTAAAGGGATGAATAAGGAGAATAATTTGACACTATGGAAGTGGTCAAATTTGGATGTCTACATTTTTCCCCTCTTCAAAACACTGTTAGGATAATAGGGTTTCAAAGAAAATAAAATGCAGATGACTCTATAGAGGAAGTGGCGAGAAAAAAGATGCCCCAGTGTAGGGAAGGCTACGTGAGCTTCCCAAATGGAGAGAAGTGAAAGGGGATGCCCCAGTCTCGTGAGAGAAGACTCATGTCAGAGGAATGGAGGGGAATGGTAGGGTATGCCCCCTTGAGGAGGCGGATGGGGAAGGAAAAGGGGTCTCGGGCGACTGCTCAAAAGGGTAAAGTGGTATATTTCATTGGAAAGAGTATGAAAAATTGAGAAGATTAGCTTTTGAACGAAGTCAAATGGATGCATAGTTTGCAAATGTGGCGGCCTTGGGAAGAAAGAGGGTGGAGGAATTAGTTGGAGGAATAATTTTTTAAATAAAGGGAAAAAATACCCTTTTTAAAAAGGTGAAAAAAGGGTGGAAAAGGTTATATAAGGTAGTTGGAGGAATTACCTCTCCTCATTTGAATAGTATTCAGTTGAGGAAGGAGGAGAAGGGAAGAGAGGGAGAGTAGCAGAGGACATGATGTTAGAGTAAAACAATGATGTTACCCATCAGGTAGATCAGGTGTTGTGGTTTTAGAGGGAGTACGTCATTCCACACCAGGTAAGCCCTAGACCCAACTTTGTGTTTTTTGATCATTTATTTTTGAGTTTGAGAAAGTTTGAAAATATGGATTTGGGTGGGGGGGAAAGGTAGAAAAATGGGTAGTTGAGAAAAAATTAAAAAATTTCCAATTAGACGAGATAGTTAGTCAGGAGGGTTTGGGTAGGCCCTACAAGAGTGCATGATTGACAGGTTAAAAAGCAAAGGGAGGCGGAAAGTTGATTTGGTCCATAGAGGGGCATACTCGCCTACATGTGGAGGGGTGAGTCTGCCTCCGACGAAGGGCAGGTTTTCCCTTGACCAGGCAGGTCTACCCCCATTGGAGGATAGGTCCTCCCCCTATCAAGGTGGGTCCACCCCCTTTCGGGACAGGTATACCTGCACCTAGGGTGGGTCTACCCCTAATAGGGTAGGTCTGCCCCCATGGGGATGGATGTTCCCACACCCAAGGGCGGGTCCGCCCACCATGGGGTGGGCTCGCCCAGGGGTCCAAGCGGGTCCGCCTATGTTTGAGCTAGTCCACCCCCCAAAAAAGTAAGACTGACATGGGGATGAGGGGGGAGAAGAAAGGGAGGATAGGGGAACCTAGGATCAGGGAAATAGAGAAGAACTAACAGATTTGGGGCAATATGGATGCAGGACTTTGATAGGTTGCAAATGCAAGAGCAGTGGTCTGAGGTGTTGAAGATCTGCATAGCGGCCATGAACGACGAGGATCACGAGGCATTAGTGCAAGTAGGGATCCTACACATGTTAACCTATCCAATGATTAAGGCCCACATGGCCATGCTAATAGCATAAATAGAGCATTGGGATTTGACCACATCGACATTTCACCTGCCGACAGGGGAGATGATAGTGACGTTAGAGGACATCTGGAGAATTCAGAGGCTCTCTATACCAGGGCTTCTGGTTAGTGAGTTTCAGGTAGAGGATGAGGCACTGGACGAGTCCATGTAAGTTGTGTTTGGTGATGATGAACCACTGATTCAACAACAACAGCATGACATGGACAGATGTTTGGCCTGTAGGGTGCCGACATTGTCACTATACCTAGCAAGGTTGATCAACGGGATATTGCTGCTAGATTAGAGCAATCGATTCCTATACCTTAGGTTTGTTGAAGTGATCCATCACATCATCGAAGGTTGAGAGGGGTATTTTGCATGGGTGACCTCCATGTTAGCACAACTGTATAGGGATATGCACGTGGTATGCTATCAAGAGGTGTTGAGTGTGACACACATCACACTGCTATAGGTATGGGGCTGGGAGGACATTAGGGTTACCAAGCCGATCATGTTGACAGTAGGAGTGTAGGAGGATAGAGTAGTAGTAGCTTGGGTATGGGGGGTAGAGGTTGGAGTGCTACTGTGGTATCGTGAGGTCAAAGATGTGAGTGTCTAGAGGAGACGATTTGATGAGGTGTGGGTTGAGATGATATTTTGGCAACCATACATTTTGGGGTGATTTAGAGGCTAGAGGGAGGATGAGGAAAGACACATGGATTATTTCTAAACTTGATGCTATATCATTGGGAAGGATCTGCATGAGGTTGAGCTACACAGGCCAGACCAGGTGACAAGATAGTTTTGAGTGAGGTAGGATATTCCCATGGGGCAAGTGTTGTTCCGGTGACTGACATGAGAGCAGTAATGGGGGGATGAGATTGAGTTGGAGGTCACTAGGGAGGAGTAGGAGACACTATGATTGGTGTCATACCCAAGCAGGAAGGAGGGACTGAGAGATGTAGGGATAAAAAATTGATATGGTCAGTGGTTTCACCGACATCCACCTCTATAGATTAATGTAGCAGTGCCTATTGAGGAGGAATTAGTTTTTGGATCAAAGGATGAGAGATGACTAGTAGCAGAGAGAGAGAGACAACATGCATGAGGAAAATGAAGAGGAGGACAAGAGAGAGGAGGGAAGCAAAGAGGAGGACAAGAGGCAGCTAGAGTAGCAGGGGAGCCGGTGAGGGTGGAGACGATGGCAGAGAGTCCAGGGAGGAGATGGAGTAGAGGAGGGAGGGGAGGAGGCCGAGGCTATGGTTCAGTGGGATAGGAGACATGAGGCCCAGAGGGAGAGGATATAGGAGGCTCTTGGAGCCATAAGAGGTTATCAGCAGGAGAGATAGGATGTACATGCAGCCGCAAGAGGTTAGCAGCGGGAGAGGCAGGATGCACATGTAGTCGCAGGATGTCAACACCAATGGAGAGTAGGAGAGGAGGATGGGGAGGAGGAGGGGATCCCCAGTGGTGATTGATGTGGATGAGGTAGAGGTGATGGCAGAGAGTGAGGGTGATGAGCCATAGGTGATGGACATTGATATGGAGATACATGACATCCTGCCACTATCGACGACACCACCTAGAGGAGAGGATCAAGTAGAGGTACTAAGAGGGGCCCTAGCGAGACTGTGACTTAGCGAGCAATGGTTATGGTAGTCAGAGGCATATCAAAGTAGATTAGAGGAAGAGATGAGTGAGATATAGGCATGATTTGTCAAGAGTGAGAGGGACTACTCAGATCTGGCCACGATGGTGACAGAGGTGGAAAGGAGGTTGTGTGAACCCAAGCCTTGGTACCTACAAAACAACAAGAGTAAACAAGTTAGACAAGTGATTGCAAGCCAAAACAAGAATTCCCCACGGAATCCATTTACAACCTCAAACTAGGAAAGAAAATAACAAAGAACACAATGAAATGATAAAATAAAGATCATATCCTAATTAGATGTGCAAACTCGTGATCCCATGGGGGAATTGGTGTCAATTTGTTGTGAAAATTGGCCCTTTCCCAATTCCTAAGATGCAAACTTTGAATGTTGAAGAGATTGATCCACTTTGTTGATGAAGAATGAAGAATCCAAGCCAAAAATCTGCAAAACCTAGCTATGACTCAATGATAATGGATGAAATTCAAGAGATATTTGAGCATGGTAACTTTGCTTGGATTGTGGATGATGAAATGAGGATACGAGCCTTTCATTTATAGGATTTCAAGATGGATGAAAGTCCAAATTTGAGCAATGTGGGACTAACATTCACCCAATGATATGGTGCCACTTGTCAAGCTATGAATGGGTGAAGGATGTGCAAGATTTGGGGTTTGTGCCAATAAATGCCAATATTTGAATTTCAAATTTGTTGAAATGACATGTAAGAGGGAAGGGAAAATGCAATAAATGCCACTTGGCTCAAGGCAAAGGACATGTAAGATGAATTTATTGCCTTGTTGGATGTACATGTTGACTTGGAATTTTTGAATTTAAATTAAGAGAATATTCCAAAAGATGCCATGTGATGGAAAATAGGGATTTAATAAATGAATTAAATCTATTTTCATGTGCAACTTGCATTATCTAGAGGATGTGACATAAGATTAGATTAAATTAATCAAGGGTCAATTAATTTAACAGGGGATTTGATGATGTGACTTATTTGACTTAGATTTATGGATTTATTTAAATCAAATAAGAGATGAATAATAAGGATTTTGATTTATTTAATTAAAAGAGATGATGTTAGATTAAATCAAATAGGTATTAATTTATTTAATTTAATGGATAGACTTTCAAGATTTAATCAAATAAAATGATTATTTAATTAAATAGGGATAATTAGATCAAATGGATTGATTTAATTAATAGAGGGAATTGACTTAATCAAATAAAATGATTTATTTAATTAAGAGACGACTATTGATGAATTTAATCAGATAGGGGGATTTGATTAAATGGTTAGACCGAGGGATGATTTAGGAAGAAACGATGTTAGTAAGTCAAGATCAGATGCACAATGTCAATCAGTCTATTTTACGTGTCTACATTTTGCCCCTCTTTGAAGCAATGCACTTGTTGTGTTGGTTCAAAGAATAAACGATCTTGATCAAAGCTGCAATTTTTTTGATATTTAAAAACTTACCCCATTGCTGCCTGGTGGAAGAGAATATGCCATTATAATGCCCCCTTGAGAGATCAGACAAAAATTTTAATTTTTGGGTGATCTCGCAAAAAAAAGATGACAAAGTACCTGACAAGTCCGAAAGGGGTTCGAGAGGCTAAAATTGTGTCTAAACGCAATCAAATGATGAAAACAATCCTCAAATAGAAAAAAAAAGTTTGGGGGTCCAAAACCCTAACAGGGTCTAGCCATTTAGGGTTAAAAACCCTAATTTTTAGGCTTAAAAGGGGATCGAGGGGTCACTTTCAAGTCATTATCACACACCTCCGCTATCAAACTTGAGATTTGAGCTCTGACCCTTCGGCGATATGGTGCAATGAGAACTTCCCCTACACATTTCAGACTGATTTTGGACCTACCAGTGGCCACCTGGCATTAGGGCACCTGGCATTGGGGCAGCGGTATGTGACCCCTACTGAAACTTAGTTTTTTCATTTAATGCATTTATTACTGCTTTAAAAGGGAGCTCACCTTCAGGGACATTATTATAGTGTAGCTCGACATTTGAACTACATTGCTAATTTCCTTTTTGCACTGTAGCGGTGCCATTTAGCACTGCAGCGGTGCAATTTGGAGTTTAGAAACTTCACTGCTGGGCTCAGGCTCGGTAGGCCAGTTTGGTTAAAGTGCATCGCAGCGGCGCCCTTTTCATGCAAATTGTGATGCTGGGGGATAAAGTACACTGTGACGACACTATTTGGCTTAATTTAGGGTCTAGCGTTAGAGTTTGAGGAAATGAAATTATGACGCCATCACAAACTGCACTGCTGGAGGTGAGCTTGGAGCATTAGGCTAGGATTTTTTCAAAAAATTTAACATGCTGACTTTCCTTGATGTAGGATGGACCGAGGAAGCTCTACTCTTGGGAGCACCAGTCGCGGGATTTGGCGAGCATCCTACGGGACCTGAGCAACAGAGACCAGGATCGACTAGGAGTTGTTGGCTTATGGCATATTGCGTACATAGTGCCCGTGCGCACACACCTAGGGATGCTATTAGCGCTGGACGAAAGGTGCCACAACGAGACATTGTCATTTCATCTTCCCACTAGCGAGGCAACTGTCACCATGGAGGACGTCTGACACATTCTACGATTTCCCATTCATGGCTGTCGGGTGACCTATGACATGGACAAGGGATGTGAGTGCTGCATCAGATTCCTCGCCACACGTGATATCATTGACTGTGAGGGACAGATCGAGTTAGAGAGATACAAGGTTATATCTCCTCCCTTCCAGTGGGCAGTTGCAGCGATCATTTCAGGTTTGGTTGCCCCAGATAGACGAGGGCGATATTTTAGTCCCAGATGGGGTTATTGCTGGGAGCAGATGGTACGAGATAGGCTAGTTCACTTTGCATGGGGGCCTGTACTTCTGGCTTCACTCTATAAAGACTCGCATGAGTACGTGTATATGGATGACAGAGCATTGGGGGCTGGAGTGACACTTCTTCATGTCTGGACGTGGAAGCACATTTCTGTGCTACGTCCATAGGTCGTTCCAGTTCTGATGGGATCAGAGGATGCCCTTGTGGCACGATACAGAGGTGGTGTGTCCTTCACACACACGGGAGAGCACGAGATCCCCTACTGGAGGTAGGTCCTAGACGAGATGCTTGTCTTTACTTGGTGTCCATACCTTGGTCGGCCCAGATGGGCCGACAATGCCACCCAGCTCTTTTATTGCCATTAGGACTGATATATGTAGGGGCGGGAGCACACGATGGTCAAGAGGTACCTACCTGGGCACATACAGCGTTAGTTCAGAGAGCTGGAGGATCGGCCTGATGATGACTATGTAGCTGTCTTTGCACATAGCATGACACAGGTGTCATGGGGTCATGGTATTCTTACCTCCGAGGTAGTTAATAGCTTCAGGAAGTTGGTAGCCTAGCCGTGGGCTTATGATCAGGGCTTGGCAGATCTAGGGACCACATAGGTCTACAGAGACTAGTTCAGACCTCCTCTTCGGTTGACCGTTCCAAGTGAGGATCCAGAGGTGCGTAGGGTCAGAGGTAGAGGGAGAGGACGAGGGCAAGGACCTAGGGTCAGGATTCGACAAGATCTACCATTGGTGCCTCCAGTCCCACTAGATCACGAGGATGTCCATATGCAGGACCAGCATTAGGATTCGCCAGTCCCACCACCACGAGCAGAGGGTGAAGATCAGGTTCATGTGCAGCCACGGGTACAGCCATAGGGACAGGCAGATGGTCGGGATGCATTGATTGCACAGCTGTAGGCCCAGGTTCAGGCACTGATAGTGGAGAGAGACCAGGCTAGGGGTGAGAGAGAGCAGCTCAGAGTAGAGAGGGATCAGGTTGTGCAGTAGAGACAGGCTGCAGAGCTACAGACAGCCACTGAGCTAGGCTGCAAGTTGCAGATCGAGAATATGATAGCCTCCTCCTCTTAGGGTACAGTGCCAGTACGATCTTATAGGGATGCTATTTGAGAGATAGAGTACTACCGTCGGGTCTACCATGGCACCGTACCTAGAACAGATTGGGTCCCAGAGTACTCAGAGCGGGCCAGCCAGAGACCACCAGAGGGTCACGGTGACAGGGGTGAGGGCAGCATTCACAGATATCGAGCTTGATCTAGATCATACACCTTTTGTGCCTTATGAGCTCATTTTTGATAGCCTAATGGGAATTTTGTACCGATTGACATATATATGTATAGTGATCTGATTTATTCTTGTACTATGATAGTGACATGATTGATGATATATATATGAGCCGATTTTGATGCAATGTACTGCATACTTTTTATTTATGTATGTATGATTCTAGTTCTATATGTTATGGATGCATTTATTTCTAATAATGTTTATGCAATGATTATGACTAACAGATCTATATTATGCTCACTTATGATATGATGTGCAATGATGTTATCTATATGATGATCTATTTTATGCCAATGTGATATGTGATATGGGTTTTAATATGTAAAATGATATGATCTATGGTATATGCAATGATGTGTGGAATATGCTTATATATGAGATGATTTATAGATGGATGCAATGGGATGGTTCAATGAGATTCTTAGAATAACAAATGTTATTTATCCTAAACGTAATTATTAATGATGTATGTAATGCAATGATATGTTAATGCAAAGTGATATGTTGATGCGTAATATGAACGTAATCTGATGATATGATGTCATTTATGTTATGCAAGTATGTATGCCTAATGAATTAAATGCTTATATACCTATGTGAAAAATGATTATGATATGCTTCTGTAGATGCTTATGTGATGATTTATATGATAGATGGTAATATGAAATGATTATGAAATGCAAATGAATGTTTATGCAATGATTGATATAATGAGATACAATGTAATGGGTGAAATGCACTGACATGGATGTGACTATCTATGAAGAGTGTTTATGATAACCTATTTATGATGATTGAAGTGCAATGCACATGTTTCCTATATGATATGCTTATGCAATATTCTAATGATTTATGGATGCAGGATCGATGGCGATGATGGTGATGATGATCAACTGTCATAGTACCTTGTTAGCGTGATTAGTAAGAAAAGAAGAAGTCATTTCAACAAGACACAAGATGATGCAAATGCAGATGATGATGATGATGATGGTGATGATTACTTGCCAAGGAATTGGGATTTTCAAAGGGAAAAATTTTCTTATGTTTGATAACACATGTGGTACAAGGCATCAAGGTATAGAAAACCAGGATGGCGCGGTACTTAGTGTGATGGACTTCGAGTCGACAATCAGATAGGAGTATTCTTGTTCACACCTGACATACAGAAACCTTGCTAGGATGTACTTCAAAAGTTTTAGAGACCTCGAACCAAAACACGGAAAGGTAAACCTATCCCTATAATAGTCAACAAGTTTCCCTAGACCTCTTCCATACATACCTAACAAAGCAAGTATTCGCCTAGTTATATTACAAGAACGTCCAACAAGCACAACAGACAAAAGATAACGATCATTGCCCCATTCCTATTTCTCTAAATCCTCTATTTTGGGATATCATCAAGATGTCCTTGGAATGAGTGCAAATAAGATAAGTCAAAAAGATAAAGACCAAGTAAACAAACAAAATGATGCTCTTCAATACCACTAACGGAAAGAGGATGTGTTTTCTAAGGATAGGAACCGAAACTTATTGCCAAAAGATAATGCCCATTATAGGAAGGATTCATCCCAAGACATGTTAGTGGATGGCGACACATCATTTCATTTATCCAAAGTGCTCTAAGGGATGATTGATATGGGACCTAATTCAGATGATGTGCTACCGCTACAAAGAGATGACCAATTGTTTTCCGCACTGACTTAGACTTAAGACTTGACGTTTGGAGTTCTACTTGTAATCTACTAAACTTGTTTCTAATTTTTTTACCAAAGGTTGATGATGACGATTAGTTTATTATGGATGGTGTTTATTGCGGGTGCAAGTGAGATGAGACAGATAGATTTTTTTCAAATATTTGGATGTTTTTGATGTTTTTGGAATGTTTTGAGGTTGTTTTTGGTATTTTTCGACATTTTCAAATGTTTTGATTTTTGATTTTCCAATGTTTTGGGATTTTCTGAGATTTTGACCAAGATACTAACCTAAAGACCTATCCTAGGGGTCTCGGGGGCTGATCAATAGATAAGCCTTGCCTACGTTATATACGTAGAGACCACGTAGTTCGATTGATGACTTGACCGATTTACAGATGATGATATACATGATGAGATGTCAGTTTATTATGATAGACTCCTATAGGACCGACCTAAATGTCTCGAGGGATGATCAAAGATCAACCTTGCCTATGTTCAAGCTCAAAGACGATGTAGTTCGACAAGACGACCTTTTTTTGGCTTTTTTGATATGTTTTGGATGTTTTTGGATTTTTTGATTTTCTAATGTTTTTGGATTTTCTGATTTTGAGGACTTTAAGACCATACACGAATCTGATCTGATAAGAACATGCCCCCAGTGTGATGCAATAGACTACTTCGATAAAGGCAGGACAAACTGACCTTGAGGATGGGCCAAGTAGTACTAGGAGGGATCATGATACGACAACAGGACCAAGCTATGGTGCAGATGTGAGTGGATGAGTGATGAATGGAGATATGGATGCAATGGATGATGCAGAACAAGCCGTAAAGATCCTGGTGGATGGAAAGTGCTTATTTATAGAAGGTGCCTATTTGCCAGGTTTTCACAGAGGTACTTTCCCAAAGTGCCACCAAAGTGGTTTTCACTAGAGGACAATTTTTTTATCCTTTTTCTTATTTTTTTGGATTTTTTACTTTTTTTATTTTTTTGTTGTCACTAAGATGCCTGTTTTCTAGGTTTTCACCGAAGTAACCATTTTTTCAGGACTTTTTCTAATTTTTGTGGATTTTTGGTTCTATACCTTGAAAGAATTAGGCATATAACTTTTTGAGATGGGAACTATTCATGGGCTCTTGTAGAGGTTCCCCTTCGGGTGTTGATAGCTAATATGCCCCTGATTTATAGCTTGCTGTGATGACAAAAGGTCCTATCCAATTAGGTTCGAACTTTCCTTTGCTACTTGGGTTTGGGACATTCTTTTGATTTTCTTTTAAGACCAGTTCTCTGACTTAGAAATTCCTACTTCTAATTTTCTTGTTGTAGCTCTGTTTGAGTCTATTCTGATAGACTTGCAAGTGATTTAAAGCATCTATTCATTTCTCATCCAGTAACTCTAGCTCGTTTAGTCTCGAAACCCAATATTCTTCATCCATGACAAGGTTTTGCAATGATATCCTAAGGGATGGGAGCTCAATCTCAATGGGGAGTACGACTTCTGATCCATAGACCAAGGAGAAGGGGGTGGCGCCAGTGGGTGTGCGGATGCTGGTTCGATAGGCCTAAAGGGTGGGATTAAGCTACAAGTGCTAGTCATGACCTGCATCATTGACTGTTTTCTTGAGGATTTTGAGGATGGTTTTATTTGTGGCTTCTGCTTGGCCATTGCCTTGGGGATAATATGGGGTGGAGAAGTGATGCTAGATTTTGAATTTCTCACACAAGTCGCGAACCTCCTGGTTCTTGAATGGTGTCCCATTATCTGAGATAATGGCTTGTGGCATACCGTAATGACAGATGAGATAGTTTAGGATGAATTTTGAGATTTGCTTCCCAGTGATATACGTCATGGGTATGGCCTCCACCCACTTTGTGAAGTACTCAGTTGCAATTATGATGAATTTATGGCCATTAGATGAGGTGGGTGTGATTTTTCCAATGAGATCAATTCCCGACTATGAAAAGGGCCATGGTGTGATGATCGGGTGAAGCTCTTGAGCTGGAGCATGGATGAAGTCCCCATGATGCTGACATTGTAAACATCTTTTAGCATGATCATGTGCTTCTCTTTCCATTGTGGGCCAGTAATACCCCATCCTCAGCAATTTCTTGGCGATGGTCATTCCACTAAAGTGTGAGCCACATATATCATTATAAACTTTGGTTAGAGCTATTAATGCCTCCTCAGCATTTAGGCAGTGTAGTAAGGTACCTTCTATGCTTCTACGGTATAAGGTATCACCTAGGATGAAAAATATGGATGCCTTTTTGACAAAGGTTCATTTTAGGTTTGATGGGAGGTCAACGGGTGTGACTCCTATGTGAAGATATGTATAGATGTCATGATACCAAGGATCGCCCGGACCAACGATTTGACACACATATTCTGATTTCAGTACCTCGAATGTGGGGACGAGAAGCTGCTCAATTAGAAATTCATATTTTGGCACATTATGAGGGATGTCTAATAGGGACCCAATTGTAGCCATGGTGTCGGCTGCTCTGTTGTTGGTTCTTGGAATCTGCTCGAATGTTATGTCAATGAAGGATTCCTTTAGAGTCTCCACCAATTTCTTGTATGGAGTGAGCTTGTCATCCTTAGTCTGATATTCATTATCGACCTGATTTATTATCAATTGAGAGTCTCCATATACCCTGAGAGTGATGATATTCCATTGCACTACTATCCTGAGACATATGGTTAAGGCCTCATATTTTGCAATATTATTAGTGCAAGGAAATGCCAGTTTGTATGACCTTGGTATGCAATCCCCTTGTGGGGTGATGAAGAAGATACCAGCTCCTGATCCATGTTGTGTGTATGAACCATCAAAGTATAGTTTCCAATGGTCAGTTATGTTGAGGTTAAAAATGAATTCATCTGGGAATTCTGAGACAAGAGGGTTCTCGTAATAAATGGGTACTGCTAGTTGATCCGCAATAACTTGACCCTTGATGGCTTTCCTCTCTACATACCGATATCATACTCTAACAATATCATTACCCATTTTTCCATTCTTCCTGTGAGCATTGCCTTTGATAAGAGATACTTGAGGGGTCAATTTTGATGAGCTTTATCTTGTATGCCAACATGTAATGTCTGAATTTTGGGATGCAAACACTACTGTGAGGCAAGCTTTCTCGATGAATGAGTAATTTAGCTCATGACCGACCATTGTTCTGCTAATATAGTAGATGGCCCTCTTCATTTCCTTTTCATCATGCTGAGCTAGGAGAGCTCCAAGGGCTACTGTTGTTGCTGACACATATAAGATCAATGGCTTCTTTGGGATGGGTGGCATTAAAACTGGTGGTGTCAGTAGGTATTCCTTGATTTTGTTGAATGCTTCTTCACATTTTGTATCCCATTTGTAGGCTATCCCCTTGTGGAGTAGGTGGGAATATGGGTTCTGCTTGTCTGCCAGTTGTGCTATGAATCTTCTGATGGATTGGAGTCTGCCTTGGAGGCTTCTCAATTGTTTTAATGTCTTTGGTGCTTCCATCTCGAGGATTGCTTTCACTTTTTCCGGATCTACCTCGATACCCCTCATGGAGACTATGTATCCTAGCAATTTACCTGATTGTACATTAAAGATGCACTTCTTGGGATTTAGTCTGACTTTGTATTCCTCCAGTCTGTCAAAGATAGAACTTAGGGTTGCTATATGATCTTGTCTTTTTCTTGACTTAGCTAGAATGTCGTTGACATAGTCTTTGACTATTTTATGAATCATATCATGGAATATCAACGTCATGTCCCTTTGATAGGTTGCTCCTACATTCTTTAGGCCGAATGGAATTATGTTCCAGCAGTAGGTCCCCCATGGACAAGTAAAATCTATCTTATGTTGATCTTCTTTTGCTATCATGATTTGGTTATATCCTGAAAATCCATCCAGTGGTGATAGCATCTCATGTCCTGCTATCATGTCTACTATCATGTTGATGTTGGGAAGTGGGAAATCATCCTTTGGACATGCTTTGTTCAAATCCCTAAAGTCTGTACAAATTCTGATGGCTCCATAATGCTTTGAAATAGGTACCAAATTTGACACCCATTCTGGATAATCGATTTGTCGGATAAATCCTGCATCTAACAACTTTTTGAGCTCCATTTTGACTAACAGAGTGATTTGAGGATGCATTTTTTAAAGATTTTGTTTGACCGACTTTGCTTCTGGATACACAACTAAGTGATGGACCACAGTCTCTGGATAAAGCCCTGGCATGTCAGCATAACTCCATGTGAATTTTATTTTCCTTTCTTTTAGGAATGTTGCTAGGATTTCCTGTTCTTCTGATAATAGTGATTCCGCATAGAATGTGATATGTGGGGTCTCCTCTATTCCTAGGTTGACAGGATTGCATTTTTCAGCCAAGACTGCTGACTTTTCCTAATGAATAGCTCTTAGAGGAAGATTGAATCCTTCATCCTCGGGCGCCTCAAAGAGGTTTTCACCATTGGATACATCCTTTATTTTTACTATTTTATTGTCAGAGAGTGCCACAAGGTGGTTTTCACTCAAGGACTTGGATATGATTCTTAGTTTCTCACTTTTGTGACTGAAGGATTCAATTGTTTCCCCATAATAGGCGTGTGTGTCCAACTCCATTATAAACCCTACCTTATGATCTCCATCTAGAATGTTATCCCTCAATCCCATGAATTATGAGAGCACCTCATCATTTTTGAATGTATCAAGAACTAGTGGTCCTCGTTGGTCGTAGTCAATCAGTTGGGGATATACTAAGCGGATCTCATGATTTTGATGGTCAGACTCAAAATATAAGGTACTAATCATGTAAAGGGCAGTATCTTCAAATAGCCTAGGTAGATTGGTCAAGTGATCCTCATCATCGCTACTAATATAGGGCTTAGTTATAAAGTTATGTATGTCTCTACCTGTGGATATTGGTGAGTGTACTTTTGCTAGTATTGGTCGAGGAGAAATATTAACTGTTCTAACCGAAGGACTTCAGCCACGCATGGTTAATCTCAGAGGGGTACATCCAAGGCCAAGAATTTTTATAGGTCACGTCTCTGGCATGATAGGTATTATGAGCCCATTGTCATTTTGTCCCAGTCTTTGATTTCTATTGTAGCCCATTACGAGCATCATTTATACGCCCTTTCTTGTCTCATTCATTGGTAATTCAGGTGTTGGTCTTTCATCTCGATACAACATGTGGGATGGATCTGCTTCAATAACTTCTTGACCAAGGTCTCCCCAGCTTGTGAATTCAGGATAGTCTTCAGGATATGTTTGTGATGTGGATGCTTGATTTTCTTGTGGACGTCCCCGTGATCTTGGAGATTGTGGTAACTCTCCTATCACAAAAGCATTGTTAGGGAGCTTGTAGCTTCCACAACCGTTCTCCTAGATGATGAGCTCGATTTTAGAGATGGTGGGGATGGTGGGAGTGGCGGGTATCTCTATCACAGAAGTGGACGTGAGAGTGGTGGGGTCGATGTATGGTGTGGATGGGCCCTCATCATTTTTTGGCACTTGGGGGATTTTGTAATACTTTGCCTCAAGATTTTTGCAATATGAGAATGGTTCGGGATCTCCATTTATGGTAATTGTAAGCGGTAGAATGGGTAAAACAAGTTAAACATACATCTACACTTCTAAATAGGACATTGCATCTAAAATTCAATAAATTTAAACTAATTTAAACTAAAAAACTTCAGAAATCTATCCTATTGCTCTCTAACTCTAAAGGATCTCTCTAATTTACTTTGCTCTCAGATTTAGAAGCTAATTAAACTACTGAAATGACATTTAGAGAATGAGAAATGAGCTAATTCTATTCCTATGTGATTAAATATGCAAAATCTATTGTAATGGCAGCCATGACTACAAATGCTGGATGCTTGATTGTTGCTTGATGGAAGCTGGATGAATGCTAGAATGCTTGACTGCTTGGATGCTTGGATGCTTGGAAAACCTGCAGAGTAAGATTGCACAAATTGAGATCCATTTCCTGTAGCCAAAGAGCTGTATTTATAGCTTTCACGGCATCACAATTGCACAGGGATACGGGATGAGGGGCTGTGATTCAATCTGAAGAATTGAATGGCATGGGATGAGAAGATGGAGCTGATAATGGAGGATTGTTCCTCCCCATGAAAACACCAGGCAAGAAGAGAGGGAGGATTGATGGAAGAATATTGAGAGGACTTCCTGCAAGTTTGTCCCCGAAGCTCTTCCCGTGAATGGAAGTTGCATTAATTAAATTTTGAAAATTTAATTTTATTGGTGAGTGAATAGTGGTATAAAATTTATGCATAAATTTAAATGATTTTAATTTATTTAAATTTAGCAAAAAGAGGATTGAATAATTTAATAAATCAAACTATAGGGTTTGTTTATTAAATTAAAACAGATGGAGAATGATAATTAAATAAAAGATTTTAGAATATCTTTATTTAATTAAGAAGAAATGTGATGAGGTAATTAAATAACACAAATTATTTAATTTATGGATTTAATTTATGATAGAAGTGTAAAAGAAGTAATAATGATAATAATTAAATAAAACAAAGTTTTTAATTTTGTTTATTTAATTAGGAGAGAAATAGAAGAATTAATAATGAACTTAATATAAATAAATATTTCTATTTATTTACTAAGTAAATGAATTTAAGATAAATTAATCAAATAAGTCGTATTTAATTAATTAGATTCTCCAGACCATTTTTAGGTGTCTACATTTTGCCCCTCTTTGAAGTGATGGGTTTACACATTGCTTCAAAGAATGATTTTGCCTCAGCTGCCAGTATTGACGAAAAGTTTTAAAATATGCCCCTGATTTGCCCCAGATGTTGAATTTTGAAATGATAGCGATGTATGCCCCCACGGGAGATAAATTGATGAATTTTGGAATTTTTTATGATTTTTCAAAAATTTTGAATTTTTATGGTGATTTGATGATGAATTGGTGAAGAAACAATTTATCTCTCGACAAAATAGTCCAAAAATGCCCCGGATAGAGAAGAATAATTCCTCAAAAGGAAAAATAAATAAATCTTTTGAAAATTCCACAAAAATAACCTATAAATGCTCAAAAGGTCATTTTCAAAAGTCATTTGTGCATTTGACTTTGACAATCTTGTGATAGAGACCTTCAGAGTGCTTAGAGCTTTCAGGATGCCGATCCCTTACCACACCCACCGACTCGAGCGTGTGCGACGTCACCAGCGTCTGACCGACTATGGACCTCCGGTAGGTACACCAAATCCTCCTCGTGATTCGTGCCCATTCTTTTTGTGTCTTTTTGCACGTGTTTTTATTGTTTTAGCGCGCGGCGGACACGGTTTAGCGCGTCCATGATTTGTTGTAGCGCGCCATAGTTTTAGCGCGTCCGTGAAGTTTTGTAGCGCATCCGTTCATTAGGATAGCGCGCCAGAAGTTTTAGCACGCAAGGTTAAATCTGTAGTGTGCCAGTGGGATTTTATACCGCGCCAGATTTTTTAGCGCATTAAGTTGATTTTGTAGCGCTTTAGGTTGATTTTGTAGCGCTTGGAGGTATAGATTGATGAAAAATTGTGCACTTTGCTTTTCGTTGATTTGTTGTTGATTCCATCTATTTTAGTTTGATTTTGACTAAAATATATGGTAAATGATCTCATGATGAGCGAGATCTATTGATTGATAATAATTACCCTCATGATAGGTGAGGAATAATTAAACTTTCCAAAGGATTGAACCTGATTGATAGATGAGGGTTCCTTTGATAAATTGATAGTTTGATAGGTAAAGCACAATTTTTTAGTAATTGATAACATCGTGATGTTGGATATGCTGATTGATAACATATTGATCTGAAAAATGTTCATTTTGTATGATAACAGGAGCATTTAGATGTTATTCAGGTGCGAGAGCAGTTCCCTTGGCCCTTTGATATGATACTACGACTTACACCAGACGAGAGACAGCATATTACTGATTGTGGCTTAGCGACATTATTGGATATGCCCCATATTAGACTTAATAGGGGTCTGTTGACAGCTTTAGCAGAGTGGTGGCATAGTGACCACAACACCTTTCACTTACCTACTGGCGAGATGACTGTGACGCCAGAGGATGTATGGCGTATTCTTCGCATTCCTTTTGTTGGAGAGATTGTAGTGCATGATTCAGAGGAGGTTGGTGGAGTAGAGGCTATGCGAAGAGTCTTTCAGGATCTGCAAATTGCGGGAGAGTGGATTCCTTGGGTAGAGATACATGATTCGTATGCTCCACTTCCTTCAGTTTTGGCCGGCTTTATTGGTGGATTCCTTTGTCCTGATAAGAGGTCAAAGGTTCTATCTCTTGGGTGGGGTCGGGTGTTAGAGGGTCTGGTGGCCCATAGGACGAGATATGCTTGGGGCATGTGCATGCTTGCCCAGTTATATCATGATTTGCATTGGATTATGTACCTCGACAGCAGTAGTTTATCGGCGGGAGCTACCCTTCTCCAGGTATGGGCATGGGAGCATATTTCTGTTATGCATCCTATGCAAGTGTTAGCTAGACTAGCGACGAGGCCTTATGTGTTTCGGTATAGAGGCAGGCCTACCCAGCATATGATGGGTAAGCTTGATTATTGGAGGTGGATTATTGATGATGTGGAGGCAGTGACCTGGTGTCCCTATTTGGACTGTGATGTCTAGGATGATGATGATATTGAGTTGGGGTTCTTGTCCGATTCGATGTATTTGATCAGGAAGATCCCCAGGATCTTGGAGTGATTCCTGTTTCGTCGCGTATACAGGAAGTATGGTATCATGCAGTGTATGCCACAGGGAGTAGCACATTACATACAACGTTAGATAGATGTCAGTGATTGGGGCCCTAGTTTGCCTTATGGGGCACTCGTTGAGGGTTACCGTGCTCTGTAGCCATCAGCATGGGATATCCGATGGGACATTGTCGAGGCACCTATTACTCCCGAGTATGGAGAGTACTTGGCTCTGCACCCTCCTCCACGTATTACTATTCCGGATGAGCTAGTACCAGCACCAGTGGCAGCACCAGCAGCAGTACCAGCAGGGGGTGGTCAGGTTGGTCAGAGATGGGGGAGAGATGATGACAGTGAGAGTAGTAGTGATTATGATAGTGAGAGCAGCGAGGAGAGCAGTGATGATGATGGCGGAGATGGGGGGAGACCGAGTGCAGTAGGTACCACAGAGCCATCTTCTAGTGTGCCTCATAAGAGGCAGGCTGTTGCTTCCTCATCGGCAGATCCATCAGAGGTTGCAGGTCTTCAGGTACAGGTTCAGACCTTACAGGGACAACTAGCATAGGTGCAGGGCTTACTAGCATAGACACAGGCTCAGATGCAAGCACAGCTAGCCACTGCACAGACTTAGATTACCTCTCTAATTGGTGAGAGAGATGGGGCTAGATAGGCAGCAGCGACGACACAGGCTCAGTTAGCAGGTGTACGAGCATAGTTGACCACTACCCAGGCACAAATCACAGCCTTGACTGCAGAGCGAGATACTGCCAGACAGACAGCAAAGACAGCATAGGCGACTGCAGAGAGATTGCAGAGAGTGGCAGATGGGACTTCCATGGTAGACTACATGTGAGAGGCCATGCAGGCAGGTGCCGAGATTGAGTTCTACAGGAGCCGCTACCATGAGCTTTGCCCCCCAGAGCAGAGGGTTAGTTATGCTCAGTCTCGCTTAGAGAGGACTTGTTCGAGGACAGTGAGTAGAGGTGTGACAACCTCTTCCGAGAGATCCGAGAGATCCTGGGACATCCGATGGTGGTACTGATACTGGCGCGAGACCTGCTCCTTCTGGTGGGAGCACCACTTGAGATTATTTGTGTACCCTTTGAGAGACAGATATAGCCATTTTTGACATGATGTTATTTTTATCCTTTTTAGACTTCATTGTATACTTCACATTTGATGAGATATATATGTGCAGCGGTTCGATTGATCCATGATATGTTCTACATGATTTATGTGATGGATGCATTGATTTTATGATGTTTCTATATGATTAATGTGATGGATGCATTTTCGGTTTTATGTTTTATGATGATTTATTTTACTAGCTTGTATGGATGCATTAATTATGATGTGATATGATATTGATGATGTATTTCTTTTCTTAATGAGATGTCGTGTATGATAAATAAAATGTGATGTAAATGTAATGATAAATGAATGATAAATGTTTAATGAATGATGAGATGTAATGCAATGATGCGAATGAAATGATGTATATAAATGAATGATGTAAGGATGTATCTAATGACAATGTAAATTAATGATATACGAATGAAATGCCATGATGTATCTATATGTAATGAATGAAATGTAATGATGTATGATGAAAATGTAATGAATGATGTATGGATGTATCTAATGACAATGTAAATGAATGTAAATGTAATGATGTATGAGATGTAAATGAAATGTAATGGATGAAATGTAAATGATGTATGAATGAAATTATAAATGATGTATGATATATGAGATGTAAATGAATGATGTACGAATGAAATGTAATGATATATGAATGACATGTAAATGAAATGATGTATAGATGAAAATGTAATGAGTGATGTATGGATGAAAATGTAATGAATGATGTACAAATGAAATGTAATGATATATGAATGACATGTAAATGATGTATGGATGAAAATGTAATGAATGATGTATGGATGAAAATGTAATGAATGATGTATGGATGAAATGTAAATGAATGATGTATGGATGAATGATCTATGTAAATGAATGTAAATGAATGATGTATATAAATGAACGTAAATGAAATGATGTATGGATGAAAATGTAATGAATGATGTATGGATGAAGTGTAAATGAAACGATGTATGGATGAAAATGATGTGTAAATGAATGATTTTGCAACTACATGATAATGACAATGTGATGAGACGTAAATGCATGATGTAACATAACGTGTATATGATGCCACGAAATGAGATGTTTATTGTGAAATTTATGATGAGATGAAGAAATGATTATATATGCATGGCATTATGAAAATTGTATGTGTCAAGTATACTCAATCTGTAATAAGAAGAGATAACATTATTTGCAAATGAATCTTTGGAATTTGTGCAACCAATACTCTGCAGGTGTATTATTATGAATGCAATCTATTTTTACCATGCAAACCTATTTTATCAATGCAAACCTAAGTGTCATTTCAATAATCTTATTATTTTGCTTTGTATCATCACTGAGCTTTTAAAATGTTGAAAGTGAATACAAGCATCAATGATATGAGATAGACCAATGATGACCTAAGTATTTCTTTCATGATATTTGATATTGCAAGCTAACACAAGCATCAAGGTATGAGATAGACCAATGATGACCTGAGCATTTCTTGCGTAAATAGACAAGAATTAATCATTTTCTTAAAGTGAATCAGAATGTCATCCATGATACTTGGTAGAGCACTTCCCGCGACAATTCACAAAATAATAATGACTAACTCACAAACAACAAACAAAGAAAAGGTATCATTCTCCTTCCTTGCTTCTCTAGTGCAATACATCATCGAGTAGCTCCAAAGAAATGATAAACAAAAATGATAAAATAAAAAGTACAACAATTCAAATTCTACTTAGTGTATTTTCAAATCATTATTCAGATTAGATCATCGATGTTGAAATGTGTGTGCTGATGTTTGCATGATATTCTCAGATGTTTGACCAAATGATGTAACCTAAAGACCTATCCTAGGGGTCTCGGGGACTGATCAAAGATTAGTCTTGCCTACGTTATACACACAGAGACCACGTAGTTTGACTGACACAGACTCCACTTTCAATTGATGTAGACTCATTTTTGTGTTTTCAATTTTAGTTTCTGATGTTTTGGATTTTGATGGATTTTCTGATGTTTTTGGATTTTTGGATTTTCTGATGTTTTTGGATTTTTGGATTTTCTGATGTTTTTGGATTTTTTTAAGTATCGTCACTTGGTGTTGTCATGTTTGACTGTCTTTCCATTTAAGCTAAAAGTCCATTGTACCAAATAACACTAGGATGTTGCCCCCAAGCTATGGTAAAACATGATATCTCTGCTATGATATGGATAGTGATAATGATTATTCAAATGATGGACGAAAATGATATGAAAGGAAACAATCGTGACAAAAGTATATCTAAATAGATAGAAGAGCTGGTGAAAATCACAAGTAGTGCCTGTTTGTCAGGTTTTCATTACTTGTTTTTATTGTGTCCTCTTTCTTTTTCTTTTTCTTTGTATTTTTATTATTTTACTATCATCATGATGCCTGTTTACTAGGTTTTCATCAAGACAACTTTATTGACCGTGCACTAGGTATCCTCAAGTGTAGAATCGCCTGAGATGAATGTTGTTCATGGGCTCCTCCATTATGTCTCCTTCTGGTGTAGACAACCTGTATGCTCCTGATCCATAGGCTGATATGATGACATAAGGTCCTATCCAATTAGATTCAAACTTTCCCTTCTTTTCTCTATCCGCTTGATTTCTAGGGTTTTCCCGTAGGACCAAATCTTCGATCTGGAAGACTCTAGGCTTAACCCTATGATTATAGTTCCAAGACATTCTTTGTTGATAGGCTGTCAAATGATTGATAGCTTGCTGTCGTCGTTCATCAAGTAGTTCTAATTCTTGAAGTCTTGAGATCCTATAATCTTCATCTGAAATGAGTCCCTTTAGTGAAACTCGAAGGGATGGAATTTCTACCTCGATAGGTAATATTGCTTCTGATCCATAAACAAGGGCATATGGTGTAGCTCCGGTTGGTGTTCTGATGCTAGTCCTGTAAGCCCAAAGAGCAGGGTTAAGCTGAACATGCCAATCACGCCCTACCTCATTTATAGTCTTCTTGAGAATCTTGAGGATTGTTTTGTTTGAAGCTTCAGCCTGTCGATTACCTTGAGGGTAATATGGAGTTGAAAAGCAATGTTGAATGTGGAACTTCTCACGTAGCTCTTGGACGTCTTGATTCTTAAAAGGCCTACCATTATCTGTGATGATTGACTGGGGTATCCCATATCTACAGATGAGATAATTAAGTATGAAAGATGATATTTGCTTCCTAGTGATTGTGGTTAAGGGAACCGCCTCCACCCATTTTGTAAAATATTTCGTTGCTGTGATAATGAACTTGTGTCCATTAGATGAAGATGGGTTTATTTTCCCTACCAAGTCCAATCCCCACTGACAGAAAGGCCATGTAGTTGCAAATGGATGGAGCTCCTATGCTGGTGCATGTATAAGGTTGCCATGAATTTGACATTTTTGGCATCTCTTAACAAACTGGTAAGATTCTTGCTCCATGTGTGGCCAGTAATACCCCAAACGAAGGAGTTTTTTGGCTAAAGATAATCCGCTTGAATGTGTACCACAAATTCCTTCATGGACCTCATGTAAAGCAGAAGTAGATTTGTTATGTTCTAAACAACGCAGAAGTGTACCATCTAGGCCTCGATGGTAAAGGGTGTCGGCAATAATGGTATGTTTGGCGGATTGGCATATGAAGTTGTGCTTTTGGTTGCGAGAAAGATCTAGCGATAAGATATTATCTTTCAGATAAGTATAAATGTCTCCATAAATGGAAGATTGGGCACTATCCAAAAGGCTTATGGTTTGGGATTTAGGATTTGCGTATGCAGGATTTGACACTTGTTCCACAATAAATCGATAACAATCTTGTGTTTCAGGCATTTGTAGAAGAGATGCTATTGTGGCCATGGCATCTGCTGCTTTATTTTTTGATCTTGGTATCTGCTCAAATTTGATATCTATGAAGTATTTCTTTAGATCATCTACCAGTCTCTTGTATAAAATCAGTGTGTCATCCTTTGTTTGGTAATCATTGTTGACTTGATAGATGATTAACTAGGAGTCTCCATACACCGGTAGTTCTGTGATTTTCCAGTCAATAGCCACTTTAGTTCCAAGGATCAAAGCTTCATATTCTGCCACATTGTTAGTGCAATGGAAGGTAAGCCTGTAAGATCGTGGAATTGTGTGCCCAAGAGGTGTGACAAATAAAATTCCGGCCCCTGATCCATGTTGTGTGTAGGATCCATCGAAGTAGAGTTGCCCTGGTTGTGTTGTAATGTTGAGGATATCTGTATCAGGAAATTCCATGGTCATAGGATGATAGTATGATAATGGAGCTTCTGCTAATTGGTCGGCGATGACTTGTCCTTTGATAGCTCGCCTTTCAACATACTGAATGTCAAACTCACTGAGGAGCATGACCCACTTTGCCAACCTTCCTGTTAAAGCTGCTTTGCTCAATAAATACTTGAGGGGATCAATTTTTGCAACGAGCTTGATAGTGAGAGTGAGCATATAGTGTCACAATTTTTGTGTTGCAAATACTACTGCTAAGCATGATTTTTCAATGAAGGTATAGTTTACTTCATGTCCATTGAGTGTCCTACTGATATAGTATATTGCCTGTTCCTTCCCTTCTCTATCTTCTTGTGCTAGCAAGGCTCCTAAAAAGATATCTGTTGTTGCAATATATAGCAATAATGGCTTGTCTTCACTGGGTGGCACCAAGATTGGTGGTGTCATCAAATAATGCTTGATTTGATTGAAAGTACTCTCACACTGTTCATCCCATTTAAAAGACACATTTTTATACAAAAGATGGTTGAATGGATGTGCGTCACCTTCTAGTTGAGGATAGATCTTACGATGGGTATGAGTGACCTTGCTAGAGATCTCAGTAATGGCATTATTCTTAGAATTAGCATTTCCATAATGAAACTTTAACTTTTTCTTTGGATATGCGCCAATTCCTTTTGTAGGGAAACTATGTATCGAGGAGTTTTGCTGATGTTACTCCAAAGACACATTTCTTGGGATTTAATCTGACTTTAAATTTCTCCAATCTGTCAAATATTTTTCCTAGTATCTCAAGATGTCCTTCTCTGGTGTAAGATTTGGCTAAGATGTCATCCACATAGTCTTCCATGAAGGTGTGCATCATGTCATGGAAGATTGTTGTCATAGCTCGTTGGTATGTAGCTCCTGCATTCTTTAACCCAAAAGGAATGATGTTCCAGCAAAAGGTGCCCCATGGACATGTAAATGCTATCTTTTCTTGGTCTTCAGGAGCTATTTTGATTTGATTGTATCCTGAAAATCCATCCATGAGCGATAGCATTCGATGGCCAGCTGTGAGATCTACAATCATGTCAATGTTTGGCAAAGGAAAATCATCCTTTGGACATGCTCTATTTAAATCCCTGAAATCAGTACATATTCTAATGGTGTGATCTGGCTTTGAAATAGGTACAATGTTGGATATCCATTCTGCATAATCTATAGACCTGATAAATCCAGCATCTAGTAGTTTCTTCAAATCATTTTTTACTAATAATGCCACATGTGGATGCATTTTTCTCAATTTTTGTTTTACTGGTTTTGTGCCAACTGGTAATGATAAGTGATGCATAATGAGATCTGTGTCTAAGCCTGGCATGTCAGTGTATGACCAAGCAAAATTGATGCATCTTTCTTCAAAGAATTTGATGAAATCTGGTTTTTCTGTATTTGTCAGGGATGCTGCCAGGTGGAGTATTCTTGCTTTCTCTGTTGTGCCAATATCAATAGACTGTGTGGGTTCTATCAACACTGATGATCTTTCATGGTAATGTTGTGGGAGGATGTCAAGCCTTTCATCCTTTGGTGCCTCAATGAGGTTTTCACCATTGGATGCGTTCTTTGTTTTTACTATTTTAGGATCAAATACTACCATAGAATGGTTTTCACCATTAGATCCATTTTTTATTTCCATATTTTTGCAATTGAAAGGCTTGGCACCCTCCTGCCTAAAAGAATCATTAAAAGAAGTATTGTTAGAACAAGTATCTGATTCCTCACAACAAAGGTAGTTAATAATAGTGGAGTCATTGTCAAAAATAGGGAAATTGATGGGGTGTTGGGGTTCCCATTCGATAAGCTTGGGATGCAGTAAAGGCAACGAATCATTAGACGGGTTGAGGTTAGCGATTGTGAAAGCTCGAATAGAAATGTCGTCTAGGTTGTTAATGGTAATGTCAAGGCCTACAAAGGTATTTTCTTCCACATCATTTATCTCAATCGATGTCTGTTCATCTTCACTTGAGTCATCAAAATTTTGTGTTTCAAAGACAATAGGATTAAAACTCGAGCTTTGACCCTCCTCACGTTTGGGGGTATACTTTTTGATAACATCAATCTGAATATCTTCATAGGAAACATCTGATAAATTGTCCCACTCATATTCATTTGAATCTATTTCAGAATTATCTCTTATTTGAAGAATATGCTTCATAGTTTTATTGGTGAGTTCTGCTCTTGCTTCTTCTGTGTATCCTAGTCCAGTTCTGCCATTTTGCTGAATTGTGAGTACTTGGATTGGTTCTGTTACACTTTGTTTCCCTTGATCAAGAGATCCTTGTTCTGCTGCATATCCTAGTCCCGTTTTATCCTTATGTTGGAGCGTAAGAGGCTGGATTGGTTCTGTTATGCCTTGTTTCCTTAACCCAAGAGGTCCCTGTCCTGAATATCCCGTCTTCTCCAGAATAGTTTTTCCTTTTCCATATTGATTTGTTTCTATGATATTACTTGTGGAAGTGGAAGCTTCCTCACCCCTATAAAGCCAATTTAGTATGGCCTTATCTTCTGATTCTTCTTCTAAGTTCCCAGCTTTTACAAATCTACCATCTAATGTCGTTGTAGATTGTTTTGATATTTGGGTGTTTGTAGATGGTTGTCCATATGTTTGTAAGGAGGGTAACATTTGTGATAGATGGAAAGAGTGCTTGACACCATATTCACTTATTCCTTCATCGCTTATCTGTACTTCCTTGGTGAATTGATGTGAGAGTGGAGCCAATTGTTCTTCAACATTTGAAGGGTTAGATTGTGCTACCCTTATCTCTTGTGATTTTTGTTGTTTTGGAAGCCACTTTGATATAAAGTTCTGCTGTTGCTCACCATCTGATGTGCTAACTTCTCTATTGTGAGGTATGAATGTATCCTGAGAAGTTTTCAATGCATGACAAGCTTGAGTGTTGTTATAGTCTGCTGTGATTGTTACCTCCTACCCATTGACGAGAAATTTCAGGCATTGATGATAGGTGGAAGGTACTGCTTGCATATCATGAATCCAAGGGTGTCCTAACAGTATGTTGTATGTCAGTTCCCTATCTAAGACTTGGAAAACCACTTTTTGGACAATAGGTCCCACTTGAATGGGTAATATGATCAACCCCTTGGAGGATCTTTCTTCCTCATCATATGCTTTGATTGTGATTTTTCTTCTTGTGTCAATGGCTTCATCTGAGTATCCTAATGCACGAATCAGCTTTAAGGTACAAATATTTAAACCAGCCCCTCCATCTATCAGAACACGCTTGACACGGTGTTTATGGATGAGGACTGCAATGTGAAGGGCGGAATTATGTGGATGGGTGAGTGACACATCATCATATTCAGAGAATGAAAGGAAATGAGGTGCAGATAACTGTCCCACCATAGCTTGGAACTGACACACATCCAAATTGTTAGGTACCGTGGTTGATACAAGAGCTTGTTCAAGAACCTCTTTGTGTGATGGGGAAATCTTTAGAAGTTCCAAGATGGATATTTGTGCCGGTATTTTCTGCAATTGATCGATGAGATTCTATTGATTAGAGGGAGGATCCACAGATGGGGATGATATTGATGCTCCTTTCAATATAACTTTGGATTGTGCCCTTGTTGTGGCATTAACCGGTTGGTACTCTTGTTTCCCTTTGAGTGTGATTACGTTAAATAGGTTTTCAGATTTGTCTATATGTTGTACCAAATTAGTAGGTATAATGTCATTGTTCTGATTGATTTGATTGCATAACTCCTCATCCTCCTTGGCGGCGGAAAAACAAAGGATTGTTGTGTCATAAACATAACCAACATTTTTACCTTTGGTGTTTGCGGAAGAGGATTCTCCCTTCTGATAATTGGGTAGGGGATTTTTGAATGTTGTGTGATCTTTGTTTGTTTGATACCCCTCTACAAATACTTTCTTTTGATCTATGAGGTCTTGTACCGCATGTTTTAATTGCCAACAATTTTCAGTCATGTGGCCTTTATTTTGATGGTAGTGACAGTAATGTAAGTCA
>VDFB02270651.1:513639096-513839864 GCA_007258455.2 Sequoia sempervirens
TATTTAAATCCCTGAAATCAGTACATATTCTAATGGTGTGATCTGGCTTTGAAATAGGTACAATGTTGGATATCCATTCTGCATAATCTATAGACCTGATAAATCCAGCATCTAGTAGTTTCTTCAAATCATTTTTTACTAATAATGCCACATGTGGATGCATTTTTCTCAATTTTTGTTTTACTGGTTTTGTGCCAACTGGTAATGATAAGTGATGCATAATGAGATCTGTGTCTAAGCCTGGCATGTCAGTGTATGACCAAGCAAAATTGATGCATCTTTCTTCAAAGAATTTGATGAAATCTGGTTTTTCTGTATTTGTCAGGGATGCTGCCAGGTGGAGTATTCTTGCTTTCTCTGTTGTGCCAATATCAATAGACTGTGTGGGTTCTATCAACACTGATGATCTTTCATGGTAATGTTGTGGGAGGATGTCAAGCCTTTCATCCTTTGGTGCCTCAATGAGGTTTTCACCATTGGATGCGTTCTTTGTTTTTACTATTTTAGGATCAAATACTACCATAGAATGGTTTTCACCATTAGATCCATTTTTTATTTCCATATTTTTGCAATTGAAAGGCTTGGCACCCTCCTGCCTAAAAGAATCATTAAAAGAAGTATTGTTAGAACAAGTATCTGATTCCTCACAACAAAGGTAGTTAATAATAGTGGAGTCATTGTCAAAAATAGGGAAATTGATGGGGTGTTGGGGTTCCCATTCGATAAGCTTGGGATGCAGTAAAGGCAACGAATCATTAGACGGGTTGAGGTTAGCGATTGTGAAAGCTCGAATAGAAATGTCGTCTAGGTTGTTAATGGTAATGTCAAGGCCTACAAAGGTATTTTCTTCCACATCATTTATCTCAATCGATGTCTGTTCATCTTCACTTGAGTCATCAAAATTTTGTGTTTCAAAGACAATAGGATTAAAACTCGAGCTTTGACCCTCCTCACGTTTGGGGGTATACTTTTTGATAACATCAATCTGAATATCTTCATAGGAAACATCTGATAAATTGTCCCACTCATATTCATTTGAATCTATTTCAGAATTATCTCTTATTTGAAGAATATGCTTCATAGTTTTATTGGTGAGTTCTGCTCTTGCTTCTTCTGTGTATCCTAGTCCAGTTCTGCCATTTTGCTGAATTGTGAGTACTTGGATTGGTTCTGTTACACTTTGTTTCCCTTGATCAAGAGATCCTTGTTCTGCTGCATATCCTAGTCCCGTTTTATCCTTATGTTGGAGCGTAAGAGGCTGGATTGGTTCTGTTATGCCTTGTTTCCTTAACCCAAGAGGTCCCTGTCCTGAATATCCCGTCTTCTCCAGAATAGTTTTTCCTTTTCCATATTGATTTGTTTCTATGATATTACTTGTGGAAGTGGAAGCTTCCTCACCCCTATAAAGCCAATTTAGTATGGCCTTATCTTCTGATTCTTCTTCTAAGTTCCCAGCTTTTACAAATCTACCATCTAATGTCGTTGTAGATTGTTTTGATATTTGGGTGTTTGTAGATGGTTGTCCATATGTTTGTAAGGAGGGTAACATTTGTGATAGATGGAAAGAGTGCTTGACACCATATTCACTTATTCCTTCATCGCTTATCTGTACTTCCTTGGTGAATTGATGTGAGAGTGGAGCCAATTGTTCTTCAACATTTGAAGGGTTAGATTGTGCTACCCTTATCTCTTGTGATTTTTGTTGTTTTGGAAGCCACTTTGATATAAAGTTCTGCTGTTGCTCACCATCTGATGTGCTAACTTCTCTATTGTGAGGTATGAATGTATCCTGAGAAGTTTTCAATGCATGACAAGCTTGAGTGTTGTTATAGTCTGCTGTGATTGTTACCTCCTACCCATTGACGAGAAATTTCAGGCATTGATGATAGGTGGAAGGTACTGCTTGCATATCATGAATCCAAGGGTGTCCTAACAGTATGTTGTATGTCAGTTCCCTATCTAAGACTTGGAAAACCACTTTTTGGACAATAGGTCCCACTTGAATGGGTAATATGATCAACCCCTTGGAGGATCTTTCTTCCTCATCATATGCTTTGATTGTGATTTTTCTTCTTGTGTCAATGGCTTCATCTGAGTATCCTAATGCACGAATCAGCTTTAAGGTACAAATATTTAAACCAGCCCCTCCATCTACCAGGACATGCTTGACACGGTGTTTATGGATGAGGACTTCAATGTGAAGGGCAGAATTATGTGGATGGGTGAGTGACACATCATCATGTTCAAAAAATGAAAGGCAATGAGGTGCAGATAAATGTCCCACCATAGCTTGGAATTGACATACATCCAAATTGTTAGGTGCCGTGGTTGATACAAGAGCTTGTTCAAGAACCTCTTTGTGTGATGAGAAATTCTTTTAGAAGTTCCAAAGATGGATATTTGTACGTATTTTCTGCAATTGTTCGATGATTCTATTGATTAGAGGAGAGTTGGATAGGATGATATTGATGCTCCTTTCAATATATAACTTTTGGATTATTGCCCTTGTTGTGGCATTAACGGTTAGTACTCTTGTTTCCCTTTTGAGTGTGAATTCGTTAAATGGGTTTTAGATTTAAATATATGTGGCCTGCAGTGTGAGTATAATGTCATTGTTCTGATTGATTTGGTTGCATAACTCTTCATCCTCCTTGGTAGTGGACAAACAAAGGATTGTTGTGTCATAAAAATAACCAACGTTTTTACCTTTGGTGTTTGCGGAAGAAGATTCTCCCTTCTGATAATTGGGTAGAGGATTTTTGAATGTTGTGTGATCTTTGTTTGTTTGATGCCCCTCTACAAATACTTTCTTTTGATCTATGAGATCTTGTACCGCATGTTTTATTTGCCAACAATTTTCAGTCATGTGGCCTTTATTTTGATGGTAGTGACAGTAATGTAAGTCATTCCACCATGATGGTTTGACTTGAGGGTCCCAATTTCTAGCCTCTTGCACTTGAATGAGTTTTTCGTCTAAAAGTTCTTTGAGGACTGATTCCAATGATTGTCCTAACGGCATAAATTTTTGTTTATTGGATGGTCGTTGGAATGATTGGGTTTTTGTCTCTCCATTGTTTTGATTATTCCCTAGATCACTACTTTGTTTGACATTAAGACCATTGTTTTGTTTGTTTGTAGGGGTTGGTGTTAAGGTGAATACTGGTTTAGATGTGTGTGTATCAATCATGGTCTCAGTATTCTTGTTCTTTTGCCAAAATATTGGCTTTTTGTTGTTGTTGTTAGAGGAATTATTATTGTTTGAACCTTCAATGAAGTGTTTGATTGTTCCTCTTTTGATTAGAGCCTCTTCGATTTTGAGCCCCTTTTCGATAACTTGTTCAAATGTAGATGGACATTGTAAGTCCAATCTGTAATTCATGTCATCCACTAAGTTATCAATGAACATCTCTATCTTTGAGGAATAGATCTAGGGTATTTAGCAAATAGCTTCTCCGCTTCGTTGGAGAAAGGAAAGAAACTTTTTCACCTTTGCTTGTTTGAAGATTGTTGTAGAGTTCTTTTAAGGTTACCATGTTGGATGTTGAATGAGAAGTGTGTTATGAACCTATTGATTAGTTCTTCAAAGGATTGAATCCCAGGTTCCAATTTAGAAAACCACTCCATGCAAGTGTTTCCTAAGCTTCTTGGAAATAATCATAGTAAGTAAGAGTCCTTGTGTGCAAACTCTATGCTCATGGCTCGAAATTCCCATACGTGATCAAATGGATCGGTTCTTCCATTGTATTTGTTGTCTGTTGGGTATTCACAATACCGTGGAAATGGTATCATGTTAATGCTTGGATCGAATGGATAAGGGCAAATGTCTTGCAAGGAATATCTCTTTGTTGGCCCTTGTTGGATATTTTGGAACTGTAATTGTAACTGTTGGATTTGTTTTGTCAAAGCATCTATTTGATTTGGGTTTTCCACACTAGTTGTCTTGGGTGTGGTTGTTTCCTTGAGTTGATTGACATCAAAGTCTTTAGGAAGCTTAGCACCTTTGTCAGCTAATAATAGAAGATACTTTTCCATATCTTGCTCTAGCATCTTTTCCATAAATTTATGGAAATGAGGGTCTTGTTGAACTTTCTCGATTTCCTCTGCAGTTATTTCTTTCTCATGTGAGTTAGTGAGAGGATCAGTGTTGCTATATCATCCCCAAGGGTTTTCTTCAGCCATGGCTGCTATTCTTTCATTTTCTTCTTGTTGTTGTCTTTGATATGCTGATCGTGTGAAAATAGGAATACAAACGTTAGAGTTTTATTCTAGACTTTTGATCTTTGATTGGATAAGTGTCGAGGTTTTTGATTTAAAATCTGATTTAGTTCTTGTCTAGTTTCATGATGGGAGGATGATAAAAATCCTTGATAGGGAAACTTTGACAGAAAATCTTAGATTTGGTGATAAGGACACTTTGCAAGATGTTTCAAGATCTAGGTGTAAGGGTAAAGTTTTCCTTTTGTATGACCCAAGTGTTTTGGACTGTGGAAAAAAATGTTCTGGATTGGTGAAAACCTTGTTATCGATATGGGAAAACTGACAAAATATCTTACCAACTCTCTATTTTTTTGACTTTCTGGAGCGCTAAAATAGAGACTCTACTCGCTGGAACAGAGACTGAATGCGCTAGAACAGACAAGCGAAGCGCTAAAATAGAGACTCAAAGCGCTGGAACAGAAACCTTACGCACTGAAACAGAGACTCTATGCGCTGGAACAGAGATCCTACGCGCTGAAATAGACCAACGAAGCACTAAAACAGAGACTCTACATGCTGGAACAGAAACCTTACGTGCTGAAACAGAGACTCTATGCGCTTGAACAGAAAATCTACACGCTGAAACAGACCATTGACGTGCTAAAATAGAATCTTGAGGTGTTTTAAGACAGAACTATCTTATTCTATGAAACTCACTTGGTCTGGTGTCGTATTGGATGGCTGGTTGTGGGATGTATTCTGGATGAATTATTTGACTATGGTTGTGGTGTTGCTTAAGAGCCCTTCTTTGATAAAATGCCTGTGAATCTAAGGGAGCTACATCATATTCATCTGTATAACCTCTAGAGAAATTGTGATACCTATGGATAAAAGTCCTATGTTGAAGTAGAACTTTCCTGCTTTGATATAAAAATCGTTGCTTTCTCAGAAGTTGTTTGTATGTAAGCATTTTCTTCAGTTTTCTGATTCGTTTGACAAGAGATTTCTTGACAAACTTGGTGGATACCCAATCTCGAATCATGAGAATTCCACAAGTGTTTTGATTTTGAAGCTTTTTGTGATGATCTTATCTGAATTTAATGAGAGAAAACACAGCAAGCAAGAATAGAATGGTTGACTTTAAAATCCTAAAATCTAAACAGATAGTGTATGTTCTTAAGAATCAAGCATGATTCTTTTTATTTTCACTGGTTTATAACAGATAAAACACTTCAGATAGACTCACTCCTAGAGACAAAAGGTCATTGTTATATATACCGAATGGCCTTGTACCTTGTTGGTGTAATTAAATATCTTGTACCTTGTCCTAGGTCATAATTACACCTTAGTTAAGTTTACTTAGGGACCACATAGGAGGTTGTTGGAGAATCTCCACTTTTGGTGGACTTGACATATCATTATCTTATCATTTCCACCTTTTGTGGACACATCATGTGATTATCTCTCCATCTTTGGTGGAGTGATAAGTCTTCATAGTTGTCTCATGTCATAAGATTCTGACACTTGTCATAATCTTATGCCCTCCTATGTTCTCACCTTGGCTATATAACCAAGGGGTTTTTCTCATTTGTAATCAATCATAATCAGCATATCATATTAATGACATTGAATACAGTTTATTCTTGTCATAATATTTCTCTCTTTCTTGTGCTTTCCATTTGGTCCATAGATCTTGGGTGGCAGCCATAGCCAATTCTAACATGGTATTAGAGCGTGTTTGGAGCCATTGGAGAGTCTTATTCTGAAGAGAGATTCTAGATCTGAGGAGGTTTCGTTCATGGCTCTTTGTTGCAGGTTCATATCCAAGCGTGCTAGTGCAAATCTGAGCTCACCATTGCGTCTGGAAGGTTCGATATAGTCAATTTTTCCTTTTGTTTCGTCTAAATCGGAGATACGAGGCCAAATCTAGGAGGGTTTAAAGCTGAAGAGTGGTTGCCAGATCTAGAAGGTAGCTGCAATTTTGGAGCATTTTGGGTCAAATCCGACCCTGCCATCGCGTCCAGGAGGGCCAAAAACCCTAAAATCGACTGTCAATTCATCGATTCGGGGTTGTCTAGTGACGCAAAATTTTTTTTGCCCAGGAGCCGTACGGCCCCCAGGTCGCCATCATTACCAGTCGGTACAAAAAAAAATATATATTTGTTTATATTTTCTGTGAAATTTTTTCTCAAATATTTTGTAAAAAGAATTTCGCAATTTTTATTTATTGCAAAGATTTTATTAAAAAATCAAAAAGCGTTTAAGTTTGCGGGTTGTAGACTGGTACAGTACTCTGTACCTGTACCCGCAGTACCCTTCGCCAGCGCCACGTGGCTGGCTTTGCTGAGCCGCCATGGCCCCGCCGCCCAATTCTCCACCGGCGGAAACTCTCCATTCCGACCAGCGCTTCAAAATTTCAGCGGCTGGAAAACTTCAAAAACCGATCAAAATCCGGCGATGTTCGAAATTCTAGTACCGATCGAAGAATATTCCGAGATCCCAAATATTTCGGCAACAAAAAATTCTGGCAGGCGGACGGTCGAGTTTTCCAGTGACGGGCCAAAAACCGTCAAATTTAAGCCCCGGAGATGAGGACATCAGCGTGACATCAGCAGGCATTTGAAAAATTTCTGCCCCCTCACCATTTGCATTCTGGATTTTGCAGTCTAACTTTGAAGCTCAATATCTCAGTCATTTTAAGTCCTTTTTTCAAGAAATTTTTTTTTATTTGGGCTAGAATTTCGTGCTCTATGCACTGGTACAATCAGTATTTGGTTTTGGTGCCTGGTTTTTCCATAATTTGCAGATTCTCACAGGTGTTGCTGCTTCATCCTGATTTTGGGAACTTTGGGAGCTAATATCTTGCTCCTACAGTAACATTTTTAAGTGCAGTTTTTTTTGAAAGTGCATAATTTTTTGTGTACTTCTCATTGGTAGGGTCAAATTGATCTCATTTTGTACCAAAAATTGTACTTGATATTGTGGCCTATTTTGGCATTTGTAAGCACTAAGATCAAGTCTAGCTGGTCTGCATACACTACACCTTCATTTGCATCATTTTCTGAGATGTTGATACATGAGCAGCAAAAGCTTATCTCAATGGGTCTCATCAAGAGTTCTAAATCTCAGGCATTGTTGGTTAGTCAGGTGAAAGAATTAGAATCAGATAAGAAACAGAAGAAAGCAAAGAATAATCAACATTTAGATCAAGTAAGTCCACATTCAAATCAATCAAAGAAAAAAACTTCTTCAAAAGGAGAATCATCTAAGAAGGAGAGACCTTTTTGTTCATATTGCAAGAAGGATGGACATAAAGAACATTATTGTTATAAGAAGGATATTGATGAGTTGAAGAATCTTCTCAAAAAGAATCACATTGATTTTCCTTCTAGAATGTCTGAATCTTCTTCTCGTTCTACTTCAAAACAATCTAAAAAGGACAAAGGTCAAACATATATATCAGGATATAAAGGAAAAGCTCTTTGTGCTCATTCAAGTCTAGGATCAGGAAAATGGCTTCTAGATTCAGGAGCATCTCATCATATGGCATCTTCACAAACTATCTTCTCTACATTTCAGCCTTGTTCAATGTCTCCTATCTTGATGGGAAACAATACATACATGAGTGTAATAGGGAAGGGATCTATTAGCAATGGGGAGAACACTTTTCAGGATGTCTTGTGTGTTCCTCATTTGACGAACAATCTACTTTCCATTTATCAGATTACACATGGTGGAGATGGGAGAACTGTGGAGTTCACACCTTATTCAGTTATCATTCGTGACTTGGAGACTAGAGATATCATTGCTACTGGGGTGGTTGATCATTCATCTCGATTGTATTCCTTTGCATAGTTTGCTTCTGATGATGACAATGTTCCTTTGGCTGTTGATCACAACCATGATTTTGAGGAGACATTTGGCTTTTTGAACTTGGGCATACTCACATCCAATCCAATTCTTGAGCCTTGCATTTCATCTCCTCTACCTACTGTTGCAGTTGATGATGCTTGTGTTGCTACAGTTTTAGCTCCTAGTGATTCAATGCAGCAGGATCCTGATTGTCTTCTAGATATAGCTACTTTGGATGGCTTCCTCACAGGTATTTCAGACTTGTTTGTGGAGTCTCATCTTGCAGATTTGGAGGACACCATTGATAGCATTCATCTTCTCTTTGATGAAGATGAACCTTCTTCAGCTGTTGTGAGGGAACACCTTGACCCTCTTGTTCATTCTCTACATGATCATTCTTCTCAGTTTGGCGTGAGTGTGGATTCTTTTGGACAGCATTTGGAGGAGGCTTCTTTTTCTTTAGAGGGGATATCTTTGTCTTTGGATAGTGCTCTACATTCATCTCTACTAGATGTTGGGTTTTCCTCTTCAGCAGTGTGGCCTAGAACGCCTGATTGGAGTGGTTCAGCTTTCTGCATCGACATGGAGACACTTGAGCATGCTTCAGAGACACCATCATCCATCATCCATCTTCATGACATCCTGCATACATCCTTGGTTTTGTTTCTTCCTAAGGGGAGGAACGTTGTTCGGCGAGATTGGATCATCTTCAGCATTCAATGTCGAGCTTCTACCATTCTTGCAGGAGACTCAACATTGAGGGGGGGCTACCTTGCTTCTCTTCTACTTCTCTCTTATGGGGGGGTCTTTTTCCTCACATGGGGTTTTTACCTTCTCATTCTTCATTGAGAGTATTTCACTTTTTGTATTTCATCTCTCTTTTGAGGGGGAGTTTTGTCCCATGAGGTTTTCTCCCTTTCCTCGTTTGTGAGAGATTTCATTGCATTGATTGCATTGTTTGTACATGGGTACCTAACATGGCCTAGTAGCCGGGACCCATCTTGCATTGTTTGCATTTGTGCACTACTCCCTAAGTTGCACTTAAGGGGGGGTGTTGGTGTAATTAAATGTCTTGTACCTTGTCCTAGGTCATAATTACACCTTAGTTAAGTTTACTTAGGGACCACATAGGAGGTTGTTGGAGAATCTCCACTTTTGGTGGACTTGACATATCATTATCTTATCATTTCCACCTTTTGTGGACACATCATGTGATTATCTCTCCATCTTTGGTGGAGTGATAAGTCTTCATAGTTGTCTCATGTCATAAGATTCTGACACTTGTCATAATCTTATGCCCTCCTATGTTCTCACCTTGGCTATATAACCAAGGGGTCTTTCTCATTTGTAATCAATCATAATCAGCATATCATATTAATGACATTGAATACAGTTTATTCTTGTCATAATATTTCTCTCTTTCTTGTGCTTTCCATTTGGTCCATAGATCTTGGGTGGCAGACATAGCCAATTCTAACACACCCCCTAGAGGGCGCCTATTTTTTTGTCTTTTCCAGGTGCGTACTCAGAGTGACGGAAGTGGATACCAGATCCCCTGAGCAAACAGTCCTTGGCAATTATATGGTGAGTGCTTGAGGGTAGATTCTTCCCCGCCCCTGCACCACCGAGTATTACAATGTTTAGAAACTGACAAGCGTGCTTCTAGTTCTAGGTTCTTAGATAGGGTTTCCATTCGGAGTGGCAAATGGATAAACTTCCTCAAGAGACCTCCCAATCTTTAGAACAAAGATTTTGGGGATGGTTATCCTACACACTTCCGTTGAAAGAGGGTTTCCCCAAATTCACATAAATTTTTAAGTGGGTTGGAATACCATTGCTTTTGGCTGTCCCCACTCAGGTCGTTCCCATAGGGTGAGTACTTTTTCCCACTACGGCAGGCCTGTCTAAATGTTTTAAAAAGCTTTAAAAATGCATAAATTACAGTGAGTCTGGTATTCTGATGCACCCAGTAAAGGGGAGAGCATAAACCTATCACCCAATCACAGTAGAGAAATTGTTCACTTTTAAAGCCCAAAAGATGAATGATCTAATCTATATGGAGATATTGCCCCATAAAAACATGATGTTCAATTTTAATCCCAAAAGAAAATTGTGAAGTTTCTATCCTAGGATTGATCAATTTTATCCATTTCTATCCTAGGATTGATAAATTTTATCTATTTCTATCCTAGGATTGGTAAATTTTAACCAAGAAAATAGACAGAAACAGAGTCTGGCCACAGACGCGTCGGATCCAGATTAAAAAAAATGCTTTTAAGGACAGAGAAGCGACGCACTGAAACAGTGAAGCGGCGCGCTGAAACAAAAACCCGGCACACTGAAACAGAAACCCGGTGCGCTGAAACAGAAACCTGGCGCACTGAAACAGACCACCGGCGCGCTGCAAAAAGTTACGGTTCCACGAAAACTATCACGCCGATACCTGTAGGACACAATTTTCAAGAATTAAGCAAAATATGGGGTTAGTTCCCACGGTGGATGCCAATTTGTAAGCGGTAGAATGGGGAAAACAAGCTAAACATACATCTACGCTTCTAAATAGGACATTGCATCTAAAATTCAATAAATTTAAACTAATTTAAACTAAAAAGCTTCAGAAATCTATCCTATTGCTCTCTAACTCTAAAGGATCTCTCTAATTTACTTTGCTCTCAGATTTAGAAGCTAATTAAACTACTGAAATGACATTTAGAGAATGAGAAATGAGCTAATTCTATTCCTATGTGATTAAATATGCAAAATCTATTGTAATGGCAGCCATGACTGCAAATGTTGGATGCTTGATTGCTGCTTGATGGAAGCTGGATGAATGCTGGAATGCTTGACTACTTGGATGCTTGGAAAACCTGCAGAGTAAGATTGCACAAATTGAGATCCATTTCCTGTAGCCAAAGAGTTGTATTTATAGCTTTCATGGCAGCACAATTGCTCAGGGATACGGGATGAGGGGTTGTGATTCAATCTGAAGAATTGAATGGCATGGGATGAGAAGATGGAGCTGATCATGGAGGATTGTTCCTCCCCATGAAAACACTAGGCAAGAAGAGAGGGAGGTTTTATGGAAGAAGATTGAGAGGACTTCCTGCAAGTTTGTCCCCGAAGCTCTTCCCGTGAATGGAAGTTGCATTAATTAAATTTTGAAAATTTAATTTTATTGGTGAGTGAATAGTGGTATAAAATTTATGCATAAATTTAAATGATTTTAATTTATTTAAATTTAGCAAAAAGAGGATTGAATAATTTAATAAATCAAACTATAGGGTTTGTTTATTAAATTAAAACAGATGGAGAATGATAATTAAATAAAAGATTTTAGAATATCTTTATTTAATTAAGAAGAAATGTGATGAGGTAATTAAATAACACAAATTATTTAATTTGTGTATTTAATTTATGATAGAAGTGTAAAAGAAGTAATAATGATAATAATTAAATAAAAAAAAGTTTTTAATTTTGTTTATTTAATTAATAGAGAAATAATATGATGATAATAATTAAAAAAAAAGTTTTTAATTTTGTTTATTTAATTAGGAGAGAAATAGAAGAATTAATAATGAACTTAATATAAATAAATATTTCTATTTATTTACTAAGTAGATGAATTTAAAATAAATTAATCAAATAAGTCGTATTTAATTAATTAGATTCTCCAGACTATTTTTAGGTGTCTATAGTAACCTCTTGTCCATTATGTGTAAATTTCACACACTGGTGGAAAGTTGATGCTACAACTTTCATCGCATGAATCCATGGGCATCCCAGGAGGATATTGTATGGAAAATCAAGGTCCAAGACCTGACAAGTGGTTTCCATGAGCGTTGGCCCTACTTGAATAGGGAGTTTAATCGTACCTTGAGACACTCTTTCCTGGTCATCATATGCTCTTATCATGATGCCTTTTCCTTTGTCAATGGAATCTTCTAATATTTTCAACTGCTTGATGAGGTTGAGAGAGCAGATATTCAAACTTGTACCCCCATCCACCAAAACCCTTTTGACTTTTCTCTTATTTACGATGGATTCCAAGTGAAGTGCATGATTGTGAGATGGTTGGGCGGGGAAATCTTGGTCAAAAAATGTAAGGAGATTAGGTGTAATGATATTCCCGACCATAGCTTGGAATTGCTCCACATCGAGATCTGCGGGGATGGTAGATGAGGCTAATGCTTCCTCAAGGATCTTCTTATGAGTTGATGATATTTTTAACAACTCCATGATGGAGATGTGTGTTGGTGTTCTCTTGAGTTGGTCTAGGATATTATAACCATTAGGAACAAATCTAGATGAAGGGACCCTATTTGGTTGAGATGACCCTACGATGGTGACTTTTCTGCCTCTTGTGGTGACTCCACAATCTTCGGCATGGGCACCCTTGATGGTGATGACCATGCAGTCTTCATTTAGGGAGGCAGCGACTGTTTCATACACATGGTTTACACTTCCCTTCCCTTTGTCCTTGTTATTCCCTTTGTTGCCATGATTTGGCATCGGATTCGTGTGGATTTTAAGATCCTTATTTCCCGTAGGTTGTTCCACGTTTATGATTTTCTTATCGATGAGGTCTTGGATGATATTTTTGAGTCTCATACAACTGTTTGTGGTGTGGCCCTTGATTTTATGAAATTCGCAAGGTTGATTCTCGTTATACCAAGGAGGTTTGACATCGGGTTCTTGGTAATTTTCAAATGTAGGAGGCTTGATAAGTTTTTCGTCGATCAACTTTTTCATTATGTCTTCAAGTGGTTCCCCCAAAATGGTGTATTTTCATTTGGGATAAGTTTTACGTTGAGGTGGTCCCCTTTGGTCATTGAGATTATTGATGGTTGGATTGTTGCTAGGTTGGTATGTTGTGTGATGAGTGTTTTGAATTGCTGTGTGGGTGTGTTTTGACGAGGACCACTAATGACCACCTTGGCATCTACGACACCATCATTAGTAACATTTTTATTCCTTGCCCATGTGCAAGGTTTATCATTGTAGCTAGATGGTGGATGATTATTTTGATGTCCGTGGTATGATGTTGATTCCACAGGTTGAGTCACAAGGGCTCTTTCGATGCTAAGCACCTTAGAGATCAATTGATCATATGTGGTGATGCCCTGAACCTTGAGATGAAATTCCAAGCGGCCTTCAAGGTTGGCTATGATTGTGCAAACTTGTTGTTCTTCTAGCATGGTCCACTTGCTTCGATTGGCCTTGGATTGCCATCGTTGAAGGAATGAAGCAAAAGATTCATTCTTTCCTTGTTTTAGAGCAGAGAGTTCTTCGAGACTAACATCTATTGCAATGTTACATGCATAGTTCTTAATGAATGCATCCCTAATTTCTTGGAATGTTCTAATTCCTGAAGGTAAGCAAGAGAACCATTCTATAGCGTGACTTGCCAAGCTCCTAGGAAATAGCTGCATTAGATAAGTGTCATCGTATGTGACTTCCATGCAATGAACCTAAAATTCCCTGATGTGATCTTCAGGGTTTTCCATCCCTCAATATTTGTCAAATTTGTGGATTTCAAATCCCTTAGGGAATGGTTTCATTTCTAAGCTCCTATCAAATGGATAGGAACACAAGTTGCTTGGTGTTTTGGTTGTTCACCCTGATTGAAGGTTGAGCACTTATTACGAGAGCAACCTGAGTTGTGTCATCACATCATTTTGCAGATCAAGGGGTGAGAAGAAGGTGTTTTGGGGTGTTGCAATCATGGTTTGGATGGGTGGGTTGGTCAGTGTGTTGTTTGATGGTATTTGTATATTCTGGCGAGTGAGGTAGGCTTCCACCTACTTTTGTATGAACAACGCCTGCTGTTGATCTTGCTACTACTGCGCTAAGATTTGTGCTTATTGTTGCTCCAACAATGCTTGTTGTTGTGCTTGCTATTGTTCCCACAATGCTTGTTGTTGGGCTACCAATTCTACTGCTTCTTTTTTTTCTTGATATTGCTTTAATGCTTGTTGATATGCTTGCAATTGCGCTGCTTGTGCAAGAAGTTGTGCTTGTGCTTGCGCTTGAGCTTGTGCTTGTGCTGCGTGTACTTATGCTGCTTGTTGTTGCAATAGAAGTTGTGCTTGACTGGTCTTTTGTGCTTGCAATGCTTACACGGCTTGGGCGGTTTGTTGTTTTTTTTGTTGTAATAACGCTTGGGCTTGTTGTGCTTCTTGTGCTTGTTGCGTTTGTGATGACACTTGTGCAGCTTGTTGAGCAACAAGGTGTATGGCTTTTTGTTTCTGCACTTCTTGGTATCCTCTTTGGAAAGCAGCTTGCAATGATGCATTGTATTGGTTTGATGTGGTGAACGTTGGTGGTGGTGGGGGTGGTGGTGGATTCAGAATGGCGTTCGTGGTGGTGGTGAATGGTGATGTTGTTTTGATTATTTGATTAGTGGATGGTGGTGTTGGTGTGGTAAGTGGCACCGTTGATGTGATTGGCCCTTAGGAGACCATGCTTTGTGATGTTATGAGGGTGTTTGATGATGTTACAATTGTTTGCATGTTTTTTGGCTATTGTTGTGATGTTGACAAAAAAATTTAAGTGTTTAACAAAATGCTTTGGTTGATGGTTGGGATGTTGTTTTGATTGATGCTTGGTAAAGGGGGAAGCCGTAAACCAAGAAGTGGTGTGGTCGATAATGGCAGTGGTGGGATAGGTGGAAATGTAAGGGGTGTTAGTTGTTGTGTGGTGTCGAATATGCCCCTTGGTCTGAACATATCTCCCTCTTCTTGTGAATTTGTGAGAAGAGGTGTTTGTGGTGCTCCATGGAAAAATGTTGATGATGGGTCATAATGTAAAGTGAGAGGAACATTTTTGTGCAATGGATTTTGGGGTATATTATGTTCCAATGTGGTGTTTGCATCCAAGTTTTGATTATTAACAAGGGGATGTGCTTTAAGTGCATTGAGGAATGCATTTCCCTTGTTGACGTTGGGTTGGGTTGGAGCAAACAATGTTGTGATTTGCGGAATGTTTTACTTGATGTTTTGAGATGGGGGTGTAGATGAAATGGGGATGGTGGATGAGATTGGTGGAAAAGATGTCTCCACTATAGTGCTCACATCAAAATCCAATGGCAACTTGGCCCCTTTTTTTTCTAGTTCAAGCATGTATAACAAAGGGTTAAGTCTCATCATAAGGTTGATGATTTTATGATTCTCTGGATTTTGAAGCATTTCCATCATTTCTTCGTGGGACATTCCAAAAGTAAGGTCCTCTCCTTGGTTTTCTTCTTGCGGATTTTGTGATGATGAGTGGGTCAACGGATTACTTGATTCAACAGGATTCATTTATGTGTTTGTTTGGCTAAGATCACTTGAAGCGGGTGTTTCTTTGTTGGCTTCCATACTCTTCTTGTATTGAGATCTAGTTAGAACCATAAAACAAGGATCAATCTTCGAGAATATGGGAGATGAATCTCTTTGATTCTTTGGATTGATCTTTATTTTATGCCCTAAAGTAGAAAATCTTTGGATGCCTTTAGGATCAAAGGTGATGATGATATGATGATGATGTTTAAGGATGGATGTTATGAATGTTTTTGGATTTTGATAAATCTTGAATAAGACACTAGGCTTTAGGACTTTGCAGATTTTGATTTTGATTTGCTTTTGATTTTGAACAAAAAGACCCTAAGATGTTGGACGATGATCTAAGGGATATCTTTGTTCAAAGGATGGTGATTTGGATATGTGTGAGGAGAAGGATGCATCTACCCACACCTATCCAAACAAGATGATTGTTTCACTAAGTATACGAAGAAGGATTCATCTACATACACTAAGCTAGACAAGATGATTTTGATAACTTTGACTAAGTATATGCAAAAGGATGCATCTACACATGCCTAGCCAAAGATATTTTGATAAATGTTTTCAAGGACTTGGTCTCAATGATTTTGGTGATTTTGATTTTTCCACAAAGCCTGGCACTTTAAGGATGATTTCAAGATTTTTCAAAAGGTGATTTGTGAGAGGATGTTGTTTTGATGTTTTTTGGGGGGGATGGATGAAAAATATTTTGATATGTTTTGGTCCTAAAATGAACCTAAAAAGGTATACCTTGTTTTCCTAGATCTAGGTATTGAAGAGCATGCAAATGCTTCCTAAAGACCTTTGTAACCAAGGATTGATTTCATTTGAACATTCATCTTTAATGATTTTTTTGCTTTTGGGATTGTGAGTCTTCAACACATATGAAAGTTCATTTTGCTTAGCTTTGCTTAATGTCTTTATTTTACCAAAAACACTTTCTTCAATTAGGTTTTCAAACTAAGATGTACAATGTCTTAATTTCTTCAAACCCCACAAGATATGTTATGTGGAAATTCAATGAACTTAAGGCAATGGTTTTCCTATTGCTTACTTAAGGAGACAAATCGAGATGTAATCCAATGTTTAGAAACCTCTAAGGATGTGAATCCCAAGGGAAAGCAATAACATATGGATTGAGTCAATTATATTTATCTCCAAAAGGGTTTGAAATTTGGATGATGTTAAGTGTTTGTTTTTTATTTGTTTTCGATCAAGCAATGTATTTTTGTAACCCAAGAACAAGTACAATCCTATGGATGTGAAAGACAATATTTGTTGGATTCCCACTTGGACAAGTCCAGTAACGCTTATCTCTAGCGAATGGTTAGATGCTTGACCCCATTGGCTCCCCTCCACGGCTCATTAACGTCAATTGGGGCAGCCAAGCATCAACACCCATGAAACTCCCATGGCATGCTTTCCATCTCTACTAGAAGACCGTAAAAGTGTGGGGCAGCTTCAGAATGAACGTTCTTGCACCAACAAATAGATTAAAGGATTTTGCAAAATTATAGCACATGGGTTTTAATAAGGAATTTTAGTTCGTAGGAGTTGACCCAATGTGGCAAGAGTCCCCTTTCAGATCCATCTTGTCAGAGTCAACCATGTGATATTGGCGTTTCTTCCAATATCCACATTTATATCCCAGCTGGAAATACTCTTGGATTTGGAGTGTTACCGGTTGAGTCATTCCCTTGGGTGAGTACTTTTTCCCCAAGGCAGGCCCTCTAGGATAAACAAAAGCAAATGAAGAACAATATTCATAACTTGATCAATCTTTGTAGGCAACAAAGAGAGAGAATATACGCAACAAAGCCCCCACTCAAACTTGCACAATATGTTGTTCAATTTTAAGCCCAAATCGAAGTGTGGAGGTGATTTCTTTGTCTTAACCCAAAGTCATGAAAAAGGCCTTTTTATTCTCAAGATCGCTATAAAGTGCGAGAGAAGTGCATACGTCCTTTTTCGATGGATTTAGTCTAAGTAAGCCCTCACAAAAACAAAGCTACACTTGTTCTTTTTAAATCCTCAAAGCAATATGTGAGTTCATTTTAGAGCACCAAATCACAAGTGAAAGACATTTGTTCAATTTGTTACTCCAATAAATGAAATCTAGTAAGTTGTTGATCCTATTGTTCATTTTAACCTTTACAAAAAGAAATTGAAAGGTTCTTTTTAAGCCCAAATGAAAACTAGTGTTCTAAGAATGAAAAGATGACAAATTCTTAAAGAAGTGTTAAACAAACACTTTGAAAACACAAAAGTTAAAAACTAGAAAACAAAAGGTAAATATATCATAAATCAAAAGAACCTGCTAAAAAATTAAATTCTCCCTTTTACTGTCTCCCAGCGTCGCAACTCGTGAAGGCGTTGTTGTTTGTTCTCCCAGCGGTGCTCTCATAGCACCGCTTACTAGTCAGTGGCACTCTATGTCAGGACAGAGAGCTTGATTGCATCGCAATTTTTCCCAGCGTCGGAGTTTGTGTCTAGCATCACTGTTTTCAAAAATTTCAAAAAAACCTACAAGTCAACGAGTCCAGCGGTGAAGTTAAAAATTTAATTTTTTTGGCGAGATGAGTCCAGCGGTGTAGTTTTTGTTTTACACAATGCCATATGGCGACACTGATGAGCCTGCGGTGCTAAAACAACGATGCTAACGAGCCCACGGTGCTAAAACAGCAATGCTCCCGCGTTGGAATTTCCTGTGTGTGAAGAAAAATGCAGAAATTTCAAGAAAAAGTTAGAATTAATGATATCCAACCCTCCTTCTAGAGCCAAATGTGTGAACCCAAGCCTTGGTACCTGCAAAACAACAAGAGTAAACAAGTTAGACAAGTGATTGCAAACCAAAACAAGAATTACCCATGGAATCCATTTACAACCTCAAACTAGGAAAGAAAATAACAAAGAACACAATGAAATGATAAAATAAAGATCAAATACTAATTAGATGTGCAAACTCCTGATCCCATGGGGGAATTGGTGCCAATTTGATGTGAAAATTGGCCCTTTCCCAATTCCTAAGATTCAAGCTTCGAATGTTGAAGAGATTGATCCACTTTGTTGATGAAGAATGAAGACTCCAAGCCAAAAATCTGCAAAACCTAGCTATGACTCAATGATAATGGATGAAATTCAAGAGATATTTGAGCATGGTAACTTTGCTTGGATTGTGGATGATGAAATGAGGATATGAGCCTTTCATTTATAAGATTTCAAGATGGATGAAAGTCCAAATTTGAGCAATGTGGGACTAACATTCACCCAATGATATGGTGCCACTTGTCAAGCTATGAATGGGTGAAGGATGTGCAAGATTTGGGGTTTGTGCCAATAAATGCCAATATTTGAATTTCAAATTTGTTGAAATGACATGTAAGAGGGAAGGGAAATGCAATAAATGCCACTTGGCTCAAGGAAAAGGACATGTAAGATGAATTTATTGCCTTGTTGGATGTACATGTTGACTTGGAATTTTTGAATTCAAATTAAGAGAATATTCCAAAAGATGCCATGTGAGGGAAAATAGGGATTTAATAAATGAATTAAATCTATTTTCATGTGCAACTTGCATTATCTAGAGGATGTGACATGAGATTAGGTTAAATTAATCAAGGGTCAATTAATTTAATAGGGGATTTGATGATGTGACTTATTGGACTTAGATTTGTGGATTTATTTAAATCAAAGAAGAGAGGAATAATAAGGATTAACTAAATAAGGATTTTGATTTATTTAATTAAAAGAGATGATGTTAGATTAAATCAAATAGGTTTTAATTTATTTAATTTAATGGATAGACTTTCAATATTTAATCAAATAAAATGATTATTTAATTAAATAGGGATAATTAGATCAGATGGATTGATTTAATTAAGAGAGGGAATTGAATTAATCAAATAAAATGATTTATTTAATTAAGAGATGACTATTGATTAATTTAATCAGATAGGGGGATTTGATTAAATGGTTAGACCGAGGGATGATTCAGGAAGAAACGATGTTAGTAAGTCAGGATCATATGCACAATGTCAATCAGTATATTTTACGTGTCTACAGAGGTTACAGAGAGAGAGGGATGAGGCATGAGATGATGTGGTGGATTTGTAGGTAGAGGTAGATAAACTCTGGGTAGAGGTGGTCAGGAAGCATGAGGAGGGGAATGCATTGAGATGGGAGAGGGATCATCTTGTGGTGGAGGAGGCAGTACGATAAGTTGTGGGAGTAGGGATAGGGCAAGGGTCTGTAGAGAATGGAGCAGGGACAACATGAGATATAGAGGATTTGCTGAGGTAGTTAGAGTGGCTAGGGCTAGAGAGAGCAGAGCTACGGAGGGAGCGAGATGAGCTCTGGGATAGAGTGGATTGTCTAGAGCATACTATAGAAGATGTGGGGTTTATGTAGAGGAGAGAGGAGGAGATGAGGGCTCACATACGTGTGATGCAGCTAAAGAGAGATGTAACATAGGCACAGGTGTAGGCTATGGAGCTAGAGAGGGATCTAGCTCTAGCATGAATTCAGGTGTTGTAAAGTTATCGAGAGGTGGCAGAGACATAGATACAATCTCTTCAAAGAGAGAGATGAGGCAGTGTCATAGGTACCGGGTCTTTAGAGAGAGTGAGATGTAGAAAATTTAAGATCACAGGTGTTGTAGAGGGATATGGATGCAATGGTGGCTTCAGAATGGGCTGCCCAGAGGGAGAGAGATGTTGTAGAGGTACAAATGTAGAGGCTTCAAGGAGAGAGGGATGCAACAATGGCTTAGGTGCAGGCTATATAGGTTGAGGGTGGTGAGGCAAGAGTAGACCTACATGGATTACAGGCACAACTACAGACTACTTAGACTCAGAGGGATAGGGTCATAGAGCAGGTACGACAATTAAGGTTGGCATAGAGGGCATGGGAGGAGGAGCAAAGGGTTATCAGTGAGGACCTAGATAGATACATACATGAGCAGAATGCAAGATTTTTGACAAGTGCAAGATGGAGGCTTAGCATAGATCAATGGAGAGTAGATGTGAGCTACATCCTTGGATTTTATAGGTTATTTGAAGGGTTTTTTGACAAGTGCAAGATGGAGGCTTAACAAAAATTAGCAGAGAGTAGATGTGAGCTACATCCTTGGATTTTATAGGTTATTCGATGATATACGATGGATATGTAGTGGATTATATTTGAGACATTATGATGAGATGGAAATTATATTATTTTGATTATGATATGCAATAGTCCTTATTGACACTATGTGTTATGTTTTATGTGATGGATGATTTATGTTATGTATATGAATGTGTTTTTATGCTCTCATGATGGATCATGCAATGTATGCATAGGTGTATGATGCTTTATGTTTATGTGGATGATGTTTTATGCTTATGATGTTTTATGTTTATGATGATGATTTATGCTTATATGGATGCTTTGTATATGATGTATTAATGTGTATGATGTAGGATGAGATGAATATGTGGTATGAAATGTAATTGTTATGAACCTAACAATGTATTTTACAGGTGGTGATGCATGTAATGTAGATGTATGAATTATAATGAACCTAAGATGCTTAATCTAGTTAGTCTATAATGCAAACATAAGTGTTAATACATGGGGATGTGGGTAGATGGTAGGCGTAGTGTGGGTGTGATGTTGCACTTGTCAAGAACCATTAGTATCTTGAGAGGAAAACCAAGGGGAAAAGAATCAAAGTTTGTACAACCAAAATCATGAGCCATGGGTTATGGAAAAGGGGGGATGAAGGGTACATGTAATGAAATGAAATGAAATTATGAATGCAATTTTCCATCTTTGGAGCATTGATTTTTTCTATAGTATAAGATACCATATACCCAGGTATATGAGACCAAGATGAAATGGCATCAAATGCATGAAACTAACACATCAAACAAGGTTATTCCAACACCCCAAAGTTGTGGGGACCTTGGTCAGGCCAGGTATTGGAATAACCACAAGCACAAAGGGATGTTCCTAACGTAACATAGGATCTTAGGGATCCTGGTGGGTACTATGTGAGAACGACCCCACAGATAGCAGCAATAAACAATCAAGAGATGCCCTTGCATTAACTCATCAAAAACCACCATAATATGATGGATCATGGCGGACTTGGTAAGTGATGATAGGGAGATCAAACAATAAACAAAAGTGAAAAGTATGAAAATATCACAATCAAAGTTAAACGTCCTTTTCCATAGGATCAAAAGGATGGATGGGTTGATGAGGTCTATTAGGAAGGATGCATCCTATTAAGACGGATAATGGATACTAAACTAAAATGAATGAGATGATGCAAGATGTTTGTCATTATTCAGATCTTTTGCCACTAGAGGATCTTGTTTGTGAAGAACTAGCTGGATAAGGGCACCCTTGACAACACAACACAAGAGACCAAACAAAAGACTGACACATCCTAAAGACCTAGGGGCTCAGGGGCTGATCAAAGATTACCCTTGCCTACGTGAAAGTGCAGAGCCCTCGTAGTTCAAGAAAAGACCATGGATAAAAGTGGAAAGATGACTAATGGAAACTGATGGATGACCAAGACAAGATAGAAAAAATCCCTGGAGGTGGATCAAAAGATCGACCTTGCCTATATGAAAGCGCAGGGGCAACATAGTTTAGAAAAAAGATGAATGATGATTGACCACAAATAAAAGTGGAAAGGAGGCGATGAGGACAAATGATGGAGGATCATCATAGGATGATCTGAATGCCCCGGGGGCAGATCAAATGACTAGCCTTACCTACGTGAAAGTGTAGGGGCAATGTAGTTCAACAAAGACCAAAGAGATCGACATGACATGATGAGGCCTAGGTGGAGACTGACACAATGGATGACCTTAGATGATGACACCAATTGACTGACTGATGAAAAAATTAATGACACAAGCTCAAATAGGATAAAAAAGCTCAAGATGATGGATAATGTATAATTTCCCAATGCTCAATCAAAATGTACCAAGTGACCAAGGATGGGATTAGAGAGGATGTTAGGATAGGATGGATGAAGTTATAAAGTAACTAGGACATGAGGTAGATAATGATTAATCCCTCTACGAATGACGCCTATTACTAGTTTTTCATCAACAGTACTTATCCAAGGTGCCACCAAGGGTGGTTTTCACCATAGGATGAATTTATTTCTCTTTACTATTTTTTGATTTTTCCTAATTTTTTATTTTTTTTGTTTTTTTGTGCAAGTAGGGTTACCAAGCAGACTTAGGTATAAAACCTTTTCAGATGCATGATATTGATAGGTTCTTCTAGGGGGTCTCCTTCAAGGGTGGTGAGTATGTATGCCCCAAATCCATATTTTGCAATGATGATATAAGGACCCAACTAGTTTGCCTCAAACTTTCCTTTCCTATCTCGATCCTATTAGGTGCGTTGATTTTCTTTAAGGACAAGGTCACCAACATTAAACTGATGAGGGAAAACATTCTTGTTGTAGCTATGCTTGAGATAGTTTTGATAAGCCTGAAGATGATCATAGGCTTTGATCTATCTTTCATCAAGTAATTCCAGTTGGGAAAGCCATGCAACGCGAGTGTCTTCTTCACTAATAAGGTTTTTCAGAGAGATTCTCAGTGATGGGATTTCAACTTCGATTGGAAAGATGGCCTCGACACCATATACGAGGGAATATGGGGTGGCGCTAGTAGGGGTATGGATAGAAGTATGATATGCCCAAAGGGCAGGATGAATGTGGAGGTGCCAATCTTGACCAGTGTTATTGACAACCTTTTTGAGGATGCGGATTAGAGTCTTGTTGGTAGCTTCTGCCTAACCATTACCCTAGGGGTAATAAGGCATTGACCAATGATCTTGAATATGAAAGGTGTCATAGAGGTGTTTCTTGGCCTAGTTTTTTAAAAGCTTTTTGTTATCAGATAGGATAGTGGATGGGATACTATATCTACATAGAATATGGTAAAGGATGAATTTTAAAATGTGTGTACCAGTGATTTGTGAGAGTGGCGTCGCTTGCACCCACTTGGTGAAGTAATCACTGCTAGTAATTATGAAGGTGTGGCCATTAGAGGATGGTGGGTAAATCTTGCCAATCAAGTAGAAACCCCACTAAGAGAAGGGCCATGGTGTGACAAGAGGCTAAATGTCCTATTTTAGAGCGTGAATCAAATTTGCATGTTGCTAACAGGGAAGGAATTTCTTCTCAAATTCATAGGCATCGTGTTCTAGCATAGGCCAATAATATCTAGCTCAGATAATCCTTTTTGGCCAAGGCCATACCATTTGAATGGGCCCCACAAACACCACTGTGTATTTTTGTTAGTGCAATATGGGCTTCGGTCTCATCTAGACACCTAAGAAAGGTTCCATCATACCTGTGATGATAAAGCGTATCACCAATGATGATATATAGGGATGAGCGTTGGATAAAGGATTTTCATTAGTTTCATGTGAGGTTTGGGGGTAGGATGTTGTCATGTAGATAAATATATATGTCTTGGAACCATGTGGAGGTGGGACCTACAATGTCACAACCATTTTGGTCTCAAGGATGTCATATGGTGTGATTAATAGTTTTTCAACTAGGAACTCGCATTTTGTTCTATCTTTGGGCATGTCGATCAAGGATCCAATAGTAGCCATGGCATTAGCTATTTTGTTCTGTACCCTATGAATTTGATCAAATTGCATGGAAGTGAAATAATTTTTGAAGTCATCCACCATTCATTTGTAGGGTAGCAACTTGTCATCTTTTGTCAGGAACTCATCATTAACTTGCTTATTGACCAAAAATGAATCACTGAAGACTCTTTGGTGAGTTATGTGCCACTGCTTTGCAATCCTGAGGCATGTGAGGAGGGCTTCGTACTTAGCTATATTGTTGGTGTAGACACATGAAATTGACATCGTGCATTCAATTAGGTCATATTCATCCATTCAACAAATAAATCAAGTTTATTTATTAATCCCCTAAAGTCATCAATTGAAATTAAATAAATCAACTTGATCCTAACATCACTCTCCTTGATTAAATAAATCAAACCTTTATTTAATTAATTCTGAAATCACCTTTTCTCCCTCTTGATTTAAATAAATCAAAATATTCAAGTCAAAGGGGTCAAATCATCTAATCATCATCTGAACTAATCTAATCTTGATTAAATCTAATCTAATGCATGTCACATCCTCTAGATTTTCCCACTTGCACTAATAAATCAATTTATTGATTTATTAAAATCAACATTTTTCATTAACATGGCATCTTTGAGGAATATTCCCTCAAATTTGAATTCAAAAGCAAGTGGACATGTACATCCAACAAAGCAATTAATAAGTTCTTACATGTCCCTTGCACAAGGTCAAACTCAATATTTACTCTCAAATTCAAATTTGAAATCTCCCTCTCTTTGGCACATTAACCAAAATGTGCTCATCCTCCAACCTATCACAAGTTGACAAGTGGCCTCATCTCATTGGCTAAATCTTTGTCCCACATTCATCCATTTGGCTATTTCTCTCATCAAAATAATCTTTAAATAGAGAGCTCCTTTATTGATCAAATCCTCCACAATGTGATGCAAAGTCACTCTCTTCAATTGAGAATTGATTTTTTCCATCCACTCCATCTCAAGGCATTGCATCATTTAGCTTATCTAAAGGGGTTGGGAAAGGGCTATTTTTCATATCAAAATAGCACCAATCCCCCCACAAGATCAAGTGTTTGCTTCATTTAAGAATGAGGAATAGTTATTTTCGGTTGTATTTGCTCAAGTATTTCATCCTTTTCCTTGTTCTTTAACAATGCAAATGGATGTTATGGGGAACTCTTATTTTAAACTTGCATTTTGATCTAATACTTTGAATGTTTTCTTTGTTAATGCAAGTTGGAAACGGGGTTCACATAATGCATTGGTGTGATCTAACTGAAGATTGCTGGCAGAAGTTTGAAAAGAGTGGCTTCACATGTGTTTACTACATTTAGATCCTTTGAAAGATGTGCATTATGGGCACAAATTATATGTCATAAATGCGTTGATTTGAAAGTTTTTTAATATTTTTGTTTTTTTCATCTTCTGCACCTTCCAAATGCATTCTCTTCACCATCAATCCTCTTGTGATGATTTGTAGATATCGATAAATGCCGGTCAGATTTTGTGGAATTCACTTTTACACCTGCTAGTTGCGTTAGTTTGAAATTTATGTAAATAGCTTTTGGCGCATTTTTATCACCTGTCACTTGCATCCGAAATGTGATCTTAGGGACAACATTCTCCCTTCTTGCGCCTACCCAATATAGATATGGGAACCTATGGACACGTAAAGAAAATTTTTATATTTCAGTTACAGCTTTAACGCCAAGGACATAGGACTCCATTGTTGGAAATGGGGAACAATAACCACAACATAGCTGGGAGTTCCTATTTTTGTTGCGTGAAAAGGACAGGGATGGCTTCTAAGAACTCTACCAAGTTTTGACTGTCAACATCAAACAACTTGCTTCCTATTTTCCTTGACATTGAAATTGATGGAAAATGTTTAAAGGATGCATTTACATGGAACATAAATGATCCAGATTCTGAGATTGTAGTATTTGCAAGAAGAACTATTAAATATATGAAACATCCTAGAAGTTTCGTAACACATATAGTTCAGCCAATCCAATCATAGTTAGCGAAGTTTCGATCATTTGAAGGACAAGAAATAATGTAGGCCATGTGAACAAATCAACTTGTAACACTCTAAAGCTAAGAGTATTTCCAACCGGTATATAAATGTGGGTATTGGAGTAAACGCCAATATCATGCGGTTGATTCTGACGAGATGGATCCGAAAGGGGACTCTCGCCATATGGGTCAATCTCCATGAACGGAAAATTTGAAATAAAACCCTTGTTTGTAGTGGCCTATGAACTCATTCACCGAGTTTATCAAAGTGGTGCATTGGAACTTAGATTCCAAGAAGTTACTTGCCATGTCTAATCTTGGTTAAAATATAGAGGTTAAGACTTCATTCTTAACATACCTTTATATTTTTCCTTGGTTGCATGTAAAATCATCTCTTCTATTACAAAGGGCATGAGGCAAGCCCACTAAGAAAAATGTACCAATTGAGTTAGGGTGTTATATTGCTTGTGAGTCAGTTTGAAAACACAGTGCTTTGATCAAAAACATTGGAAAACCAACATTCAACATAAGCATCAAATCTCAAACCCTTTAGGAGAAGAAAATGTCCTTGAAAAAATTCACATGTTATTGCTTGCCCTTGGGATTCGTATCCTTAGAGGCTTCTAAGCATTTGGATTTCATCTCAATTTTCTCCTACTAAGGTCAACATTAGAAAACATTTGCCTTGATTTCCTTGATTTAAGCATAATGCATTTTGTGGGATGAAATAAAATTAGGACATTAGACATTCAGTTGAAAACCTAATCAAGATTTTGTATTTGGTAAAAAGAATCCATTAAGAAAATATTGAATCAATTGGACCCCACACATGTGCTTGATATCTTTTGATATTATGGTTTTCATGCAAACATTGATGTTTTGATTTTGAATTACTCTTAGAGAAAGGCATGTTCTTCACTATCTTGGTCTAGTAAACAAGTCCTTCCTAGGTTCATTTAGGATGAAATCAAATATTTCACCCATCCCAAATATTTATCAAAATCCATCCCACTAAAAAACTTTAGAGCTTTGAAAACATCATTCTAGACTTGGGTAAATCATTAAAATCAAAATCACCTTGTTTAGTTAGGTGTGTGGGAATGCATCCTTTCTCATGCCTCTAATTAAATCAGATATCCTTTGAACAAGTTCATCCTAAGATCACATCCAACATCTTAGGGTTTACAAGTTCATTACCCAAATCAAACCAATCAAAATCAAACCCTAAGTCTAGCATTGATCCAAAGTCCCTAAAAGTTCAACACTCATATCATTCACCCCTTTCATCCTTCATCTCGTCATTGGTCCTAAGAACCTTAGAGGTCACTTTTGCAACAAGGTCAAAACACAAGAGGAACATGGAATATAAACTTGATCCATACATCATGAGTAATCCAAATTAGCTAAAATTTCAAAGCCTTACAAAGCTGATTGATTATCAACACTCACATTTATACAATCCATACATGGGATCATTATCTACCGCAAACCTCAATGGTCAACAAATGTGAGTATGCCTAGTCAAAATATTGGAACACCTTTCCCGATAGTAGATCCAAGTCCAAACCTACATATCTATCAACCGAACAATCAATGCATGAGCCTTCAAATGAACAACGCCATCCCATCAAATCCCTACATGCCAAATGAGAATGTACTAAGTACAAGTTTTCCAAACATGAATCTGGAAAACTTTGGGATAAATATGTTTGCAAATCATATGAATATTTTTCAAAATCCAAACAAGATGTTAACGACTCCAAGTAAAGGTAACACCATGCAAAATAAAAGTTACCCAAATCAAGGAAATGTGATTCCAAACATCAACAATGGTCAATTTCAAACTATCATGCTAAATCTGAACATCATCCCAAATCAGAACATTGTCCAAAATGAATTTTTCCATGATCCCATTCAAAAAACACAAGTATGCATCCCAAATTTGCTTGAACAAAAACCAAATCAACTATATCAAGGGATCATAATCAAGATGAAATTTGGTGAGATCAAATTGCTACACTTACCAAAATAGTTGAGTCATTGTGCCAAGAGACATCTCCACCACCATTACCCATATCAACACCATTCCTTGGTTTAGGGATTCCCCCTTTACCTAGCACCAATCACTCCATCCGAATCAATCCACATAACACCAATCAATCCATCACATCAAATCCTTTGTATATACCATCGACATCACACAAACAAATGGTATCTAATCAAATGACAACATCAATCCTGACAAATAAAAATATGGTTTCCCAAGGACCTATCACCTCAATCACTCCAACCACCCCTATCACACCCATCACTACATCCAACACAATTCCAAATCCACCACCCCTACCACCAAAACCAAATGTAGCAAGACAATATAACATTGCGCTAAAAGCTCACCAAGCCTACCAAAAGGCCATCCAACAATATCTAGCCATGCAACAAGTGAAAAAAGGTCAACAAGTACAACAAGCCTCTCAAGCTACCCAAAAAACACAAGCACAAACATGAAAAATAATAACCATTGGGGATAACAATGAAGATTGAACCACTGGTGATAGTATTGACAATCTCGCCAATAAAATTGTTGAAAAAAATGATCAAAATCTATCCATTGAAGAGCACATTGAAGATGTTTTTATCTCATCCAACGGTCAAATCAACATATATCAAGAGTCACTTTTCAATCATGGTCAAAATCCACCAAAAAACAATGGTCCAATTCAAGAAATTTCAACATCATTTGACCCTATGTTTGAAAACATTGGAAATCCCTCCACCACAATTGTTGAAAAAAATGATCAAGATCTCTCCATCGATGAGCACCTTGAAGATGTTTCCACCCCATTCGATGATCAACTCAGCATACATCAAGAGCCAATTTTTAGTGATCTATTTCAAGGAGTGTTAGGATTATTTGATCCTATTGAAATAATGCACGATCCGTTGACCTATGATCATATTGAAAATTTCTCTACATCACCTTATGAGTTGGAGGATATATCTCAAGAATTCATCCCAAACCATGATCAACATCTTTCACCAAGATCTAGCAATGGTCCTTTCCAAGACATGTTAACACCCTTTGACCTCATGGTTACAGATGTCGAAAGAATCCTCAACTCGATACTTGATCTAAGTCCACTCAAAGATCAAGAAGATATTGAACCACTTACCATGTCTAATGATGACATCCAAGAACCCTTTATAAGCAATCAATCCTTTGAAATTAACCCATGCCAAGAACTTGATCCAAAGCATGTCAAAAGCAATTATGAAATTGTTCAAGATCAAGAATTCATATCTCCAAGATACTACAATGATGTAATGGAAAGTCTCCTATCTATGCAAGATGATCATATCCATGATGCACATACTCCTTCATATACCCATAAGATTCTTTCTATGGATGGACACATGTATGATCTTAATTCAGAATAGGATCCTTTTGTTCCTGACATTGTTACACAAAAAGAGCAGGTTATTGATTCATATAGTCAAATAGAGTTGTCAACAACAGGATCAGATATATCCAAAATTTAGACTGAAGACATCATGTATGAAGATATCCAACATTATCCACTTAAGGAAGTAGGTCAGACAAAACAAGATATTTCAGAGTTAGTAGAGCAATCCAATTGAAATAACATCATCTATAGTGATAATTTATTAGAGAATGCACTCTAAAGAGGAGCTCTCAGAACAGGCAGAATCAAAGCATGAAGGTACTACTACCACCATACTGGGGGCAACTTCATCTCAAGCAAATGTCAACATAGGGAGCACGAAGAATGCTTATGATGAAATTGATGCCAATACTACAACCAGCCACGTCATGAATCTTCATCCACCCATCACCCCATCCATGAATTGGGACCAACTTTGGAAGAAATATTTGAATCAAATTAAGAAGAACATTATCAAATCAAAAGAAGCTGAGAAGCATAATGGACAAGTCAAATACAAATGGATACCAAAGAATACAAAGAAAGATCATCCCTATCAAACTCCATCAGTCAAAGAAACTATGGGGAAAGATAGAAAAGGGAAAAGTATACATCAAATATGTCCACAAAAGAAAAAGTAGGCTTTTCAAGCGATGTACAAAGTGTATCAAGCAGTTGATCCTAATTCCATGCACACTTTCGTATCCACCCATCATTGCTCATCTTCCCAAGTTTGGAGAGTCAAAGGCTCCAAACTATCAACCAATCCATCTCCTTCCCTAAATACACTCCATCCATGCCTCCACGCATGATATCCAATTCTCACATTGACCATGTATTGGCAAAGACCCTTCATCATAAGGATTATGAAGGAACTCTATCACAATGTGCGCATAGAGACAAAGTTAATTCTGGTATCAACAAAGCAAATCAGGAATCTCAAAAGTTGCATTCAAGTGCACATATCTTAGCAAAGTAGCTTCTTCAAGTAGGATATCAATGGCACATTATGACAGGGGCATCTACATTAGCAACACCTTGTGATTCAACATGAGCTTAAAATCTTTCAGAAAATTAAAAGAATAAAAAAATATGAAAATCCAAAAAAATTAGAAAAAGGATTGAAAATAGTAAAGAGAAAAAAATCGTCCTCTAGTGAAAACTACATGGGCTGCGCTTTGGGAAAGACTATGATGAAAACCTAGAAAATAGGCATCATGAGTAGAATCGAGCATCTATGTGTGCTAATTCAAGTGAAAGCATCTCATCCCATCCATAATAAATCTATCATTCCATCCATCTTAGCTATAATAAATCACTCATCCACACCATTTTTCCAATTTTTTTTCATCCATCTGCATCCATAGTCCAAATTATCTTGATCTTGATGAAATTTTGGGGTACACTTTATGCTTGCTTACGATAAACATCTTGACATGGGTCATTTTCATTGATCCTATCCTATCTAGCATTATTAGAGCCATGAAGCGTTATCCAAATGAGCATTCCTTATCTGGACATTGTATCTTCTTGCAAGATAATCCTTGGCATCGTTTGCATGCTTTCCATATCCATCCATCCACACACCTATCCAAGCATCCATCCATGGCAGTCCATACATTGCTAGACACTGGGGGTAGATATTTTCATCTTGCTTCGGGAATAAATCTTGGTCTATATCGTCCAACTTATATGGTGATCCGAATATTGGAAAATGTGAAATAAAATTGGTCAAAGCATTTGTGATCCAAAATCCAAATCACTAGCCCATGGCATATATTGACAAGAAGATGTTCCTTATTAGGATTTATCTTTCATCGAACACCAATCCAAACAATCACTATCAGTCTCATCTAATTTGCACGTCAAACATCACATCAAATCATTTGAACAAATTTTGTTCCAAATCAAGCTTTATCAATCATGATCAATCAAATCCAATAAAAAAATCATCTTAGGATATCCTTGTGCTACTTAAACACTATCCTTGCATTGTTGTGCATCCTCAACAATGTTATCATCATCAATCCTGATCAATCAATCCTTGCATTGTTGTACATCCTCAACAATTTTATCATCATCAATCCTTGCATTGTTGTGCATCGTCAACAATGTTATCATCATCAATCACATCAACATCTCAATCCTTGTGTTGCTTAACAATATCCTTGCATTATTGTGTATCATTAATGATGTTATCATCATCATCAATCCATCGATTCGATCAGGAAACCCTAACTTGGTCTTCAAAAAAATCCCAAAAAGAGAACTGATATCGTCACACATGTTCATATCCAAATCATCCAAAACATCAAAAATCCAAAAACACTCAAAAAATTAGAAAACATCAAAAACATGGCATCTGAATTATGTCGTCTCTTAGCTTAAACATAGGCAAGTCTAATATTTGATTAGCCCCCAAGACATCAAAATCCAAAAACATTCAAAAAACAAAAAATCCAAAAACATTCGAAAAAAAAAAATCAAAATATTTGAAAAATCCAAAATACCAAAAATAGCCTCAAAACATTCCAAAAATGTCAAAAACATCCAAATATTTGAAAAAATTCATCCATCCCCATCTCGCTTTCACCCGCGATAATCAATCATCCATAATAAATTGATTGTCACCTTCATCCTTTGACAACACAAACAGAAACAATCACAGTAACTGGCAAAAGAAAAGCTTCAATCATAAAATCAAAAGCAGACAACAAACCGTTAAACACAAAATAAAACTCTCGATCGTTTTCAAATATGTCAATCAACCTTATATCAACAACCTATCAATCAACTTATCAAACCATCATCATCCTATTCAATGCATGTCCTAGGATATATCATTTCGACAATGGGCATCATTTTGGAAATCACTTTGGATAATCGAAATGGCATGCCACCATCCACTAACATATCCTAGGATGTATCCTTCCTACAATGGGCATTATCTTTTGGCAATAGTTTAGTTTCTTATCCTATCAAAACAAATCCCTTTGGCTAGAGATATGAAGAAAATTGGCTTGTTTGCGTACTTGATCTCTTCTTTTGATTTATCTTATTGCGCTCATTCCAAGGACCTCTTGATGATATCTGATCAAAGGATTTAGAGAGATAGGAATGGGGCAATGATCATTATCTTTTGTTTTTTGTGCTTGTTGGATGTTTTTTGTAAAATAACTTGGCGAATACTTGCTTTGTTAGGTATGTCCTAGCAAGGTTTTGTATGTCAAGTGTGAACAAGAATACTCCTATCTTTTTGCCAAGTCAAATTCCATCGCACTAGGTACAATGCCATCCTAATTCTTTATACCTTGATGCATCATATCTACATGTGTAATCAAACATAAGGTAAGTAGCCCTTTTAAAATCCCAATCCTTGATAAGCAAATCATCGTCATCATCTCTCATAAAGTCAGCTTGTTGGATCCTCTTGTCATCATCTAATTTCTTCTTTTCCGTACTAACATCACGTCATGATTAGTTGATCATCATCATCAGTGCATACATCCCGCATCCACAAACCATCAACATTCTGCATATCATCTCACATGCATAATCATCATCATAATATAGATCTGCTAGTCTAAGCATCTCATAAAATCATACATTGCATAATCATAGCATATCAAATTATCCATCTCATCCATCTCACATGCACATCATATCATCATTTAAGTTGTTTAAAATAATATAGATTTGTTATTCTAAGCATCTTAAAATCATCTCATTTGCATCATCATCCATAACCATCCATTTTGAACCTCTTTATCGCGAGATCGACCCTCAAATTGAATCTTTTCGCTCAATCTCTTGAGGGGGCAATGTACCAGTGTACTTTCCACTGGGGCATCTAAAAAATCAGAATTTTTTTGAATTTTTATTGTGGCAAGTTTATTCTTTGAACCAACGCAACAAGTACATTGCTTCAAAGGGGAAAAATGTAGACACGTGAAATTGACATCATGCATTCAATTAGGTCATATTCATCCATTCAGCAAATAAATCAAGTTTATTTATCAATCCCCTAAATTCATCAATTTAAATTAAATAAATCAACTTGATCCTAACATCACTCTCCTTGATTAAATAAATCAAACCTTTATTTAATTAAGTCTGAAATCACCTTTTCTCCCTCTTGATTTAAATAAATCAAAATATTCAAGCCAAAGGGGTCAAATCATCTAATCATCATCTGAACTAATCTAATCCTAATTAAATCTAATCTAATGCATGTCACATCCTCTAGCTTTTCCCACTTGCACCAATAAATCAATTTATTGATTTATTAAAATCAACATTTTTCATCAACATGGCATCTTTGAGAAATATTCCCTCAAATTTGAATTCAAAAGCAAGTGGACATGTACATCCAACAAAGCAAATAATAAGCTCTTACATGTCCCTTGCACAAGGTCAAACTCAACATTTACTCTCAAATTCAAATTTGAAATCTCCCTCTCTTTGGCACATTGACCAAAATGTGCTCATCCTCCAACCTATCACAAGTTGACAAGTGGCCTCATCTCATTGGCTAAATATTTGTCCCACATTCATCCATTTGGCTATTTCTCTCATCAAAATAATCTTTAAATAGAGAGCTCCTTTATTGATCAAATCCTCCACAATCTGATGCAAAGTCACTCTCTTCAATTGAGAATTGATTTTTTCCATCCACTCAATCTCAAAGCATTGCATCATTTAGCTTATCTAAAGGGGTTGGGAAAGGGCTATTTTCCATATCAAGATAGCACCAATCCCCCCATAAGATCAAGTGTTTGCTTCATTTAAGAATGAGGAATAGTTATTTTCGGTTGTATTTGCTCAAGTATTTCATCCTTTTCCTTGTTCTTTAACAATGCAAATGGATGTTATGGGGAACTCTTATTTTAAACTTGCATTTTTAACTAATACTTTTAATTTTTGCTTTGCTAATGCAAGTTGGAAACGGGGTTCACAGTTGGTACACAAGAATGCCAGCCTGAATGATTTTGGGATGTAATCGCCTTGAGGGGTAATAAACAGAATTCCTACCCCCGATCCATTGTGAGTGTAGGAACCATCAAAATATAATGTCCAAGCAAGTGCTTATACTACTGAAAAGACTTCTTCATCTAGAAATTCCATGACCAAAGGGTAAGCATCTACTAGGGGTTCATCATCCAGCTAATCAACTATAACTTGTCCTTTCATGGCTTTGCGATCCATGTACTCTATGTCAAATTCACTTAGGAGCATGACCCACTTAGCCATGTGACTAGTTAGGGTGGTTCTAGACAACAATTACTTTAGTGAATTTACTTTTTCTATTAATTTAACAGGATGGCTAAGCATGTAATGCTTGAGTTTTTTTGTGCCTTATCAATGTTATCAGGAGCATAACTTTGGTATGGTTAGTATGATGGGAAGCTAACACATTGGCATGAATTTCTCATTATACAGTGAGAAGCTGACACATTGGCATGACTTTCTTACTAAACCACTTCTTTGGGATATCTCACCCCATAGACAACCTAATGTTCTATGGCCCTAGAGTGAGCACATCGTTTCTACCCCATTCTTCTTTCATTTAGTTCTTGCAATTGCATGATTATGTATCTTGATGGTTTGAATTAGGATCTTGGATCGTGGGGGCTTGACTACCTTCTTGATCTTTGTCATCTACATCTATACACTCGGATCTCTCTCGAATGTCTACTTTAGAGTGAGTTTGAAGCAAGTTCATCCTCTCACAAAAGTCGGGGCTAAATTTACTATATAAAAAAGGCAACTTCCTTGATTTGGGGAATAATTGATGATAAATTGGACTTAATAATGCCTTGATTTGGTGTTGTGAGATGTTTTACACATCCACACTAGGTCTTAGACCCTTTCAAATTGAATAAAATGCATTTATTTATGTCTTGTAAAGGTGTTGTAAAGTGTTGTGGAAGACTTTCACACCTCTCTAGACTTAAGGAACCCATCTTCCCTTAATTCAACATTATAAAATATATTTAATTGCATCAATCTATAAGGCTTGTAAATTAAATTTAATGTTAATCTAGTGTTATAATGTGTTTTGCAAATTCACATTAGATGTTGTTCCTTTCTAGGTTGTGTGGACCTCATTTTAGTGTTGTAAAGTGTATTTAATCACACATTCACATTGAATTATGTGTCTCGAGCCCTAATTGACCTTCACATCATCATTAATAGGCCCTTATTACCCCATATTGTGCATCCCAAGGCAATATTTGATGAAATAACTGAAATAGACATCATATAAACCTTATTTTCTTATCTCCTAAGAACCTAGCTATCAAATGGGCCCCACTAGGACTAATTCACTACCTGTGGCAAATGAGTACTATTTGGACCATTTTTTACTTTTGAGCAAGAAATTTTGGGATTTAATTTTTGTTTTTCTTCATGTCAACCTTAGGGATCCAATTTACAGGCTAATAAGGTGAATTTCCTATAAATATAAGTCTCTAAACCCTAATTTACATCCAATAACTCATTTCACAACTCATTCATCATTTATCGTCTCTTTCAAATCAAGCAAGTTAGGGTTTTTACATTCTAAGTCATCAAGATAGCTTCCATGGACATTCAAGGGTAGATTATTCATGTTTTTCTGAATAAATTCAAGATCAAACATCATGGAAAGGTATTAACTCCATTGTTTTATGCTTCATTACATTCTTTCATAATTTTGGTTTAATTACCTAAAAAGGGGTTTGACGAAGGCAAACCCCCATGCCCAAACATCCAACATTTATCATTCTCTTCTTGTGTGTTTGAAAATTTAGGTATCTTGGAGGCTTTGAAATCATTAAATATCAAGTTGAAAATTTATTCAATTCATCTCTTCTTTAGATAAGGAAAAACATCAACAAGAAGTCACCTTCAGGCCCAAATTTGACAGTTTCAGAACCAAACACCTAGAGAAGCAGATAGTGCAAACCGAAGGCTCCTGTTTCCACCTTTAAATATTCATAAATTAAAAAGTGGACTCATTCACCATGGGTGGAAAATGAGTCCCACTTCCAGGCCTGATTTTAGTTTTCTACATTTTTGGATAGCCATTTGTCCAAAACGAGCTCTAGAACTGTTGCATAGATGTGGGACTAATTCACCCAGAATGGTGAATGAGTCCCACCAAGCCTAAAAATTAGGATTAAAAAAATTCTAGAAGTAATTTATAGTCTTCATCAATATCTCAGATGCACACTTTTAGTTTCATACATTTATGTTGCAGTTTACTATTCATTTCTAGGTGTTTTTTCATTACACAATGTGTTTTCAAAAATCTTGCATTTCATTAGTTTTGTACACTTAATTGATCAATTTTACTAATTAATTGCATCTAGATCATTGAATTTAGTCATAATTTCACCATAGATACATTAGATTGAGCGGACCACCTAGATTTTGGGTGGTGGATCTATCTCTTTCCATTAGGTGAAAGACCCTAATTGAGCAAAAGAGGATAACATTTCCTACACTTTAAAATTGATGGTTTACTATTATCTCTAAAATAACCAACGTACTAACTTGAGTGCCCAAAAATCACTTAAAAAATATGACTTACGATATGTTTCATACACCATAATTTGGTTAGCAACTAAAATGCACTATTTAACCTTCTTCTTGTATGCTTTAATACAATTTCTTATGCATATAAAAATGTTATAATATTTTCTTACACATATCTATGATGTGATATTAGATACTCTTACTTCTTACATAATTCATATATTAAAATGCACATGACAAATAATGTCCAAACAAAATGGGAGAAATTTTTCCATGAGGGATTATAAATAAATAATAAATGAACTATTAAGATTGCAAGGTTTCTAATACACATTATGTCAATAAATAAGAATAATTAAATATAGTTGACACATCACATGAGCAAATATATCAAAATGTGTGTAAAATTGGATGATGATGAGTATAAATGTTATAATATGTTTGTTAGAGTAAATTACATTTACCTTGAAGGTTTAAGTTTTAACTTAGGCATAATTATGCATTGGTTATTCGGGTGGGTTTTTCCCGTAGGTTATTGTTTCACCCATCTATGCTTTTCATGGCTTTATAAGCCTATACATTATGGAAATTATTCATCTCTTTTATTCACTCCTTATTTGGTGAAATGGCCTCGTGTCTCTCTCAGCTTTTTGTGAAGCTTTTCTGAAGTTGATGATCTTGGGTTATTCGATCTATCATGGTATTAGAGCCTCCCAATTTGTAGTATCGTTCCTTTGAGAGTTTTCATTGGAGTATTGAGATCGATTTATTTTTCATCATTTGAAATTTGCAAAATTTCAAAATTGTCTTATTTCAATTTTCATGTATTGAATTTTTGTTGTTGGGCATCATTCCTATTATGTGGTTGAGGCATTTTTTTTCATGGCGCAACTGGAGGTTGTGAATCGTCATTTGGTGGAATTCGAGAATTGTGTTGACTATTTTCTTGATTTAATCCTATGGAGAAGGCATTGTTTGTATGGTGGCATTTTTTTTGAAGCCTCAGATCTTTCATAAGAGGAAGATTGATTGTTAAAGAGGAGGTCGCACAATTTTTTTTTGTTTGGAGGTTCCATCTTGACTGAGCTCATTTCTCTATGGGAGGAAAAATTTATGAGTGCTAGAACGAACATTTTTTTTCCTAGCTGTGAGGTGTTTGGAGATCAACATTGAATGTTTTTAAGACGTAGGGCGTGATTCTTTTTGGGAGCAACTTTTTTTTTTCTGTTTGAAGAGGCACTGTGGGATACTCCTACAACCATCAAGTCGTTATCGTGTGCCTCTCCTACCAGAATGCTAGTGATTGTGCAAAAGGTTGTGTGAACGGAGCACTTTGGAACCTAGTTGTGTGAAGGAGAAGGGAATTTTTTGGTTTGTCGTCCCCATTTTTCATTTCCCGATGGCCTGCTTTCTTGATTGGAGGGCATCAATCTTGTGGAGAGGACACCGTATCTTCCTTGCAGGCTACGATTCTCCTATTTAGAGGTTGTCGCTAATTTTGTTGGAGGCTTAATTTTGTTGTGTGCAGGCCTCATTTTTCTCCTTATTCACCCACCTTGTGAGAGTATTGCTAGTTTTAACATGTTTTTTGCCACGTCTTGAATAGACATCATCTATGTTGGGGCCATGATTTTTTCTTGGCAGATGAATTAAATTAAAATCATTGATTGGCAACAATTTTGAAGAAGCCCGATTTCCTTAAAGATGCATGATTTCTATTGTTGGGAGACACAATTTACATTGTAGTTGGAGGCATTTTTCTGCTAAAGAGACTCTTGTGCATTTATTTGAGGTGACATTGAAGGTAGAAATTTTCCTATTGGAGGCAACATTTTCCTCTGAGAAGGATCTGGAGGCTATGTTTCAACCTTGGCTAGGTGGGATTCTTCTCTTGGTGGCTATATATATTTCTCAAACTTTATACATTATAAAGTTCTGCAAGAAATATTTGGTTATGGTTTGGAGGCGGGGTCGTGCACAACATTTTTGAAGTGTTATTTGAGATCTTTAATCCCACATTTTCCCCACTGTAGCCTTTTTTGGCCTTTTTATATTCTGGCACTCATATTTGGATTGTGGGAAGCTTGTGGATCTGTGCTTGGTGTGTTAGATTGGTGATTGATTGGCACGATTTCCATCATTTTTCCACCAAATCAATTTTTCCTGATTATTGCTCGTGGTGGTCATATGTTGTGATCAAGAGCTCCTAAAGATTCTAAAAGTGCCTCTATAGTCCTTTGTTTTCATTTTTGCATATCTTTTGCAAATGGAGGCCGATTTTTGCAAACCACATATCAACAAAAAGGTATTTTTGTCACCTTTGCATTGGTTGAGGATTTTCTCTCATATTTTTCTATTTGGTGGTGCTCTTAATCTATTGAAGTTTGATATTGGTTTTTCCTTCATTTGTAGTATTTGAGAGTTTCTATTTGTTGTTGAAGGTTACTACCTTCTTTTTTTTGGAGATTTGTCATAGTTGATTATGGGGTTTTCATTGCATCTTCTTGTGATTATGTTGGAAAGGGAAAACTATGCACAATGGAGAGATGGTATATTGAAGCACTTGATAGGGCTTCATCTTTTTCCATACCTATATAATCTTTTTCCCCTTCCTGGTACCGATAGTAAGAAATTTACATGGAATTGCAAAAGGGATCATGTCCTAGGAGTTATTACAATGCATATTGATGATACCACTTTGGATGCTATTGATTATTTTGAGTTTCCTCATAATCTTTCAACTAAAATTTGGGAGATACATGGAGATCTTGATACCTTTCCATTCCCCAGATGATCCTATTTCAGATTTTCTTGTGCCTCTTCACTTTTCAGACAGGATACCCTATGATCATGCTACTATGCCCTGGGAGTTTGAGGTTTTAGAATACTTTTAGTCTTCAGATGAGGATGATGAGGGTTATTCAGATACTCTTTCTTCTCCATCAGAGATAGATGATGTACCTTTTCCTTTAGTGACTCATTGTGTAGAGTCAATGATTGAGGCTCCTAGCATTCTTGTTTTGCAGGACCATTCATTTTGTGTTGATGATTCATAGAGCACATCTAGTGATTCATAACTACTAGAATCTCATTATCTTCCTGATTCAGATTCATATTTTTTAGACATTGGTTGCTTGTTCTTAGAATCTCATATTTCAGATTTTGAGGACACATTTGAGGGTATATCCCTCATATTTGTTGATAGTTGTGGTATAACTAATGTCACCCCATTTCAGTCTCTAGATATTGTTTAGAATCAGTTTCCAGTGGTACCTTATTTGTCACCTTTTTTTGTGATTGGGCATGTTCCTGATGGGTTTGTGACATCATCTTCCAAAGTTTTGGTGACACATGAGCATATTTTAGAGACATCATCATACATATTCATAATTCTTTCTTTCAATTCCTATCTGGAATTGGAAGAATACCTACATTTCTATTTGGTTTTGTTTCTTCTGAAAGGGAGACAAGTTGTTTGTCGACACTGGATCAAGTTTTGTCTTCAGGCACTTACCATTTTTCCAAGTGATTACACATTATGGGGGGGCTATATAGTCTCTCTCTTTCCCTCTTATGGGGGAATATTGATTGTATATACATGTTGTATGTAGCCCTTGGGGGGGGTTATTGAGTCCTCCACCCATGCATCATTTTTGTTTTCTTTTCTCTCTTTTGGAGAGGTTTTTTTCCCACAACTTGGTTTTTCTCCTTTTCTATAGTTTTGAGAGATTTCTTTTTTGTATTGTAAATGGGTACCTAACATGGTTGTCTAGTCGGGACCCATACTATATCTTCGTATTTTCATTTGCATTATCCCTAAGTTGCACTTAAGGGGGGGTGTTAGAGTAAATTACATTTACCTTAGGCTTAACTTTTAACTTAGGCATAATTATGCATTGGTTATTTGGGTGGTTTTTTCCCGTAGGGTATTTTTTCACCTGTCTATGTTTTTAACGGCTTTATAAGCCTATACATTATGTAAATTATTCATCTCTTTTATTCACTCCTTATTTGGTGAAATGGCCTCATGTCTCTCTTTCCTTTTTGTGAAGGTTTTCTGTAGTTGATGGTCTTGGGTTATTTGCTCTATCAATGTTTAAATAATACTATTAGGAAATAATTCAACTTTACATATAATTTTATTATTTATCAATGTATACATGTATAAAGACACTTTTCTTATAGTATACACAAACATAAATAAAAAATGACTTAAATATATAAATTTTATCATTATGAACACTTAAATTTAAATGCACTTAAATCAAACTCAATATTAAAATAAGTGACATGTACTAGCAAGTACTTGACTTTAGATTATTGTAATTATAAGTTTGTAGAATTTGTTTATAGTAATGTAATTTCGGTGCTAGTATTGAATTTTTTAACACTTGAATTAATTTTGACGAAAAAAGGATAAGATAAGAATAGTTAGAACATATGACAATTAGGTTAGTAGTGTCTTTTTAAACAAGCATTCTACAATCATATATGCAAACTACTATAATACTCTTATATCAATGTATAAGTCAAGATATATTTTCTTCTATATTATAATTATGACAATAGATATTAGGTATAATTTTTTTACATAAATTAAAGTAGCTTATTGAATAACTATGTCTATTAAAGTATATTTACTTCACAGTGGTGTATATTGGATAAATGAGTTATTTACACAAATTAAAATAAAATTTATTTTGTAATTATTATAAAAGAAATCAATTAATAAGTAAAATCTATGTTTATTTTGTGTAACTAGAATGTTCATTGTTACAATATAACTTTGAACATCTAAATAACAATTAATTTATTACATCTTTCTTGTTTAAATGATTGATAATAAAAAAAAGAATTTCCGTATTAAATGAGTAGAAAAAATTTCTAAATAAAAATTTCAAAATCTACTGATCAATTAGCCATCATGTGGAGATAACTTGATTCAATTAATCCTTAATTTATTCACAAGGTACTTAGATTTAATTTCTTGTTTGCTATATTTTGACTAGTGAGAGGGAAAATCTTTGAAATTGGATATTTCAGATTAGGTGTGTGAAATTTTTGTGAAAGGATAAATGTACTCAGGGGGCTGGACTGAGACTACAAGTTTGACTTGTGCGTTTTAATTTTTTCACTCTAATATTTGAGAGATTCCTTTTTCCTGTGTATCCATCCAATAAAATTCATGAGCACTCACTCATTGCTGGGTGAATCAGTTGATTATTTTTTAAGAACCATACTGATCTCCAGAAATACCTATGGATTTTTCCATTTCCAATTATTAGTAATTCTAAAGGGATTGGCCAACGAACGAATTGATCTGATTTAGGATCTAGAATATTTGCATTTAAATGCTTAATGTTTACAAATCCTTAAATCCAATTTACATAAATGAAATTAACATGTTTAACATGGTTAATTAAATGAAAATAGTAAAGTGATGAAATCAAAATAAAAGAAAGAAGAGAGAATCACAAACATAGTTGATAATGGAGTTCCTTGTTGAAAACGACTACGTCTTTGAGTTCGAGCTCCAAAGAGTGACCGATCCGATTAATCTCTCAAAAATGATTACAAGATCTTCCACCTGATACAATATTTTCATCTCCTCAAACGATGATGAATTACATAAGAAAATCCTTCTCACATGCAACAAGCTTCACTAAGCTTCAAATGCATAAGGATAAAATTCACTAATGTAAAAGTCCTAACTCTCACTTGGAAATCTTCTCACAATTATCCCAAGTACAAAATTTAATTCTCAAAAATTTCACTTCCCCCTCCTACCCTTGTACCCCTTTTTATACTATAAATTCACCCAAATTGTCCTTTAACCAATTGATTTCCAAAATCTACCATATCTCCCCATTTTTACATAAAAATCCCCCATTTACATATAAAATATAGGATATAACCCTTATAATAATTAAAAATATTATTCTAGCCCTTTTTATTCATTATCAAGACTTTTGTTGTTCTAATAGATTGTAACTAATCCATAGAAAGGATTATTGTTTTACCATTTGGAGTGAATTTCTTTATTTTAAGGCATTCAATTGAGATACACTCAACAAAAAAAGCCGATGCCGACTCTATAGTAAACTCATCGAATGGCTCAGCGATGGCTTAAGAATTTGGCTACCAGCCGGTGTGGGGTTCAACTCTTGTCGGCATATATTTTCCATGAATTTTAATTTCTAACTAATCAAAAATAACTTGTCACTATCTATATTAAAGCAAACTTTGTTTGGTTGAATGGTCACACGAATATTTCGCACATGCAAGGTGGGGGGTTCGAATCCCCCGACAATACTTGTTATTTTATTCAAACAAACTAACTGTCATCAGTGGAGGGAGAGGCCACATGCCGTACTAGGAGGGTGCCACATGGAAAACTCTAATTGTCCAATAGCTCTAATGTGTCTACCAATGTGGACGATGACTACGCTGACGTGAGTACGGATGACACATGTCGTCATTTGATTGGTTCGTATAGTGCTAACATGGATGCCACATGTCAAATTCTAAGAGGTCTACTTCACTATCTGTATCGTACGGAATGATGACATCAGCATTTTGTAGGGTCAAAGTCAACCTTCTTTGCACAATCTTTGACTTCTCATATCTCGTGCAAACAGACTTTATTTTTTGTGAAACGAACGTTGTCAAAAAGCTTACGACGAGCTCTTCGTGATGGTACTAACTTTGACCACTTTTGACAACATCAATTTTTGACCCTTTTTTCTCTATCCTAGGCCCATGGTTGACCAAGGTTTGACTGAGCATATCTTGGGCTTCGTAGCTCCGTTTGACTCCGTTCAAGTTGTGTTGGTGTTAGAATTTTGGCCTCTTCTTGATGATGTTGATTCTGGAGATAAATGAGAAACTTCATTTTTTTGTGAAGATCCTCCGGATCAGTCCTCGCCACTAGAGAACTTTTGGACCTCCAAAAGTGGCATTTATTCAAACATCAAGTGAGGACTTGGCCTCCCCACTTTTCATGTATCCTTTGTACATCTATGTACTTGGCTCACAATCACAATGAAGACTGCAACAACATTGTTGAATATAAACATCATTCTATCACTTCCATAAGCATCTACATCAACTGTTGTAGCCACTAAGCAACAAACATTGGCTAGCATCAAGTTGAACAAGAATGAAAATAAGAAAGAGAATAAATCAACAACATATCAATCTCCCACAACAGAACCATTTTTACCCAAGGGACCATCAATGCTTTCAATCACCATTCCCTCATGTTGTACTGTGGGTGCATCTTGCAACATTTGACCCCAGTTAGCTACTCCAAGTTCATGTCTAGAACCACTTGTACTGATAGACATAAGAGTTAAATCTTTACTTGCATTAATTACCCTCTTTAATTTCCCTATATTTCCAAAAGAACGATAAGTCTTAGTCTTGTGAGAATGTACAATATATTGTATGCCATCTTTAAACAAATGATAATGATTATTTTCCTTGTAGAAAATAGCTTTTCAATCATATAGATAAGGGCTACCCAACACTATCTCACATATATCTAGTGGAACCACATCAAACTGTACTTCATCCACAAACTTACTTGTGATTGTGAATTTCAAATATCATTGCCTTGTTACTTGCAACTTATCATTCTCACAAATCCAACCTAGTGGATAAGGTTTCTTATGCTGTGTAGTTTTCAGTCCTAAGTTCCTTACAAAACCTTCAGAAATTAAGTTAACTTGAGAACCACTATCTATGAGTGCATCAATTTTAATATTCTTAGCAACAACCCTTAAATGAAAAGGCTCATTTCTTTTCTTATCTTCAGAAACATCATTAACTTTAGAAGTAGAAGCACAACTATCAGAGGAAATACTAGAAATAGGAGCTTTACCTTTCAAACCCATAGCTGTTATCTTAGTTTCATCATTAGAATCATAACCAAGATCCATAACAACATTTGTGGCTTTCTCCTTACCTTTCTATTTCTATTTTTGTTTCTGAGCCCACTTAGGCTTCAATTCTGGATGCGACTTCAAATAGTGATCTTCATCATGACCCTTCTTGTCACAATGAGAGCAAGAAAGCTTGTCATTCTTCTTGATTGTAGTTTTCTTCTTTCCTTTTCCTATGTATGCATTCTTAGATGATTTCTTTATAGAGTTATCATTATCAATGAAAGAACCCTTTCCTCTTGACTCTAAATGTGTAGCTTCGACAGAAACTTCATCCAAATTACTAGGGTTCAAGACCAAAATAGAATGTCTGAGATATGAATGAAGACCTCCTATGTACTTTAACAAAGTATCATGGGTGTACAAAGGTACATTTAATGAAATATCCCTTTTACAAAACTCGTGGGTGTAATCTTGAATAGACTTTCATTTCCCTTGCCTAAAATTTTTCCAGTTCATCATTAAGTGTTGCATATGGCCTATGGGATAAAACTGCTTTTTAAGAACATTAACAAATTTTGACCAAGAAAAATTGACTCTACCATGTTGTGAATTTTTTTCTCTAGTCCTACTCTCCCACCAGGTAAGAGTTGTACCTCCCAACCGAACAGTAGCGAACTGGATCCTAGAAGCATCATGAAAGAGGTTTTGGACTCTACAATAGACTTCTACTTGCTGAATCTAGTCATCTAGTTTTTCAGCATCTAATTCCCCACAATACTTAGGTAGTTAAAATTTTACATCCAATTTAATCTTATGCTTATTTACATCCTTAAAAATATTATCAGAAAGAGAATGTGTAGAAGAAGGAGAAGAAGGGGGAGGAGTAGACAGAGGAGATTTTGGGGGTTCATCACCACCTCCTGGTTGCTTCTTCTTGCTTCAATGCATTATCTTCTTCAAGTTTCATGCATTCTTCCCTTTCTTTGAGGAGCATCTCCAACACAACTCTCATTTGCCAAAAGGCTCTTCAAAACTCTTGCTCGCTGAGTTCTTCAGGCACCTCCATTCTAGACATACATTTTCAAAAATGTTCTTTGTTTCCCGATCTCAAGATTATATTCCTCAAGCTTTCCTTTTCCCTTCTGAATCTTGGATCTTCTTAGCATTCACAACAAATATGCAATTTACAAGTCACCAAATGCTCTGATACCAATTTGATCTGATTTAGGATCTAGAATATTTTCATTTATATGCTTAATGTTTACAAGTCCTTAAATAAAAATTAGATAAATGAAATTAACACATTAACATGGTTAATTAAATGGAAATAGTAAAGTGATGAAATCAGAATAAAAGAAAGAAGAGAGAATCACAAACAGAGTTAATAATGGAGTTCGCCGTTGAAAATGACTACGTCTCCGAGTCTAAGCTCCAAAGAGTGACCGATCTAATTAATCTCTCAAAAATGATTACAAGATCTTCCACCTGATACAATATTTTTGTCTCCTCAGACGATGATGAATTACATAAGAAAATCCTTCTCACATGCAACAAGCTTCACTAAGCTTCAAATGCATAAGGATAAAATTCACTAACAAAAGTCCTAACTCTCACTTGGAAATCTTCTCACAATTCTCCCAAGTACAAAATTTAATTCTCAAAAATTTCACTTCCCCCCTCCTACCCTTGTACACCTTTTTATACTATAAATTCACCCAAATTGGCCTTTAACCAATTGATTTAAAAATCCACCTTATCTCTCCATTTTTACATAGAAATCCCCCATTTACATATAAAAATCTATGATATAACCCGAATAATCTTTAACAATATTATTCTATTCCTTTTTATTCATTATCTAGTCTTTTTTTTCTCTCCTTGTTTTATAGGAAAGGCAAGAGGATTTTAAGGGATAAAATCCCACCAAATCCTCCTTTAAATCATAAAATCCTTTTAATTTTTAAACCATATTATATTTTTCTTTAACAAATATGGTTTATTCCAAATTTATGCCTACTCACTACTCCTACTACGTCACCACCTACCATGTCACCTTGCTGATGTCATCAAAGTCAACTAGAGTCAAACTTTTGACCAACCTTTGTCCAGCCATAACTTTCACATACAGAGTCCATTTTTGAAACCGAAAGTAGTCTAGAGTCAGCACGGTGAGCTCTTCAGAATGGTACTAACTTTGAACAATTTTGATGTCATCAATTTTTGACCATTTTTTCTCTATCCTAGGCCCATGGTTGACCAAGGTTTGATTGAGCATATCTTGGGCTCTGTAGCTCCATTTGACTCTATTCAAGTTGTGTTGGTGTCAGAATTTTGGCATCTTCTTGATGATGCTAATTCTAGAGATAAATGAGAAACTTCATTTTTTTTGTAAAGATCCTTTGAATCATGAATAGAGGTTGCTAAACTTATATTCCTACTCTTTGGGCTCTATAAAACTCAAGAGGGTGATCCCACAATGTATACCTAAAAAAATTTCACAATTGCATTCAAACAAACTATCAATAACAAATATCTCTCATGACACCATTCAATAATATACATCAAATAAGTTTGCAGCTTATCATATTAATGTTATATGTATCGAATATGAGAGAGTAGACATATAAACAAACAACAATAGTATTCCCTTGAGATTTTATGATTAAATGATTGAGTAGTAAATGAATCAACATAGTGAGTGTAACATAAATACTCTACATGAACCAGTGTCTTTATCCCAAGCATAGAGTCAACACCAATCTATATAACCTGATAACAATTTAGAAAATAGCACCTATAACCCCAAGAAATCTTGCATTACAACATTCCTCTGTGATGTTCAGGATTATCACTTCTTAAAAATATCCTAACACATAGTACTTATGAGTTATCAATCTCATATAAGCACTTACATCAATTCATTGAATCAATAAGCAAGCATGAAACTAAAAATCCATCAAATAATGATAGAGACAAATGAAAGAAATTCTTGATTACTTTCAATCATAACTCATAACACACATACAAGGAGAGAAAATAACCATGAAACGGATATTACTCTGTATTATAAATGTTATATCATTATCAGTCTTACATGCACAAGTATGAACTCCAAATGAAACTTAAAAAAAAGACTCTAAAACTTGCTTCGTATTATTTGGACAGACTAACAGTATTAACTCAAAAAAAAAATTCAAATCTTGTGCTTCTAGTCCTAAATTCCTTCTTATAGAGATGAAGGAGCAAACAAGCTTTAAACCAGATGACATACATGTCATAAACCTATTGGAACGCTTGCAACAATATTCCCTCTTCAATTACACTTAAATCTCTAGGTGGAGCAAATAAACATGAGGTAGAATTATTCTCAACTCTTCATGGAAAATAGGTCCCACCTTAAAAGACATCATTAATTTGTTACAACAGTTACAAGATATTCTACATGTACTCAAAATTCCAACTATAAGAAAATCAAAATAGCAAAACTTATGAAGCAAGGCAAAGAAAATAGAAAAAGGTCAAAATGTGTTAATCCACATTAGCACCATGTGCTAATCACTTGAATTTAAGGAGAGAATAATATTTTATCATGTTATATCAAAAGCCTAATCTGTACTATATTTAGGCTATGTATTATTCTTCTCATGTTCATTATTCTCCTTATTTACTTTGTGTACTTCTCCAACCAAATGCTGTACTCATCCTCAGTGGGCCATTTAACATTCAATAAATCTTGCACCTTACTAACATACTAGGATTACCTTGCATCAATCAAAATCTTGGCTTCCTTAACAAATATATCCATTTTTAACTTAATTTCCACCATTGTATCAATGTTTAAATTCAACAACATGTAATCGGTGACAGAAAAATGCATCATAGCCGCTTCAAGTAATCCTCCCAAATCTTTCTTCCAGGTGTCAAATAGATGAAATTCACCTTTTGAATTCAATACTTGAGGCATAACATGATCCTCAATCTCCTTGAATATTTTCAACTTACTTTGGAGCTATATACCCAACTTTCCATGGAAAGTAGTTACCTCATTTATTGAATCAATAGTTTTCAAAATGTCAGGAATATTTGTGGGAGCCTCAGGATCCTCATTCATTTTTGGCATCATTTCTTTCAAATCACTTACCCTAGCAATCTAGCTATTCCATTCATTCCTAAAAGCCTCATGTAAAAGCCTCATGTATTTTCAAATAATTTGTATTTGCCTCATGAATGTTTTTATATTTGTACCAAACATCATTAGCCCTATGGACCAACCTGGTCACCCTATGCTTAAGCACATCCTCAAAAATTTCATTGGCCATCCTAACTGTCTCCAATTTGACCTATTTGACATTTACCTTCTCAGTAGTTAGCTTTTCTTTCAAATCATCAATTCTGAGGGCCAAAGTCTCCCTATCTTGTTTAGACATATCAAATGATTAAGAAGAAGAAGGCTAAGTCATTGTTCTTTGAGTAGCATGAATGGTAGCTCTCATTTTGACTTAGTTCATTCAAAGCCTTATTATATTCCTTAACCAAAGATTCATATTTCTTCTGAGAAATATGTGCAGTGTCCACACTAAGCATTGCAACATGTGCAGTTAACGCAGCTCCCTGGATTTTAGTTATGTTAGTAGCTCTTTTGACCACTAGTGAACCAATAAATTCTTCAATAGGCCCAACAACCTCATTTTTACTATTATTAGGTTCCATAGATCAAATTTCAAGGGTATGCAGCTTCAAACTATATCTAGAACCAAATAATTTATTCTCAAATTAATCTTTAGATATCAAATCTTGAGGATCTCTCCTCTTTGCATCATATGCTATGGTATTTGTGATAGTACATCCTAGTAATAACATGATTCCACTATCTTTAACAATTCTTCAAGTTTCAGTGGGAGTAATAGCTACAATTTCAAGCTTAATCTTCTCATCCTCTACTTTCTCAGGTTCCTCCTGATGAGAAGGTTCAACATGTTGACTCGGGTTGATTCTAGTCTCTCTTTTATTTCCTTACTCCACTATTGAATCATAAAATCTTGAAATTATTTAGTTTGCACAAATTTATCATCAACCAAAAACTCGTCACACTCCCTAATTTTGGGATCATCATCATTTTCTCTATCATACTACCATTGGACAATCCTATTAGGAGGAACATCTGAACTATGAGTCTCTTTGATATGCACACAGAAGGGGAAATTTTTTCTCAACCTCCTCATTTCCTAGCACATGTTTTGCCACTTGTTCTTTCCTGACCTCCTGAACATCTTCAAGCTGCTCTAGGATATCCACATCTTGTTGTTATCATTGTTGCTCTAAGAGGACCTGGGCTTTTTCTATAGTCTCCTTTACCTTTACCTTAAACTTACTAGACTAATAGTCACTTATCATGGTAAAGGTCCTCTCCAAAGGGTTTTCAATTTCATTGTATGGACTAATGTAGAAGGAATTCCTTTTCATAATATTTTCCTCAAGGTTTTTCATAGTTGTCCATTCCCTTTTCCTAGCCATGACAGCCTCATCTTTTGTCAAATTTATTAGTACATCCTCTCTATATAAAAATTGATGGTGTATGATGCCCAAGTTCTTTTGTCTTCTTCTTCCAACCAAAAATCTTTTTGGATTGAAAAATCTAACCTCATCAATAGGAATTCTGAGGTTATTCACCATAATGCCCAATTTTTCATACCCCTCAAGGGCGGTGATCTTGAAATAAGCAAAAGTACATTGGGGATGTACTATAGAGCCCTTTTTGTCCTTTCTAAACATTTCATAATCCATAACATCAATTTGCCACATGAGCTCCATGAAAGCCAATCTATCTAATACATACAAGGGTAAACAATGGGGTGCCACCTTAGCTCCATAAACCTTGATCAAAGTATATTTAGAATGTAGAAACTAGTCAGGCCAATTATGTGTTGTTGTAGAGCTTGGTACATCCTTTGGGTACATAATATTTCTAATCTTTGGAGAAAGTCTAAATCTAGGTGCCACACCCAATGACTCTAAGATACCATGTCTTATAATATTGAAAAACAAGATGTAATTGGAATTGGAGCAATCCTGATCCCAAATGTATGTCCATGTTTGCACAGGGATAGCCTTATTTTCATTATCCTTAATCTTCAGATTTAATTTCCTTTTCCACTCATAATATTTTTCCATAAGAGTATGTGCATCAATATGGAATAATGGGGGAAATATAGAGGGAGCACTTCCTTTTTCAAATTGAGAAAATCCTCATGCATTCACTCAACAAGAAAATTAGCATAATCAAAACCAAGTTTTTGATTGTATTCCTCTATATAGATCTGCCACCATCACCAACAAATTAAGGGCTATTCTAACCTTAAAATCCTGAGCTAGCACTTGGTTTAAACAATAGTAAGTGTTTTTGAAATTATCTTCAAATTATTCACACTCAAAATGCTCAACATCTTAAACAGTGAATTTTTTCCTACTCCTTTGTCGCACAAGTATTGCTTCTTTGTATGCAAATTTTCTCCTTCCATATTTAGAATACAAGTTAGCATGCTTGAACATTGTAGTATAATTGAGATTTAACCCAAATACATCTAAAATTTATCCTTTGTCACCTCCAAAATTGGGTATGTGCAGGATCATGATGGGCCAAAAAGTGGCAATATGATCTGGGTATTTGTAGGGTATGTGGTTGACGACTTTTTTTTACCCAAAATTGATGAAATAAAAAGGGTTTTTAAAGGAAATTATCTGCTTTCCACCAATATAAATTATGCTTTATTTTTTATTTTTAATAAATAATTATTATTCATTTTCTATTTGAATTACGACTAAAGTCTTGATTGATAGGCTAATTGAAAAACATCTATACCTTTCAAATGGTATCACATTTTTGGAATCCAAAACATGCATCACATTCTATGATTCACATACTATAGGATTAAAAAAAAGAAAAATTGAATTTCATGAAGTTTTGACTAGGTTAAGGTGGTCAGACATACGAGTTTTTATATTTTTTTTAAAAATTAATAAAAAATTAATAATTAATTATTTACTTGGAAAAAAATTACAAAAAATATGCATCGCATCCAAACACGAGTCCTCTACTTATGTCTAAAATCTTTAAATTTTTTTTTATCATTTTATTGTGGTTAGGGTGGTCAGACAGACATCTACTTCTTAATTTTTCCTTGAAATTTAAGTACTATTGCATTGAAATTTCAAATTTTCACTAAATAGATTTTGTTTTAAAAAAAATAAACCTAGTAGTTTAGAAACTACATTCAATTTGCTAAAAAATTTGTTCTTACATATTTTTGAAATAATATAGATAACTTATTCTAATTTTTATGTCAAGTTGCCTAACTCTGATTTTTCTGAATTTTTGCCACTTAAGGGCTTGTTTTTTCCATGATGATCCTGCACATACCCAATTATATCACCATTCTTACTCTTCATTTTCCTGTCAATAGGGTCATAATGCCTTGCTAGCTCCATCATTAAATCAACTTCCACAAACACATTTGGAACCAATAACTTTCCAAGGTTAAATCCCCATAAATAGCACACAGGCTTACTATAATTTTTCCTATTGAAAGCATACCAAAACAATTGCCATCCACTCTAGGGCTAGGTTTTTTCACCAATTTCACCAGCATTATCAATCAAGCTAGTGGTAACAACAACTTGTATTGTGGGCCTTTTACCAATTCGTGACCCTTCCTCTTTGATACCACTAGAAGTTTCTTGCATAAAATTTTCTATTTCTTTCTTTGTGCTTTTGGATCTAGTTGAAGCCACAAGGGTATCAGGCAAAGGGTTAGACAGAGTCACTGGTTTAGGCTCAATTTCAACTGAAGCATTATGAGTTTTAAGTCTTTTAACCCTCTTTTTCTTTGGTTTCCTTTTCGGTCTAACACTGGATTCACTAGGCTCTAGGTCACTCATGCTTGTAACACAAATGGAAACAAGGGTTGACAATTTCTTACAGCCAAATAAAACCCTTCACAACTATGACATGATAAAACACTACTATTGAATAGAATACCCTTCTTTACAATTTAAACAGTTCTCAATTATCAAATTGAAATCACCAGAAAAGACTAAATTGCACATTCTCTCAATTTTCCTACAATCTTTTCAGGGCATTCACTTTACTACCTCAACTAAAAGGGAGTGTCAGTTTTGCTTACCCAGATGAAAGCAATGTCACTTTAGTTGCTGACAATTTTTGGAGCCTTCCTTGCAAATTATTTGGCCTCTGGTATTATTTCCGCCAACCAGTGAATTGGGATGCATGATAAACCAGATATCTACTTTTTGTTACGGTTGAGAGGGGAGCATGTAATCATTAATACTTGATAGTAAGCTCGTGTGAGCTAATTGACAATTAGCCATTCAATTTTAAACCCTAATCATTGATCCTCCAACTATAAAACTGTATCAATGGTTAATGATCCACCTCGCTACCTTCCTTTTTGATTTATACAAAATGCTTAGGATTTTTCCACATTGCGCCTTCATCTGGTGGTTGTCACCAATCATTGATTTATTTCATTCTCATCCAACTTTATCAGTGATGCAAGTGCTTTATGTGATAAAATCTTAGCCCTTAGATCTATGGCTAGTTTTTTGAGTACATTCACCTCCATCTCTCCTCGCTAGTTCAACTTTGTACCTTGACTTCCATCAACGACAAGATATGTAAGTACCATAGTTTGACACTTACACCTGCATAAAAATCAATGGCACAAAAAATATCACAAATAGGATGTAATCAAGTTAGGGAGAGAAAACTCCTTAAAAGGGACCATATCGCTCATCACTAATCCTCCTCTTAGTGCTTAAAAAAAACCTATGAGATGCGGTGCAATTGGAAATTCATGTTCTCGCTCATCACTAATTTAAAACAATCTCTTCATAACACATTGGCGATGAGCAATGAAACTATGATCATAAATTTAGAGGTCATCGCTTATCCCTATTACAACTTTGAGAATTCAAAAATCATTAGCAATAAGTGATCCCTTAGGAACCTTGCTCATCGTTATTTACAATCAAGAGTTAAAGGAACAATTCACAATGAGTGATATCAAAGAGATATCATCTCATCACTCGTCACTGATTTGAAACGTATATTTCAAAAGTGATCAGCGATGAGCGATAAGGACATAAGGCAGATTGAACTTAAGTGAAAACTTTTAGGTTCGTGCTCATAAATTGTTTTAATGGAGGGGACTTCCTAGGATGATACGATAGATAGAAAAAGACTTAGGAACCCCAAAATAATTATAACAAAGGTTTCTAGACCCATGATGAGGGAATTGGTTGCCTAATAAAAATAATTTAAAATAATGATCAGCAGCGGGCAATAGGGAGTCAACAACGAAATAGAACACCCAAGTGATTTCAAGGAAACAAATCCTAAAACCCTCCTAAATGTAACAAGGGTTTAAGATGGGACATGAGAATTAAGGTCCCATCAGAATCTATAATGGAAGGTGTGTTTCTACTCCCTTCTTCATTTCTTTAATGTCAAGCCCATCTTGAGTCCTATTCTCCTTTCTTGAAGGGAAACAAGAAAAACATAGCTGAAATTTTTTAAAAATTGAATCCTGTGTTGGGTTTTATTGTGTATATGCAGCTTGCAAATCAATTGAATACTGGAAAGGTTTTAGGATTAGGTGAAGTATTTAATTTTTTACATTCAAATCTTTGAGTATTGAAAGATTATAACACAATTTGATGTGTCAATTACCCTCGTGTGCTCATTTTAAATTTTTGAAATAAATTATAGTTCTAGTGGTTTTTCCTATGGTGATGATGTATTTTGGGTTTTGAGTTTGGCTCTCCACTTTACAGATTGTTCTTGATAGAAAATAATGTTGAAGTTGAGAAAATGAAACTGAATTGTTGGTAGATGGATGTGTAGTTTTGGTGTCCAGATATCCTATGTTTTTTATTTTATGACATTACATGCTTTAGAGGAAAATATATGCCATGCACTTTTGTGATATGATTGCCTCATTTTAGAAAAACTACTTTCTTCAAAACATGATAGAAGCATCAACATCCACCTTGTGTGAGAGGTCATCATGCTTATTTTTTGTGTGGTAATGTTTCTATTTTTAGTTTTTATAAAGTTGGAAATTATCTTTCCACTATACAACTTATCAAATTTACAATATCCTCAGAGCCACTTTGTTACAAATTGGTGCGTGAGAGGAGTTGCAAAAGAACATATTGGAAAAACCTGTAAACCCTTCTTTTTGGCATACATATTCTTATAAAGATCATTCAAATAGAATATATGTGAATTCATAGTTTTATTAGAGTATTTTTATCATTATTGTATTATATTATAATATTATATTATAATATTATATTTCTATATTATTATTTGTATATTTTTATTATAATATTTTTAATAATAAAAAATATTGTATTATAATTAAGTTTAATTTATAATATCATATTAGAATCTTCCTTGTCAATTCCTTCTCCTCGCTCTTCATAACAATTCTCAATTTTTGCAACATTGGTCATAACTTATGCTTTTGATCATTCATACAATTTTTTATAATCTACTTAATAGGTTGATATATAAATTTAAAACCTCTTCTATACTTTGAAGCATACGTTTTGGCAAAAAATTCTCGAAGTGAAATCCCACCCACACAAACCAACTAATAAGGCAACTATACCTTTCTCTAGAAAAACTTGGAAATCACCAAGAAGAGGATCTTCATAGGTAGCCATAATCACATTTGCATTTTTAATCACTCTTAGAAATGTCTGATAAGCTTCCCTCCTTCAAACTGCAACTCAAGAAAACACCTATCCATCTTGTTCATGTTAAGAACTGGCCTAATCCTTTCTTAAAGAAATTGTCAAAGAACACTCTCAATCTATACAAAAATACGTTTGATAAAATCTACCATAACTAATGTACCATATGTGATATGCAAGGTTGATGTGACCTCTTAAGAGAAGTCAATGTGCCTTGGAGAATCAACCAAATTTATCAAATATTTATTTCCCATTCTCTTCCTATTGAAATTCTTAAGAGACTCATCTGACATCTCATAATACAAGGAATTTTTTGTTGACTTAATGTTGATACCATGCTCAACTTCATCCACATGAGTATCAATCATTCTAACACCACTAAAAACTTCTTGAGCAGTGATACTAATTGTCACCACTAAAGAATCAATAAGTATAGACTTCCTTGCACAACAGTAAAAAGAATGTTAGGAAATCTAAATAATGTTCTTCTCCTTAAAATAACATAAAAGTGAATGGAAAAATATTGTTTGTAGGAAGGGGTGCAGCAATACAAAAAAAATGCTATAATAGAGTGATGGAAAAAACATAAAACAAAACACATAAAAATTTGCATAGAGATAACAAAGAATATAAATGCAAAAGATATAGATTTCTATATTCCTTTATTTTCTAGAATTACAAAATCAAAGAGTACTTGCTTTGTTTACACTAAAAAGTATGTCACTTTGAATTTGGACTACTTTCCAATAATTGAAACTATTCAAATATTTAAACTGATGTTGATTGTGCAATGTTGTAGTTGTTGTTGTTCATTTGTTGCTTTTGTACATTCTATTCCACCTATTGTTGTCTCCTTATTTTGTGTTGAACATTCCCTTCATCCTCTGCTACTCTAGGTTTTTTTTAAAATACAAAAATAAACTAACTCATAAAACCAATAGTTGCATTCATTTTTGTCTTGTGCTGATTTGCAAGATCAAAACTGAGCGCTTAATTTCAAAAAAACTACCTACCATAGTAAATCTTGGCAGGTCAAAAATAAAGTTTGCAAGTCTATGTGGGGGTAGGTGAGAAAATGTCAACTAAAGATTAAAATAATTCCAATAGTCCCCCTTAATCTGAAGTCATAAATCATTTTGCAATTTTCTTTCGGAGTTGATCTTTTAAGTTGTCCACAATGCAAAGCCTATCTCTTAGGCATTCAAAACAATCTTTTGGAAATGCTTTGGTGAAGATATCATCAAGTTGTTGTTCAGATCTACAATACTGCAATTCAATCTCAACTTGTTCCACCAACTCCCTTATAAAATGATATCAAATCTCAATATGCTTGCTTCATCCATGGAAGACTAGATTTTTTGTCAAGGCTATTGAGGACACATTGTCATGATGTATGACTGTGTTGTGTTCTTGTTGTTCCTTCAAATCTACAAGGATTTTTCTTAACCAAATAACCTACAATGTTGTTGCATTTGTTACAATGTATTCAACTTCTGCTATGTTGAGAGAGACAATGGGGTGCTTCTTTGATGCCCATGAGATTTTACCCAATCCCTGTTGGCTTTTAGTTCTGCCTATGTTTGTCCTTGAGGTCAAAGTCTCCATGTTCATGTATTTCAGTCATTATTCATTTGTTTAGATGGCTATGCTTATTGACAGTGTGATAAAGCATGATTACAAGTCACTCAATATTCATGATTACAAGTCACTTCATTTGGCTATGTTTATTGACAGCGTGATAAAGCATGATTACAAGTTACTCAATTTTTTCATGCAACAAGTTCAGGATATTCAACATGACAGGTATATTGTTTTAGTTGATATTTGGTTTGGCATCTATATTGTCTTGGCATTATTATGTATTCATGGTTGTCTTATATGTGTCAAAGGTTATGATACTTTATTTGACACATGGTATACTGGGTTGGAATTACATTAATGCTCTCTTTGGCACTTGAGTTTGACATTTCATTTGGCATAATTGGTACATGAGATTACTATACACTCTTTAGCTTTCAAATCTATGAAATTGTTACCCTCTCATGATCAGTTTGGTTATTGTTTCAGTAACTTCATGATACTTGGATTAGTGACATCATTGCTCTAAAGCCATTCTGAACTAACATTTTTATTGAAGGTATTGTTTTCACCTTGGTTCAGGTTTCTCTCTTAATGTTTTTATTTTCTCACATGGAAAATAATCTTTATCATTTTACTTGAAGTCTTCTTTTCCCAAGTCTTGAATCTTTAATCGACATCTAAAGACAAATGATATTTATGTATTGGCATTTTAATGATGTTTATTGGAATTATACATTTATGTTTTTGGCATATTAATGTTTTTGAGGGGTCGATGTGCATTTGTGATGGTTGTTGACACGGTTTTCATCAAATGCTTTGACTTTATCAAGTCACACAGAGGTAACATCATTGGTGTCAGCTTAATTTGTAAATGATATAAGGAAGAAGATTCAATTTCATTATGATGTTTTTTATCAAAATCAGTTGCGGACTTGAAATATCATTATGATATTGAAAAGGAATTCAAATGACTTGGTAGAAAGAAAGAATAGGGAAAAATGGTTTTGCATTTTTATTGTGACGAAGGTTAGGAACCCTAATCGCCACCATGGTAATTTATCTTTCTGCTGTAAATATCATATGGCTAACTCTAGAGGCATTGAAGGTTTGATGTTAGTTTGGTCTAAGATGTATAAGAAAATACAAGCTCGATAGAGGTTAAGGGAAATTGATGGAGTTACAAGTTTGGGCAGCTATTGTGGTTGGCATCAAATCTCTGGTATTTATTTGATCTTCTTGCTACACAAACATGTATCATTATTTGGTGTTTATATTTAGCAAATAGCAGTTTTTGTGCGTTATTGGTTTTTGGATAACTCTTTGTGGTTGAAGAGGTTTTGCATGAAATGGATTCGGTGGGTTGTTGGAATATTTTTGTCAGGGTACCATATATAGTTCATTTGATTTCATCTTTAGTGTTATCTGGGTTTTGCTATTGTTGGTCATTTTATTTAGGCCATACTATCATGATGATTGGTTACACTTTCTCCTTTATCAGATTTTTTGCAAATGTTATTATTGATCATTGTGTTCATGTTGAAATGAAATGGTTACATTTCTTGATAGGTTGGTAAACCATAAATCATAATAGGCAATGATACCTCTGTGAAATCTTTCACCTATCATTACTTTGATGGATTCAACATATGGGTTTTTTCTTAAAATAATTTCAAATTTTTTATTATGAAAGTTACCGGACTTGATCTAGGTTTTCTTGTAAAACTCTTGCAATTTGAATAAAAGGCATTGATATATATCCCTAATAAATTTTATTACAGCCTACTATACAGGTGTTACTCATGATAATTCATCATTTTTTGATCATCTAGCTCATTTTTCTAAAAATAGAATGAGGGTTTCAGATTCCTTTGACCACGCATTCTATGAAGACTTCTTTTTGGCAGACATACTTGAAAACTTATATAAATATAGTGTTGTGAATGTTGTGAGACTTTTGGTCATGATTCTGAGATTTCTACTGGTTGTATCAAAAATGAAATGTAAAAGATCTGTTATACAAAAATCTGAAAACATGTTGCAGAGCACAGTTGTAATTCTTTTCTATGTAATATTTTAAGGATTCAATAGTTGGATTCTTAGGGTATTAGGTAGATGAGAATATTGAATTTTTATGAGCTTAACTAAAAACAAAGAGATCCTATGATATTATTATTGTTCAAAAAATAATTTGAGGGGTTGGTACTCCATGATATTGATATCTCTAAATGAGGGGTTGGTGCACCTTGAGTGGGTGCTCAGAAATAAGCCTATAAGGCATTGTGAACAATGGATTAAAAAGATTAAGCCTGCAAGGCATTTTAGGAGTGGTTTTTATGCCCTAGGAGGGTTTTCCACTCAACAAAATCTTGTGTCTCTTTGTTCTTTTATGGTCTCACTAATTTAATACTAAGTTGTTACCAGGCTTTGTTCACTGTTTGGTTATTACATTTCTCAATTCTGTTTATGAATGATTACATTCAATTCATGAATGCATTAATCATAGTAATATTGAGATCAAATCTGAGCTATGGTTTAATTTTTTGAAAGTCAGTTACATGCATTAAGACGCTGATTCACCCCCCCTCTCAATGTCATTTTCACTCCAACAATCCCATGTGGAAAACAGAGGGTATGTGCAGGATCATCATGGAAAAAACATGCCCTTAAGTGACAAAAAAATTAGAAAAATCAAAGTTAGGAAACTTGATATAAAAATTTGAATAAGTTATCTATATTATTTCAAAAATATGTAAGAATAGAATCTGTAGCAAATTCAATGTAGTTTCTAAATTATTAGGTTTATTTAAAAAAAAACTATTTGGTGAAAATTTGAAATTTCAATGCAATAGTACTTAAATTTCAGGGAAAAAATAAGTAGGTGTCTGTTTGACCACCCTAACCATAATAAAATGATAATATTTTTTTATAAGATTTTAGATGTAAGTAGAGGATTCATGTCCCAATGTGATGCATTTTTTTTGTAATTTTTTCCCAAGTAAATAATTAATTATAATTTTTTTATTACAACTTTTAAAAAATATAAAAACTCGTATGTTTGACCACCTTAATTTGATCAAAACTTCATGAAATTCATTTTTTCAATAATGTAGTATCCGAAGTATAGAATGTGACGCATGTTTCAAATTCAAAAAAGGTGATACCGCTTGAAGGTTATAGATGTTTTTCTATCAGCCTATTAATCAGGACTTTAGTCGTAATTCAAATAGAAAATGTATAATAATTATTTATTAAATTCAAAGTAAAGCATAATTTATATTGGTGGAAAGATGAAAATTTTCTTTAAAAACCTTTTTCATTTCATCAATTTTGGGTAAAAAAAATTCGTCAGCCACATACCCATCATATCGCCACTTTTTGGCCCATTATGATCTTGCACATACCCCATATCCTAATGTGCTTTTCCTATCATCTACATTTCCTACCCAATCACTATATGTGTAACCAATGAACTTAAACTCATTGGATGCAGTATACAAAATTCCATAACCTATTGTTCCATTCACATACCTCAAGATCCGTTTCCCTGCTTGACAATGTGTGTCCTTAGGTTTCCCCATGAATCTAAAAACTAGGCTTATTGAATACACCAAATCATGCCTAGTAGATGTTAAATACATCAAACTTACAACCATGCTCTTCTAGAGGGTTGGGTTCACATCACTGATGTTGTCCTCTTTACTCAATTTCAGCCTTGTTGCTATTGGTGTTGGTGCAGGTTTGTTGTTTTGCATTTTGAACCTTCTTAAAATATATTTGGCATAATTATTTTTTGAAATGAATATACCATGTTGTGTTTGTTTTAATTCAATGCTAAGATAAAATTTCAGCAAACCTAAATCTATCATCACAAACTCATTCTTCATCACCTCTTTGAAATCAATAATGAAGTTTTCATTGTTCCTAGTAAAAATCAAGTCATCTACATACAAAACATCAATTAAAATATCACCTTGAGCTGCTTTGATGTAAAGTGTGAGCTCACTGCTACTTTTACTAAAGTCATTACTCATTAAATATGAGTCTATACTATTGTACCATGCCCTGAGTGCTTATTTTATCCCATAGAGAGCTTTCTGGAGCCTATACACTTTTTCCTCTTGCCCTGGGACTTCATAGCAAGACCTGGTTTCTCCACATAGACTTCTTTCAGCATTCCATTCAAGAAGGGTGACTTTACATCTATTTGATAAACCTTCCAATTGTGTTGGGTTGCAATTGCTATAACTACATAAACTATTTTTTGGCTTGCAACTAGTGCATATGTCTCATCAGAATCTAAACCAAGCTTTTGTTTGTATCCTTTGACAACCAATATTGCCTTATTCCTTTCAATTTTACCCTCAGTTGTACACTTGTTCTTGTTGACCCACTTCACTCCAATCACTTGTTTACCTTTGGGAAAATCAGTTAGCTACAATGTTCCATTCCTCTATAACATCCAACTCTTCATCCATAACCTTACACCACTTCTCTTGTTTCATTGCTCCCTCAAAGTGCATTGGATTACAATAGGAGAAATAATGTGAAATCTAAATTCTCATCAAAATCAACATGTCTTGTGCTATCATATATCTCCCTTACACTCTTTTTATTTCATGGCACTAATGATGCGAGTGTAGGGTCTAAATTACATTATGAGTTGTTGCTACTCTAACCTATGGAGCTACTATACTACTGACTATCTGAGCCACTGCTCTGATGTACTATGGAGCTATTACTTTGCTATCTCTGTCTAGAGATATTGTTCTGTTGAACATTATCAGAGTTGTTATTTTTCAAATCTTTGTGGTAGTTTCTACTTGAATTTTTATATTCTACAACTCCATCAGAATTGCTATCTTCTGGAGTTTCTTCATGATCAAGAGGTATTATGACTAAAATACCCATAGTGCTATCCACTATTCCATCCCATGCTTCATTCTTATTGAATAGAACATACTTTCTAATCACTACATTTTCGGCAATGGGATTGTACAACTTGTGGGCATTTGACTCTTCACTATAGCCTATGAAAATGTATTTTTCACACTTATCATCAATTTTTTTCCTCTTCTCTATTATCATGAATACATATGGCACACACCCAAAGATTCTTATATGTTCAACACTCCACTTGTTGTTTCTCTAGGCCTCTTATGAAATACTCTCACAGATAGCCTTTGTAGGAAACCTATTCAATATGTAAATAGTTGTTGCTACAACTTCACCCCAAAATATGTGTAACAACCCTTTTCCTTTCAGCATACTTGCTGCCATGTTTTTGAATGGTTATATTTTTCCTTTCAGCCACTCTGTTTTATTGTGGGGTATATCTAGTTGTAAATTATTTATGAATTCCATTACTTCTACTAAAATAGAAATTCTTTGGAGATGTAATCTCTCCCTCTATCTTTTATAATGGATTTGATTTAGTGGCCACTCTCCTTCTTAGCCAATGCCTTAAACCATTTGAACTTCTCAAAGGATTCCAACTTGTTTTTCAAGAAATAAACCCATATTTTTTTGTTGTAATCATCTATAAATGTCATGAGATAGGTATTTCCTCCTAATGTGGGAGTTTTCATAGGTCCACATAAATCTGAGTGCACTAATTCTAATGGTTCTCTTTGTCTCCTAGAATACCCTGATTAAAAAGGTTGTTTATGTTGCTTTCCTAAATTGCATGCCTCACATTTTCCATTAGGTTCTACAATAGATGGTAACCCTCTAACCATGCCTTTCCTAGATAATAAACTCAAACTAGAAAAGCTTAAGTTCCCATATCTTAAATGCAAAAGTTTGGATGGATCCTTGATGATTGTCCTGAAAGCAAACTATTTTTCCACTACTATTTTTTGTTCTACTATTGTCAATGTTGGAGATCATTGTTATTGATGTCCTTCTACTGTGAATTTTGTAGACACTATGTTCATCCTTAGAGGAAACATCTGGTTAATTATCATCTGCACTACTGGCATTACTTTCTTACTACCTCCTTTGTCAAATATCTTACAATCTCCATTCTCCATCAAGATTTTATAACAATTTTGGACCATTTGTCAATTGATCAATAGGTTATGCTTTATGCCAGGGGCATAAAGACATCTTGGATATTTTTCTTCTCATCATTCTTGGTTTGAATGTTGAAAACACCTTTTCTCATGACAAGAACCTTCTCATTGTTTCCCATTTTAATTTTTGTTTTTATGATGCTATCTATGGAAGAAAAGAAGGTTTTGTTACCACTCATACGGTTGCTAAATCCACTACCAAGTACCATACTTCATCACTTCTATGCTCAAAAAGGTTGCATATAATAAAAAAATTTGATTGTTACTCATTTTCAGCATTGTTCTCATTTGCTACATTTGCATTTTGACTCCCATGGTCACTTTGTTTCTTCCTACAATCACTAGCACAATGACCATACTTTTGAAAGTAATAACATTGCACATTGCTTTTATTATACCTTTGATTTAAATTGCTATTCTTCTTCTTGTCTTGGTAGGTTGACTGTGAGCTGCTTGGATTCTCTTGACTATCAAAACTTCCTCTTCTAGAATTGCTTCTTCCTTTGCCTCTTTGACCTATGCCTCTATTGTTTCTGTCTCTTCCTTGACCTCTTCCATTGGTCTGAGCTTTGAAAGCTTTCTCTAGGGAAGGAGCAGATCTGTTCAACTGTTGCTCATGGGTTTGTAGTGAACCCATCAACAAATCTATAGTCATCTTGGAAAAGTACTTTGCCTCTTCAATGGAAATGACTAAGGATCAAACCTAGAGGGTAGACTTCTTAGGATTTTCTCAATAATTTTAGAAATTGGATTGTATCAAATGATTGTCATTACTGTCAACAGGTTACCATTGATGTCAACATAGTACTGAATGTATGAGATGATTATTGAAAGCTATTTCCTATAAAAAAAATGACTGTTATATGTGCTCTAGTGTGTTGGTTTTTAGGTTTGATTTCTACCGTGAGAAAAGCTATGATTCTGATATTTGAAGATCTTGGCCAACTTAGCTTAATATATTATGTAGACTAATTATGTTTCATGGATGTTTTGGCCGATATAAGAAATTTGTTAACCTTATATGATGCCGACCTAATTGATAAATAGGATATACATAGATATATAGATATATATATATATATCTATATATATATATATAGATATATAGATCTATATATATATATGAGACTCTTTGAAAAAGAGATAGAGAGAAAGAAAAGAGACATAGATATATAGAGAGATGGAAAGAAAGAGAAAGAGAGAGTGTAACAGAGCAAAGTTGCGAAGTAGGTGAAGACAATAAAGTGTATGTGCAGAACAAAATTATTAAGCGACTACTAAAATGTAGTACTACTTATATAGAGCTTCATTCAGAACTAAAATCAGCACAAGAAAGGTGTAATCCATCAGTTCACACTTTTGGCAGTGAGCCATAACTCTTGTATTTTTGAGGTTAGTCATCTTTTGTATCTCTAGGTTGTAGCCTTGTGGATAGTGAGTTCTTATTTCAAGCAATAAGCCTTATCTCAAGTAGTGAGCCTTATCTCAGATAGTGAGCCTTTTTGTAATCAGTTTTGATATTCTCTATAGTGTGAGTTAATCCTCACCATGGTTTTTCCCTCATTGGGTTTTCCACATAAATCTGGTGTTACTGTGTTTATGTGATGAGTTTCAGTTTTGTAGTTAATGTTTAATCAATTAAGCAGTATCAAGATCTTGTTTCGGTAAATTATTAAAGTATCTAGTTTGGTGACAACTGATTCACCCCCCTCTTAGTTGTCCTATTCAAAAATTGGTATTAGAGATTGGTCCTTTGGAATAAGTTTAACAACTTGAAGGAGATCTTGGTAGGTTGAACTAAATGGTGAAGGGATCTGACTTCTAGGATGAAAAATTAAGAATAGACTTCAAAGTATAAAAATGAATATTTGAAACAAAATGTTAAGAAAGTAAGTGAATGCATTAAAAAACTAAGGAATCAAATCTAGAAGTTCAAGTTGAAACATAAAGAAGTTAACCATGAACTAAAGGAAGAAAAGGAGACTATTGAAAATATAAGAAAGAAAAAGAGTGGAAGTGAATCTAAAATTGGAAATTGAACAAGGCAAGTCAAAGGAAGGATGCTTAAAAGAAATTATCAATTAGAAGACAAAAAAAAGTGATCAGCTTGAACAAGAAGTAGTGGCCCTTAAAGTTCATCTGGGAAAAGTGAAAGCTCATGAAGGAAGGTTCAATACAAGTTCTACAATGCTTGATGAGTTGATTTCATCTCAAAAAATTGCAAGGGATAAAGGTGGTCTAGGACTTGAAGAAGGACAAAGCTCAAAGACTAAAATAACTTTCAACAAGATGAACAATCAAAGGAAATTTCAAGGAAAGAATTGAAGGATCGATATTGAAAGGATACCCAACTAACAGTCTAATCCTCAAGGTACCCATCTTTTAATGGATTTTATTTCTCATACAATAAATTCAGACATAGAGCAATAGAATGCAGAAGTAGGATGAACCAAAATAAAATGAGTCTGAATGTTGGATTCTTTGCTAGAGAATGTTATGTTTGCAACAAGTTTGGACATAGAGCTATCAAATGTAGAAACCAAATGATGATGAATAGATTTGATACAAATAGAAGAATTCAATATTTTCAAGGCTATTGTTACACATGCAATATCTTTGGACACAAGGCTAATTAGTGCAAGATGAAGATAAAAGAAAACTCATTTGATCTATGATATGTTATGTGCTACACTTGCAATAAACTAGGACATATCTCAAAATTATATTGGAACAAAGCTAATCCAGAATAGAAGAACAAGCCAGTGAACAAGGTAGATCCAGAAGGAGAGAAATGGAAAAAAATTGGAGAAAGAAGGAAGAACCTGAGAAAAAGGATGAATCAAATGATCATGTATCTGTATTCGGTGCAGATACCTCTTCTAAGAACTAAACCCATTAATGGCTTTATATTTTTTTTTTGAAGATTGATTTTGAATTTTTTTTTGAAGGGGGAGATAGATCTTTTCTTTTCTTTTCCATTTATGTAAAAGGGTAAGAGGAAGCATGTGAAAATAATGAAATCATGGGAGAGGAAGCATGTGTAAATAATTTCAGCTTATCAAAAGAATTGAAAAGGTTGTTGTTGTCAACTTTTCACATCTTATGTTGCCATCAATGACAAAGGGGGAGATTGTTGGCAATTAGATTGCATCAAATGGTTGTCATTAATGTCAAGAGGCTGTCATTGATGTCAACATAGTATTGAATGTATGAGATTATTATCAGAAGTTATTTCCTATTGAAGATGAATGTTCTGGTGTGTTGGTTTTTAGGTCCAGTTTTTATCATAAGACAAGCTATGATTCTAATATTCGAATATCTTGACCATGTACAATATATTATGCAAACCAATTATGTTTTATGAATGTTTTGGTTGACATAAGAAATGTGTTAACCTTATATGATGTTGACCTAATTAATAAATAAGATACACATACATATATACATATATATATATATATACATACATAAATATATACATACATACATACACATATATACATACATACATAAAAATACATACATACATACAAACATGCATACATACATACATACATACATACATACATATATATATATATATATGTTGATTATCAAGGTGAGGAAAGCTTGCAATATGAACTTAAATAGGTGAATGCAAATCTGAAATATGTAGATTAAACTTTAGCCTTAGTGTGAAGAAAGAATGAGAGAGAGAAATAGAAGAATCATAACACATGCAACAAAAGATTTACATGGAGAAACCCCGAAGGGAAAAAACTTCACCACTGAAAGACAGGAAAGTGTATTACTAATATTCTAAAATATTACATGCAGTAATAGACTTCTCTTATCATCCCTGTAAAATCTTGCAGCACCTTGTTACCTTGCGAACCTACAAAAATGAATTGAATAACTCTAGCTCAAGGCTCCTATTTAAAGAGATTTGTGAGGATGAAAACCAACATGGTTTCACCAAACAATAGGCAGTAATACCACCTATCAAAACCCATGCCTTCCTTCATGAAATTGTCATGAGACCCTAAAAAATAGCCTCTTACAGATGCTCTTATAGCTATGATAAGGCATAACTTATGCATGAGCACCTGGGGTCAAAGATAGCATATTCTGTCATAGGAATCCGTCATACTGTCATAGCATCTTATGAAAATTGTCATATATGTCATAGATTTTCTTACAACATCCTAACAACCTCATTCTAGAAGATTCCAAGTGGGATGCCTAGCTATTTTTTCCTTTTCCTAAATGACAAACGGTAATGGTAACACTACATTTACATTGTCTCTTTCACCACCATTGGTAAAACGGTTTCACCTCTTATGGGTAAATGTTGAAAAAACTTTAGGAGAATAATTAATTAAAGGATTTACAAGGTTGATGGCATCTAAATCTTAATAATATATATATGAGACTCTCTTGAAAAGAGATAGAGAGAAAGAAAAAAGACATAGATAGATAGAGGGATAGAAAGAATGAGAAAGAGAGAGTGCAATAGAGTAGAGTAGGCAAAGCAGGTGAATACAATAAAGTGTATGTGCAAAACAAAATTATTGAGCAAATACTAAAATGAAGTAATACTTATATAAAGCTTCATTCAGAACTAACCTCAACACAAGAAAGGTGTAATCCATCAATTCACACTTTTGGTAGTGAGCCATAACTCTTGTATTTTGGCAACTTTAGCCATCTTTTGTATCTTTGGGTTGTAGCACTATGGATAGTGAGTCCTTATTTTAGACAGCGAGCCTTATCTCAGGTAGTGAGCCTTATCTCAAGAAGTGAGCCTTTTTGTAATCGGTTTTGATATTCTCTATATAGTGTGAGTTAATCGTCACTGTGGTTTTTCCCTCATTCGGTTTTCCACGTAAATCTAGTGTTACAATTTTTATGTGATCACTTTTAGTAATTTTAATCAATTAAGCAGTATCAGGATCTTGTTCTAGTAAATGATTAAAGTATCTAGTTTGGTGACAACTGATTCACCCCCCTTTCAATTATTCTATTCAACAAATAATCCTTTGTTCTTCCATTGTTTCCCCATTAATTCTTAGTTTATTTATCAAGGTTGAAACCTTAGTTTGAAAACCTGAAATAGACTCACCATCCTTCATTTGTAGAGTCTCAAAATCTCTTCTTAGTAGTTGCAACTTTACTAATCTCACTTTATTAGTCCCCTTATAGCTATTTTGTAGTATTTCCCAAGCTTGTTTTGCATAGTTTTCTATCGTAATATGTGGGAAAATAGTCTTTGTCAAGGATGCCTCAATCAAACGAAGAGCTTTTACATCCTTTATTCAGGTTTCTTTTAGCTGATTCTTTTATGCATTTGAGAGGTTTGCATAAGCTATTAGGTATGTTATATCGTTAAACCCATTTATGACCAACTCCCATAAGTCATTTTCAACTAAGATGGTTCTCATCTTCTTATCCCAAATATCATAGTTCTGACCATCAAAATTCGGTGGCTACTTCCAACCTTTGCTCTCACCTCCTGCCAATTTTTCTCATATTTGAGAAGACCTAATGCCTAGATAAACTAGGGCTTTTCCAAAATACCCACACAATACTAACTACCTAGAAAAATAGGGCTCTGATACCACTTGTTGGAAGGAAAGGGTGCAACAATACATAAACAATGCTATAACATGGTGATAGACAAAAATAAAAATAAAAAACACACAAAAATTTGCATAGAGATACCAGAGAATATAAATGTAGAAAATATAGATTTGTATATTCCTTTGTTTTCCACAATTACAAAGTCATAGAGTACTTGCTCTGTTTACACTACAAAATATATCACTTTAACTTTGAACTAATGTCCAATACTTGAAACTATTCAAATATCAAAACTGATGTTGACTATGCAATATTGTAGCTATTGTTGTTCATTTGTTGCTTCTACACATTCTTTTATGCCTACCACTGTCTCCTTATTTTATGTTGAGCATTCCCTCCATCCTCTACTACTATAATTTTTTCTCAAAATACAAAAATAAACTAACTCATAAATCCAATGGTTGCATTCCTTTTTGTCTTGTGCTGATTTCCAAGCTCAAAAATGAGTGCTTAATTTCAAAATTCAAAACTACCTACCATAGTAAATGTTAGCAGGTCAAAAACAAAGTTTAGAAACTGTCTACATGGGGGTAGGTGAGAAAATGTTGACTAAAGATTAAAATAATTCCAACAAATATAAAATAGTTGATACCATGTTCAACATGTGCAATGACAAATGTGTTTCATATGTTATGTTTCAAATCCATAATCCCACAAAGTTCTTTAGCTATGAACTTCACCTGTAAATTACACATAGCGACAGTGGATAAGAAAGACAAATAATTTTTTCTACAATGGATAGAAAAGACATGAATTTTCTCTTATAAAATTAAATGAATATGCATTCAAACTACCATTTTTCTAGGTTGATATTAAGCCCGAGTCCTGAAAAGAAAAAGTACATATTAAATTTGTGAAAAGTGTATGGAAAAAGGCATTGCAATGAAAGAAATAAATGAAAGATATGTTCATTGATAATAAAACTCATAATTAAAGATAAAGTAGGAGTAAGAAGATGACTGAGAAAATAGTTTTGCCCACTAATGAGATTGGCAAGAGAATAAGAAAATTAAGTGGATATTTTAGATAAAATTGCATTTAAATAAAAATAAAAAAATCTTTTTGACATCATTAAAGATTTCTAAATGATGATTTCTAGAGGTATACAAAGGACAAAACCCTAATAATACTAAATCAGACAAGATTGTGTTAAAATATAATCTAAAAACCCTACCAATATCAATCAATTTCAGAAAATAACATAAATGTGTAAGAGCCCATATGAACAAACCTGTCCAATTTTAATGTACAACTACCCACTATTTCAATAATTTAAATTCCAAAAACTATATGATATTTTAATCACCCACCATTCCAAAAAATCTATCATGTTCTTTCATAATTTTATAGTGTTTATTGTGCATGTAAGATTCCAACTAACTCAAAATAGGTAGTGAGCGGGAAAGGAAGCCCCCATTTCGTTTAAATAAAATAGTAAATTATTTTGATTATTACACAGAAGGTGTTTCTTATATGAAGTGAATGACCTCATTTTTAAAATCAATGGTTGAAAATTGTAGAGAAGGATGCAAGACTGTTAAAATGATCTCAACCATCAATTTTTGAAAAATATTTGAAAATATAATATATAATTAAAAAACTAAGTCTTTCTTATCTAGTCTTAGAGCTAAATCAAAAAAACATAAGATAAGAGTTATATCTCTTTTAAAATGTTTAAACTTAGATTTTTAGAAAAATAGTAATACATTTATATATATATATATATTTTTAAATAATAATACTATTAATAATAAATCAATAACTATGAATTGACTTTTTATCTTTTTAATAGGCTTCATTTCATTTTTCACTTTTAAAGTTTGGTGTTACTTGTAATTTTAGTATAAAAATTAAAATTTTACTTTTAAAAATTTAATTTATTTAATAATAATTTATATTATTTTTTATTTTTTAATAATGAATTTATGTTAATATTGATTGTAATATATTTATTATATTTTTTAGGTATATGTTTTAGTAATATTTCAATTCTAACAAATAAAAAAAATGTTTTACTTTTATATTTAACCATTTTTTAACTTGATAAGTTTATTATTTGTTATTAATTTTTAAAATTATTATGTTAATTAATTTTTGAATTTTGATATATTTTGGATTTTCATTGAGCTTATTTTATTTTAGTTTTAAATTTATTTTTAGTATTTGTCTTTTTATAAAACTACAATAATAATTAAAAATTTATTACAATTAATTTAATTTATAATTATTTATCTTATTAAAAATTCAATTATTATAGAATAATTCTATTTGGGATTTTTATCATATAATTTATATAATAAAATGAATTTCAAACTTAAAATAGAAGCTAAAATTTAAAATGTGTGAGAGAGAGAAGGTGATGCAGAGCTAGGAGGATCACAACTCAAGTCAACCAATCATTCAATGCAATGTTACAAATTTCTTGCTCTTAAGCATTCTCACAAGAACACAAATTGAGAAAACATCAACAAATAAACTCAAATAGACCATAGTCAGATTACTCGTCACCTTCAGACTCCTTAGGAACACTTATTCAACCTAAAAAAACACCTACACAAGTCTTCCCTTACACATTTTGAGCATTCCTTCATTGAGACCAAACTCCAAGTAATCAAGCCATTACAATTTGTCAAACACAACCACTGATCTAGACCCAAACTCCACACCATAAGAGGGTTTTGAGATACCTTTAAGTCATTTTGAAAATATGTCAAAGAAAGATACAACTTTGTTTTGTAACAACACCACAAAATGAAGATTGTCCCCTGCACTTTAGGCCTATTTAGGCTTCTTGCCACCATTCAACTTGACATGTTACAATAAGGACTCTTCTTAATTCTCTACTTGGTTCAAAGGCATTAAGACTCCCTAATTTAACCCTCTTCACATGACTTTATGGCCACCCAAAATGGAAGATGACAACCTTTACAAATATTGTCCTAATTAGTATTGTGACAACTTTGTCATACTAGGATAGTGAAATAAAAATGGCCTCAAACACATTATTACAAAAATCCCTATTAGTAAATGTACTTATAAAAACCTTCGCAACCGTTTGAAACTAATTTCACCCATGAAAGTCTCAAATACCACTATCAAAACTCATTACACACCACTGTACACTATGACCTTAAAATTTTCCATAAAATGTAGACCTAAGGCAACGTTGATTTGACCCAAAACCTCAACCACTAACTCTATAGCTTAAGAATCTGTAAGAATAAAATCATAACACTCTGTTCACCAAATTATAGAAGTTTCCACCAAAGAAAAATGGAGAAACATAATTTTAGTTGCTCCTTGTTACCCTAGATCAGGGTTTTGTCCTGTTTTCACAAAACTAACCATATCTTCCTCAAAACTACATGAATTTAATTGAAACAAAAAAGGAAAATGTTGAAGACTCATAGCTTTAAAAATATAAATGACTTTCCCTCAAGTATATGACTATATAGGGCTATAGAATAGCCTGAAACACTATTTTACCAGTCAAAAACAAGAAAATGCAGAGTTTTATTCATGATTTTCTTTACAATGCCAAACTCTTTTCTTGCCTTGACCTATGTGAGGATTATTTATACAATGAAAACCAAAAATAACTCATAAAAATTTACTAAAACTGATTCTAACCTCCCTCTAACCACTTGACTTGTCATTTACTTAATCTTTTTCTCTTTTACCTTGACAACAAGTTTTACAATATTTTTCTTTTAGCATTCTTTGAACCCCACAACGCCTCTAGACTTATAAAATGACTAATTACATGATAAAATGGAATACCAAGTCCTTATTCTCATGAAAAAACACCTAAAGCCTATTGTGGTCCTCATTTGAAAACATTTTCACATTGTGCAAATTGGATACATTTTTCACATAACCTATCTAAACACCCATAGAATGACTCAAACACATTATGATGGTGTTCAAAGACCTTATTAATGACCCCATAGGCCTTCCTACAACACTTATTTATAGATAGGCCTTATGGAGGCTTGAAAGCAACAAGGTTCTCCTAAACCATTCTCCCCTTGAAGAAAAAAATCAAGTCCCTTGGGGTTACAAAGTGTAAAAGACCTGCAAAAAGAAAAGTATCTTCACCATCACCTGCAATCACAAAAATTTGTGAGTGGTGTAAATATGGTTCCTTGAAATGTATCTTAATCTTGAATTTTGGTTTATCTTTCATCACATGTGTCATCACAACAAGAAAAATTTGTATATCACCCTTCTTCTTTGCACTAGTTACTTGCTCAAACTCTTTCACCTTTTTTCGTAACTCAAAATTTTCATTGTTGTCTTCTGTCCATAATGTTTCTACCCCTATTTTCCAATCATGCTCATGAATTTCAAAAATTGAAAATCCATTATTCTCCTTTGAAAAAAGTGAAAAGAATACCATATCTTCATATCTTGTAAAGCAAACTTGATTTTGCAAACTGAATTCATATTTTACCTCAGTATTTATTACCAACTCCATATCATTTTCTTCCAAACTTTGATTGTCCTTCACATCTTCAAAGTCTTCAATGGTTGCAACTAGCAAGTGTGATTCTTCTTTCATTGTAATGCTCTCTTCCTTATCAACTATCACTGCTACAACTTGTTTGCTTTGCTTTGTATCTTCCTGCAACAAAGTATTCATCTTTTTAGCTTGATTTCTCTCTTATCTTCTCTTCATCCTAATCTTCTCAATAGGCCATGTGACTCCTTTCTTGATCTTCAAGTGCCAACTTTGTGCTTGTCTAAGCAACTTCTTCATATTATCCTCACATCTTTCTATCTTCTTATTGAGTTCCTCTAGTGCTTTCCTCATTTCTTGATCCTTTTTCTTTGCCTTGTCCTCTTTTATTTTCCTCTCTTCTTCTTTCTTCTTCCTTCTTTGTGAATCCTCAGCCTACAAACATATTTCCAATCTTCTCAACAAATCCATCTTCACAATCAAGTCTCTCCTTGCTTCCAGTTCACTTTGCCTCACCTAGGCAATCAGGTTCCTTCCTCAACCTGTACAACATGCCACATAACCACAACCACAAACACTAACTCTTTCTCAACCCATACCTTATTGGGCTCTGATACCAACTGATGCAAAGCTAAGAGGATCACAACTCAACTCAACCAATCATTCAAGGCAATGTTACAAAATTCTTGCTCTTAAGCATTCTTGTAATAACACAAATTGAGAAATCATGAAAAAATAAACTCAACTGGCCCATAGTCAAATTACTCATCACCTTCAAGCTCCTTAGGAAGACTTATTCAACATAAAAAAACACCTACACAAGTCTTCCCTTACACATTTTGAGCATTCCTTTATTAAGAACAAACTCCAAGTAACCAAGCCATTACAATATGTCAAACACAACCACTGATCTAGACCCAAACTCCACACTATAAGATGGTTTTGAGACACATTTAAGTCATTTTGAAAACATGTCAAAGAAAGAGACATCTTTGTTTTGTAACAAGACCACAAAATAAAGATTGTCCCCTGCACTTTAGGCCTATTTAGGCTTCTTGACACCATTCAACTTGACATGTTACAATAAGGAATCTTCTTAATTCTCTACTTGGTTTAAAGGAATTAAGACTCCCCAATTTAACCCTCTTCACATGAATTTATGGCCACCCAAAATGGAAGACAACAACCTTTACAAATATTGTCCTAATTAGGACTGTGACAACTCTGTCATACTAGGACAGTCAAATAAAAATGGCCTCTATGACGTCATTACACAAATACCTATTAGGAAATGTATTGATAAACACCTTGGCAACCATTTATAACCAGTTTCACCCATGAAAGTCTCAAGTACCACTATCAAGACTCATTACACACCATTGTACACTGTGACCTTTAGATTTTCTATAGAATGTAGACCTAGGGCAACGTTGATTTGACCCAAAACCTCAACCACTAACTTTGTAGCTTAAGAATCTGTTAGAATACAATCATAACACTCTATTCACCAATACAGAAGTTTCCACCAAAGACAAATGGAGAAACATAATTTTAATTGCTCCTTGTTACCCTAGATCAGGGTTTTGTCCCGTTTTCACAAAACTAACCATATCTTCCTCAAAACTACATGAATTTAAATGAACAAAAAGGAAAATGTTGAAGACTCATAGCTTTAACAATCTCAATGTCTGGCCCTCAAGTATATGACTGTACGGGGCTGTATAGTAGCTTGAAACACTTTTTTACCATTCAAAAACAAAACAAGAAAATGTAGAGTTTTATTCATGATTTTCCTTTACAACACCAAACTCTTTTCTTGCCTCGACCTATGTGAGACTTATTTATACAATTCAAACCAAAACTAACTCATAAAAAATTACTACAACTTATTCTAACCTCCCTCTAACCACTTGACTTGTAATTTACTTAATTTTTTTCTCTTTTACCTTAACAACAAGGTTTACAAGATTTTTCTTTTAGCATTCTTTGAACCCCACAACACCTCTAGACTTCTAAATTGACTAATTACATGATAAAATGGCATACCAAGTCCTTATTGTCATGAAAAAACACCTAAATCCTATTGTGGTCCTCATTTGACAACATTTTCACATTGTGCAAGTTGGATACATTGTTCAAATAATCTATCGAAATTCCCATAGAATGAATCAAACACATTATGATGGTCTTGAAAGACCTTATTAATAACCCCCCTAGGCCTTCGTACAACACTTATTTACAAATAGGCCTCATGGAGGCTTGAAAGTAACAAGGTGCTCTTGCACTAGAAGGTAACTTTTAATTAGTTGTTTCATACCAACAATCCAAGGATATCACATCCCTAGGTAGTTATGCTCAGGGTAGCATGTCATTTGATTAATGATATAACTTGGCCTTAAAACCTCTTCATTGTACCCATTACACACTTAGGAGGAAAATAGATAGAGAGAGAAAGAAAATAAAGATAGAGACGACCCATTAAACCTTTGCGTTTCTTTTGGGGCTGGCCAAAACTAACTCAGGTTGTCAATAGTAGTTTAAAATATATTAATAGTTGACAATTTGTTTATTTTCATTGAATGTGGGCTCCATTAGAGATATAATGCAATACGGTTAGAGGTCTAACACAACATGGTTTTGTTGTGAATGCAGCTACTCGATTATATCCTCTCATTTCCAGGTATACACGTGAATGCCCTGAACGATGAAGATATGACTGCGCTTGACATTGCATCAGAATGTTCGTTTTCTTTGACACTGCGGCCTTCGTCACTTCCATCTCAGTGGTAGTCATATGGTTAATTAAACGAGAGTGGCAAGAAACACCTTTGGGGTCGTTACCTCCACATACACTGTCTGAGGCGAACTTGTTAATCTCCATCTCGTGGACGGTAATAACATTTGTGACTGCCACTATTCTCGTCATAATACCCCGTGGTTATGAGAAGTTGAAAAGCGAAGACAAGGGAGCCTTCACCCAATATCACTCGCTTTGGTTATACGAGATAAAGCTGGAAACCAAAATAGGCTGGGCTAGTAATTGAATAAAGGTGACAGCGCATAATAAAGTTGATGAGCCAAGATTGTTACATTTGAATAGAGCAAAGTTACAGATTGTGAAAAATCTGGAGATGCTGCGCCATGGAATATGGCTCTGTAAAATGCAGATACAGAGAATCGAAAAGTATTGTAAATTGCAAATTGTAAAGTGTATAGGGGAATTGATGGAGAGAGTGCCAAGAGGTTGTTTAGAGTTAGTGTAAGGTAGCAGCCAAGAACAGATAGTTGCCTGGATATGTAAAGAGGAGTCAATTTGAATGAATACATTTCTCATAGAGTTTTAAATTGGAATGACAAAACAATTTATTTTATGTGACTGTTTTTTTTTTGGAATATATTTAATTGCTAAACTGAATTGAATTTCAATTGACAAAATAAATTGTCAAATTGAATTAATGTTTGACTGCAAATAGTTTGATTGTGGATTGGTTTTGGAAGTTTTTGTGTGAGTTTGTTCTTCTGCATCAAAGTATTATTAGCATTGATGATAATTTCTACACATATTTTAAGAGTGATACTTTAAGTTTTAACTATAAGAAGAGAAATTTGATAAAAAAATTATGGCATGTATTGTTCAAAAATTGTCTATTGTGTGTCTTGCCCAATCTTTATAATGTAATAGACAATTGTGATGCACATAAGAGATCTAGTGATGTGTGCATCACAATGGTTAGATATTCTTGGAGATATTTTATATGTTGTTTACAATTAATATAGTTATTTAATATGAGTTGCACATTGAAAAAAAATTAGATATCAAGAAAATTTAATGTCAAAAATGAAAAATATATTATTGTAGTCACTCTTCGCCTTCCCATTACACTTTTCACTACTAATAATTGAAATGAAAAATTCAATGTGAAATGTGTTAATCTCTACATATTTCTAAAGTTTTAGTGTCATAAGTCCTAGGGTTCCTCTAAATTCCGTAAACCTTCAACCCTTTGACTCATTTTTGTTCCCTAACTTCTATTTTTGTTTTGATCGATTAAGCCTGTTGTAAATCAATTAAGTCACGACCTTATGTCTCTCGATACATCTTTTCACCAACCCTTTATCCTAGCGACTAGACTAAGCCAATTAGTTATGTGCTCTTTAAAATGAATTAAGTCTCCAATTAAATGTGTTTGCATAGTGGTCTCTACCTTTTTCCACTTGGCGGTGGGATTGTTGCCTTGTTGAGGCGATAACATTATATTAGAGTGCATAATTCTTCACAACATAGGTTCCTTTAGATACATCCACAACAAGTATAACAACCTTCGAACACAAAACTCTTTCCATCAGTCCATCCAGACTGAGCAACTCTAAAACTCAACTTTTGGATCAGTAAACCACAAAAAAAATTGCCAGAACCCAAAGAACACCATTACACAAGATATTCCAGATTTGCAAGATCTGAAACAAAACAACAAAGAACTCTGGAGCATAAATATTTCTCCCAGTCCAAAGAAAACCAACTCTACCAGAACAGTTCACACACCGGTGAACACATCTTTCACACTCTATCAAACCATACAAGCATAGGATCAAGACAAGAGAAATGTGAAACACATACTAAAGCACATTCTGAACACTTACATAACTCTGACTTCTATCTCTTATTAATTTTCTCAAAAACACTTGGAAACCCATCATTTCAGCACATCTACAACATCATAAAGATAGCTCCATAATAGAAGAAAATGATGAATTTAATTAAAAAATCAGGATTATTTAATTAAATAGATGAAAAAGATCGAATCAAGATGACAGCAGTGTTAGTAAATTGAAACAAATGCATGATAGTTATTAAGACAATTTTAAGTGTCTACATTTTCCCCCTTTTTGAAGTGAGGTACCTACTACATTGGTTCAAAAAATTGATGATTCTCAAATCAACATTTCTACTTAGATCTAAAAATTTAAAAATCATGATTTTTTGTATTCCCTAGTGGAAGGAATGAATGTCGGTATATTGCCCCCTCATGAGATTGAGCGAAATTTATGATTTTTAGGTTGAGATTGTGACAAGGATACAAGATCAATTCCGTTGCAAAGGGGATGCAAAAATAAGCTCCAGAACATTGATAAAACAATTTAAATAGGCTACACAACTCAGAAATGGAGACATGAGAAAAAAAACACTAGGTAAATACATTATGCAAGGAGGTCAAAAACCCTAATTTTCATGCATATATAGGGGCCAGGGGTCATTTTCAAACTCATTTGCAAAATTTGAGTTTGAGAATTTGAGAGATTTGGAGAGAGAACCTACAGAGCTCCTGACACAATGGCGGACCATGTGCTTTCTCTACACCTCACAGATCAAGTATGTGAGTTCTAGCGGCTAGCCAACACAAGACCACTAGTATGTACCTCAAAAACTTTTACTTGCATGCTTTTTAATGTAAGTTTTTTTAGGTCAAATTATCTACAAGTGTGTCACTTTTACAATGATGCATATATGTTACGATTGGTGATGCACCTGTCCAGCCCAACAATGCACTTACAGTAAGTGTGCACTCGTATATTTAATACTCTAATGCACTTGTGATAACACACATGCACATGCTTGATTTTCAAAGTGATATATTTGATAATTTCAAAGTGACACACTTGCTTAAACCCTAGTCACACTTACATTGCGGTGACACGCTTGTATAAAGAGTGACACAATTGCAAAGATAACAGTGCGAAACACTCTTTCAAAGTGGTGCATTTTCTTTTATAGTGTGTCTAACTTAGATTTTTTTTAGATTTTTAACAAATTTGACATTGTGCATGTTATTCGCGTAGGAGAGCTTTTTTCATTTATAGTCGCATTAATCTCATGCGCCTTGATCTCTATACTTGTACTTGGACCATTTTGAGGAGCAACATATTGATTCTTTACAACCATGTTTAAATTTCATATCCAAGAGATGCTAGGAAACCTTCCATCTTTGACTTCTAGAATGCATAATATGTGCCATCTAATCTAGGGCATTCCAAAGAAACCTTGTTCGCCATCTAGGATCTACCTCAAATGGTTAATCTCTTTTCCAAGGAACCTTGCTCTTATACCAATTTCTGAGTGAACAAGACAATTGAGAGGGGGGTGAATCAATTGTATCTAATCAAAACATTAAAACACTCAACAATAATCAGATCCACATGCATTCATTAAACCATTATTTTATTATAATGTTTAAGGATGAAAATAAAATAATAGAGAACTAAAATAACAACACCATACACAAGAGAATACAAGAGTTACATGAAAAATCCAATGAGGTAAAAACCACAGTGAGGATTAGCTCACAATATAAGTAATTACAAAACTAGTACAAAAGGGCTCATTGCCATAATAGGACACACTTTCCAAGGGGATCATAGCCAGGGCTTGCTACCATAGAAAAAAAAAGAAGATAGAAGAGAAAAGTTACACAAAGAACACTTTCTCAATGCAACAAGGAATCCACCAAAAATTCTCCAACACTTTAGTAGTCTTGCATGAAAGATTTCAGACATCTTCAGCTCACTACTTTTAGGAATCTAAACACTTGAAATTCACACTGCTCTACTCAAATTAGCATCACATACATCACTTGCATTGATCTCACATTTATCTTGCTTATCTCTTAATTCTTCCTTGCATCTCACAATAATTCCACTCTTATTTATACCAACCTCAACCTTAAACACCTTCTCCAAGGTCAGAAACTATTTGTTATTGTAGACACTTAAAAATGTCTTGAATGATATCATGCACTTGAATTAGATATATTAACATTGTTTCGTCTTAAAATCCATCCTCTTTTCGCTTAAATGATTAAATTTTCGTAGCTATTTAATTAATTGCATCATTTTCATCTATTATTCTAATTAATCTAATCAAGTTAATTCACCCTCTTTTATGCTAACATTTTGTCTTATTAAATTAAGTACATCAATTTATTTAATTTAAAACCCTAAGTCCTCTTATTTAATTAAATAACCTTAATTCATTTAATTAAATATCATAACACTTTCTCATTTTCATTAAATTATTTTATTTAATGAATATTGTCTAATTCCCCTAATTTGCATAATTAAAAACTTTATTTAATTATCAAATTATTAATAAATATAATTCTCCCACTTGCAAGGGAATATTCCTCCTTTACATATTCTTCCAAAAAGAGAATATTCCCATGGAATATTCCTTTGCACAACTTAATTTAGTTTTAATTAACTAAATATATAATTTCCTTCACCCATGAGAATATTCCAAAGAATATTCTCTTTCTTCACTCATTTGAAAAGGGGAATATTCCTTTTTGCAACAAACTCTGAACAAGACTTCTTGTGCAAGTTCTCAGAGTGTGTTTGTTTGAAAGAATATGAACCCTCGATTCTTTCCTTGATCCATGTGATCATTGATCCTCATCCATTGATGAGAATCCATGATCCATGTTTCATCTTTCCTCCAATTTTGACCATTGATTAATATTTTTAATCTCAACCCTTCATTTCTCATTTTTCCTCCTATAAATAGGTCACTATTTGGAGACAAATGGATCCATCTTTTAAGAGAAAAATTATATTTTTAAAATCACTTTCATTTACACTAGCATCATTTTAGCTTAATTTATTTGCATTATTAGCTTAGCTTCCATTAATGGATTCCATGATAACATAGATGCATGCATTTATCTTATTTGGTAATTAAGGTTTGATTTTTTTAGCTTAAAATCTATTTAGATTAGATTTGCACTCACCCATATTGATCATCTTAGCATAAATCATGTTAAAACAACTTGTGTCATGTTAGTTTAGCATTAAATCATATTTTCATGCACATCTATCATCGGTTTCGTCAATTCTCTTCAATAGAATCAATCAAAATAGGATCATTTATCCATGGGATTGGAAAAGGGTCACTATTCCACATCAATGAGACACCACTCCCCGAATAGGATAAGTTTCAATGGATTAGAATAGGTGTTTTTAAGGCTTTCATGATTTAATATGTTAGTTTTAATGGATGTTTAGTCTTGTTTTGTTTTGGATGATCTTATTGGACTAATGTTTAGTGGCTTGAATATGCTTCAAATCCTCATGGATCAAGTGTAGTCATCCCATAGTAATCCATCGATCACATTTTTGGTGCTAGAAGGAGGGCAGTACAAATCAAATTTAATGAATTTTTCTCTTGAATTCCATTTTTTCTAGTTTTGCAGATATAGTGACTCTCTTGGAGATAACAAGGACGCTTTTATCAGGCATCACCATATAGCGATGCTCTTTTTAGCAGATACAACAACACCTAATTAAATCACCAAAAACCATTAAAAAAATCATGACGCTAATACTTTTTATAAGTATCGAAGATTTGAAAATGGTGACGCTACCAAATAGCAACACTATCACTATCTCTATTTTGCTATAGAGCGATGCTTTTTCTCACCAAAGTGATGCTCATTTGAATTATGGTGACGCTATCATAAACATTGACACTTTTTAATAGTAAGCTAAAGTGGTGACTAAATTTAAGCATGTGCTTTAAATTTTTTATTCTATTTGCTTTTCAACATCTCATTGACTTCCGTCTTTTGTCTTTTTAGGCTACTTGATTTTGTAGGTTTGGACGATAAAACTTGAAGTGAAGAAGCATACTAGTGTCATTTGATTTCATAATTGTAACAAGTGTTTCAACACTTATGGGGCAATTATAACCCATTTATGATGCTTTCATTTCATGTTTTAAGAGAAAACTAGATTTCTTTTTGGGATTTAAAATGAACATTCAAATTGGTTAAAACTAAACTCTCACATCATTTTTCTTGTTGGATTAAAATTGAACAACACAAATTTTACACTTCAAATTGAATTTTAAAATGAAATCATTTTTCTATGATGGATTAAAATGAACATGTGTCTGAATTACTTGAGTATCCTTGTCATGCATATCTAATCCCCTTGCACTTCTGATGCAGTGATAGGGAGGTCATTGACCTATTCAACACATTTGAGATCTTTCAACCACTTTTGAAGTCTTCAAAACCTTCTCTAGGGTTACCTCCTTCACAACTACCCTACTTTCCTAGTAGGTGTCTAGACCTTACTTTTTGGTTTGAACTCTCAACCATTTTTCTAAAACCATAAAATATGCCCAATCAAAACATATCAAGAAATCCCTTATGGTCACTTTGGACCAACTCCACTTAAAATGACCTTTTGTGCTAGAAAGGGCTCCAATTAGCCCACTTTTACAAAGGAGGAGAGCTTCTTGGAGTCCATACCAAAGGAAAAAAGTAACAACCCATCCCACACTTTGAAACAAAACCCCCGAAGGACAAAAAACAACTCATTGAAGGGTATGTGCAGGATCATGATGGGCCAAAAAGTGGCAATATGATGGGTATGTGGCTGATGAATTTTTTTTACCCAAAATTGATGAAATTAAAAGGGGTTTTTAAAGGATATTATCAGCTTTCCACCAATATAAACTATGTCTAACCTTGAATTTAATAAGTAATTATTATTCATTTTCTATTTGAATTACAACTAAAGTCCTGATTGATAGGCTGATTGAAAAACATCTATAACTTTCAAATGGTATCACATTTTTGAATCCAAAACATGCATCACATTCTATGTTTCACATACTATAGATTAAAAAAAAGAAAATTTGAATTTCATAAAGTTTTTACCAAGCTAAGGTGGTCAAACATACGAGTTTTTATATTTTTAAAAGTTGTAATAAAAAAAATCATAATTAATTATTTACTTGGAAAAAATTACAAAAAATATGCATCACATTAGGACATGATTCCTCTACTTATATCTAAAATCTTATAAAAAAATATTATCATTTTATTGTGGTTAGGGTGGTCAGAGAAACACCTACTTCTTATTTTTTCCTAAAATTTAAGTACTACTACATTGAAATTTCAAATTTTCACCAAATAGATTTCTTTTTTTTTTTAAACAAACCTAGTATTTTAGAAACCAAATTCAATTTGCTACAGATTCTATTGTTACATATTTTTGAAATAATATAGATAACTTATTCAAATGTTTACATCAAGTTGCCTAACTCTGATTTTTTTGAATTTTTTGCCACTTGAGGGCCTTATTTTTCCATGATGATCCTGCACTTACCTTGAACAAACATCAGGGGAATTCCAACTGCCAAAGTTGGCCCAAAAAAAGAGTACCAACACCCATGAGGCAAAAAGAGCCTTCACAAGCACTCAAATAGCCAACAAAAGCCATAATTTCTACACCACACCAAGCCCAAATCTAGTGCCCGAAGACAACAAGAACACCATAGCTTTCTAGTAGGATGATAGCAACAATTAGCCCCGTAAGAGTGCTTCCCAATAGGCCATTTACAAAAACCAACACCACTCCACCACATTCCAATAGGTTGGCAACAACAACTAGTCGTACAATAGTAATCCATCTACCTCTTTTGAATCATCTCCTTCCTCTCTAGCATCAACCCCTGATTTCATATTCCCCCCCGTTCCTCTTCTTGTTCCCTCTCCTCTCCATTATTTAGATTTAGATTTAAAAGATAATGAGAGAATCCCAAAAAAATATATAATAATATAATATTTTGTGTTATTCTTAGCAATATGGTTTAGTATTACTATATTTGTGCTTCCAATTTCACCATCTCTAGAAGGAGAACAAGGAGTTCGTGAGATTTGAAAATCCTTAGTAATGGTACCATCTTCGATTTAGATTTTAGAAACATATTTTCTTTGTCTCTTTATTTTCTAGAAGAGGTGATTGAATCTCAAACATTTTATTCTCCAAATTTTCCTTCTTTTGAAACAAAATTTTGAAATCCTTGTGACACCATGTCTTGAATTCCATTTTAAGAGCTTTCAAATTTTTATAGAAGGTATACACTCTCATCAAATATTCTCTATTTTTTTTAGGAAAATTATGTATCAATAGTTAGGAAAATTGGCTAACGCAGAATTGTTACCTTTGACAGATATGAGTTTGTAACATCCTTGGTCCAGTAGCATTTTGAAATTTCTCTCATGCTTAGAGAGTGGAAATCAACCAAATTTGTCAAGCTATTGATTGCCAATAGGATCAAGAAACCCAAGAAACATTTAGGTTACAAGAAAACCTTGCAACAAATAAAGTTTTTGTACAATATTTGAAATGTCTTTCTCCATTACCATAAGTTTCTCCATAGGTACCAATATTTTTCTAGGGGATTTACCGACGAGTATGCTATAGAGCCTTTATATTCACGAGCCTATTTTCAAAGAAGAGCTCTATCACAATCACATAATCATAATCAACCTCTCAACTTCAATTATCTACCACAACCTTCTATTGAATATCCAACACATCCCAGTCAAATCCTTTAGTGAGTTTAATTAGGCTATTTGATATACTTCAAAAACAAGGATCAAATATAAAAAGTGCACCTTTCAAACAAATTTATGATTATTGATTCAACTTCCCCAACAGGATTCTGACATCCTTTATCACTGGAAGCCACAATCAAGAATTAGGAACATCTTTGATCATATCATAAGATTTTCATCTTATCAGATAAAAACATCATCATTTTTTCACTTATCCAACTATGATCTAAGTCTATAAGAGCATTTCAAAATCATATGCCTATTTCTACAAGATCTCAATACAATAAGCTAAAAGAGGATATTCAAAAAGAAGATCATACCCAAAGAACTCAAGAAGAAGCTGAGAATAGTAATCCCCTTTATAGTGTGAGTCATAATCCCCTTTTTAACGACAACATGGGTGAAAGAGAAAAAAAGATTTCCCTTCCAACAGAGACATGAGCAAGAATTTTTTAGATAGTGATGATGAATGAGATGAAGAACATCACCTTAGAGAAGCTAAGAAAGATCCTAAATTTCACAAAGCCTTAGAAAAGATCTTAGAGCACAACAAAGAGAAATATTTCTTGTATTTGGTTGACAAAGGAGCTAAATTACCTCATGATTTTGATACTGAGAACTTAAAGAGGAGTCTTGATAAAACACCCTTGTCTGATATTAGTGCCTCGTGTCAACAAGTTAAGGAACTTGAAGAGCAAATTAAAGACATGCAAGGGGGAACCACAACGAAGAAATATGCTCTTAATGACATCTATCCTTATCCTTTTGTCTGACATCTTAACACGATCCCATTTCCTAAGCATTATGAAATCCCAAATTTTGATCGTTACAATGGGAAATTGGATCCAATTGATCATATTAGGGACTTCCAAAATATGACTTTAGATTTTTCCCATGAGGATACAAACTTGATGTGTTTTTTTTCCTAGAAGTCTTGGAGGCCAATCCATGGAATGGATATCAAAAATCACACCGGCTATCGAGACATTTGAGGAATTGATTAACGAGTTCATATCACAGCATTCCTACAACATACAACATCAAATAACCATGATTGATCTCTACAAAGCTAAATAGAAACTCTGTGAACCATTCATTACATTTCTTCAGAGATGGAGAAGATTTTTTACTAGATACCCACGTCATGTTCCTGAAAAGGAAAAGATCACCACTTTCATAAACAATTAGATCAAGAGATGAGCTATCATCTAAATCTTCATTTTCCTCCCGCTTTTTAGAAATTGATTGAAAATTCCATCACCATTGAAAGTGCTTTAATCTAGAGAGGTATAATAAAACTTGACAAGGACAATCCTAGCTCTTCACATCACCATAACAACAAATCTAAGTTTTGGACTTACAACAAAAACGTGGTGAATGATGGTTTTGTAGATGTAAATCACATCTCGACTAAGCCATTTGTTCTTAGTGCTCCAAGTACTCCTCGTAACAATAATTATAACAATGTCAACTCGGTCACAAATCAAGGAAACACTCCTCCTCCGAGGAATAACCTGAATTAAACCTTTACTCCCAATCAGGGGAATACCAACAATCAAGGTTACCATGGAAACAATAACAACAACAATTCCTTAGGAAATACCTCAAGCACGAATCCACAATGGTCTTCATTCTTCTCTAATAGAAGAAATTTTACTCCACTGGGTCAATCTTTAGAATCTGCATTCAAGGAGTTGATGGCTAAAAATGTTCTTACTTTTCCACCTCAATACAAATTTGAACCCAGTGTGAAGCTGCCACCATGGAATGATGCATACTATTGTGACTATCATCTGTGCAAGGGCCATTGTATGAATAATTGTCAAGCCTTGAAGAATGTCATTCAAGACTTAATAAAAAATGGCATTGTCACAATAGAAGGACATCAACAAACAAACAATGACCACCAAGCATTTCGCAACCCTTTACCCAACTATCAAAAGGGTGAGTCTTCTGGAAAAAGTGTGAATCATATCAATGATCATATAATCAATCATATCTACACTGACGATGAACAAGTCAATGTTATAAAAGTTAAGGAGAAGTTGGAATATAGACAAGTGAATGCAACCACAAGGGCACAAGCTAAAGTTGTCTTAAAGGGTGCTTCTTTAAAATCCATTGTACCCCTGCCTCAACATCAATATGACTTAGTCAATCAACTTGGAAAAACTCCTGCTCATATTTCTATCTTAGAACTACTGAAGATTTCCCTAGCACACAAGGAAATTCTAGAAAAGGCCCTCATTGAAACAACTGCATCCATTGATCTGGATGTAGACCGATTTCAATCCATGGTAGGACACTTATCCTCACCCACATGCCCCTCATTCTCCAAAAAAGATGATGTTTCCATGACTCATCCCCATAATTCATCACTATACTTAGAAGTCATGTGATCTACAAGTTTCGTGTTAAATGTGTATTAATAGATGGAGGAGTTGGCTTGAACATATGTTCTATGAAGTTAGTTCAGGCTTTAGGATTTTTTGAGGACTCCATTGATCCCAAAGGGAAGATTACTATTAAAACCTACGATGATGAGGAAAAAGCGTCCAATGGTTTAATCATGCTGCCAATCAGAGTGGGACCTGATATCAAGAATACTTTCTGTCAAGTATTAAACCATGATCTTGCATACAACATCTTGTTAGGTCATCCTTGGATCCACGAAATGCAAGCTAGTTCATCCAGATATCATCAATGTCTTAAGTTTCCTTATGATGGAAAGGAGATCACAATATCGGCCAATAATTCAAACAGTCAGACTTGTGCCAACATCAAAGCTAGCCAAGATACTTTGGTTCCCAACAATCAAGAAGCTCTTGTTAGTAAATCTCCCAAAGTTGATACAAAAATCATTCAGTTAACCAAAAGCTTTATCAAGCAACTACAATTCAAGGAAAATGGAGTTGGGGAGTACTCTCCCTGTCTTACTAATCTGCCTACATCACCTCGATCACATGGGAAACCTTCTATCACACAACATCATATATCTATAGCATCAACATCAATGCAACCACCAATAGAGCCAAGTACAAAATTTAATGGATGATTTATCAAAGAAAAATTCCCCATGGAAGATCCCAAAGATAGAGAAGTTCTAAAGTGGCTCTATAAAGATGAAGATGAAACAGTTCTCAATGTTAAGTTACCAACCGACCAATATGGTAAAGGGTATCCAATCATGCAAAAGATGGGCTATGATGGCAATGGTCCTATCGAAAAAAGAAAAGGAGTAGTTGAGCCTATAGATTCACCTTCTAGGACTTACTGCCAAAGATAAAACAAGACTAGGCTATGATACTAACTCAAAAGAAAGAGCATCCAAGCAGTTGCATGATATTGTCTTCACATTGCAAGAAGGTTCCGATACAAGAAAAGCATGCTTGACAACAATTCATAATTTTGTGGATAATAACTTTGACACAGAATCTAGTGAATATGAATAGGACACCATCTACAATAATGAGTTTTGGAGGGACAAAAGGGTTGATGTGGTACAAAAGTACACCCCAACTCTAATTGTAGGTGAAGGGTCAAGGTCCCAACTACAAGAATTTGAACTACAAGGTGACTATGATTCTAGTAATACCGAGTCAGATTTAATCGAACAAGACTATTGTGAGAACAATATCATCATTGATCGGCCTCATACCTCGAATCCTACATATAACTCTATTATGACCATAACCATAGCCAATTTAATGTAATCCAATGACCCGCTACCTTTGATCCATCCCAATCTCATTGACTGCGATCTATTTGAACCTATTGATATACCTATGTTTCCAAGCGATGAATCTATCATGAACTTCCTTTCTGTAGATGACACAAATGATTGTTCCACTAGCAATTGTGAGCATAGAGTCTTTAATTAGGAGAGTGTCAAGTCTCCTAGCTGCAAAATGAAAAATAAAAAAGAAAGATCTAATGGTGAAAACCAGAATCTGGCAGTGTTAGATCAAGCAAAAGATAAAACAAAGAGCATATCAGATGGTGAAAACCTTTTTAAGAAAGTAGATGATGGGATGCTTGACACTCTCCCAGAGCACTATCATGAGCGATCACCTATCTTGATTGAGCCTACAAAAGAGGTAAATCTTGATACTACAGAAAAACCAAGGATTCTACAATTAGCTGCATCAATGACAGATAAGGAAGTACTTGAGTTCATGGAATTTCTCAAAGCAAATCAAGTCAACTTTTCCTGGTCTTATGCAGGCATGCCAAGTTTTGATCCTAAACTTATAATGCATCACTTTTCCATCAAACCAGGAGTTAAACCTATGAAACAAAAACTTAGAAAGATGCATCCTCATGTTGCACTACAGGTTAAAGAAGAACTTAGAAAACTCCTTGATGTTGGATTTATAAGATCAATCGACTATGCAGAATGGATCTCCAACATTGTCCATGTGTCCAAGCCAGACAAAAGTATAAGAGTGTGCACATATTTTAGAGATCTTAATAAAGAATGTCCTAATGATGACTTCCCTCTTCCAAACATCAATACTATAGTTGATCTGATGGCTAGCCATTCCATGTATTCACTAATGGATGGTTTTTCTGGTTATAACCAAATCAAGATTGCACTTGAAGACCAGGATAAAACAACTTTCACATGTCCATGGGGGACTTATTGTTGGAACACCATGCCTTTCGGTCTAAAGAATGTTGGGGCTACATATCAAAGGGCTATGACTACAATTTTTCATGATGTGATGCATACATTCATGGAAGATTATGTAGATGATATATTGGAAAAGTCATACACAAGAGAAGGACATCTTGAAGTATTATCCAAAATATTGCAAGGTTAGAAAATTTCAAAGTTTTCCTCAACCCTAAGAAATGTGTTTTCGGAGTCACATCTAGAAAACTCTTGGGATACATAGTTTCTGAAAAAGGAATTGAAGTAGATCCTGCCAAGGTGCAAGCAATCATGGAAATGCCTCCACCAAGGAATATTAGTCAGTTAAGGTCATTATAGGGATGGCTTCAATCTATACGAAGGTTCATCGCACAACTGGAAGATAAAATCCTACCTTTCACACATATATTGCATAAGAATGTTCCTTTCAAATGGGATGACAAGTGAGAAATGGCCTTTCAACAAATCAAGCAATACCTAATGAACCCACCAGTTCTGGTACCACCAAATCTAGACAAACCACTAATCTTATATATTTTCACAAAAGAGACATCTTTGGGGGCATTATTAGCACAAGAGGACTCTAGAGGAAAGGAATGTGCAATTTATTCCATCAACCAAATGCTAACAGGTCATGAACTCAACTACACTTTCATCGAGAAAGCTTTCCTAGCAGTAGTCTTTGCCTCACAAAATTTTTGACACTACATGTTAACTCATACAATCAATCTTGTTGCAAAGATTTATCCACTCAAGTATCTGCTAAGCAAGGTTACATTGATAGGAAGGTTAGCAAAATGGGTTATGATCTTGAGTGAGTTTGACATCCATTATGTTGATCGCAAAGCAATCAAAGGAAAAGTTATCATTGATCAACTGGCTGAAGCACCACTACAAGCAGAGCATCCCATGCACATTGAATTTTCGGATGCTAATGTCTTCACTACATAATCAAATCAGCCATGGTCTTTATATTTTGATGGTTCTTTCACTCAACATGGATCAGGGGTAGGCATACTCTTTGTCACCCCTCAAGGACATACTATTCCTCAGTCATATAGGCTCATGTTTCCATGCACCAACAACATAGCCAAATATGAAGCTTTAATTACTGGACTTATGATAGCGTTAGAATGGAGGATCACATAACTACAAGTCTATGGTGACTCACAGTTAATCATTAATCAAATCAATAATGATTATCAAACCAAAGATGACAAACTGTTGCCATATTAGAAGATGGTTGATAATTTCAAGAAGTACTTCGTAGATATCAAGTTCATACAAATTCCAAGACTTGATAACAAAGTAGTTGATGCCATGGCCATGATCGCACCATTGTTACAACTCCCAGAAAATTAGGCTCACTATGAATTTTTGGTGGAACAATCATTTACACTTGCCTATGACACACCTGAAAGTCAAATCATTTGCCACTTAGTTAGATCCAATTCACCTTGGTATGGCAAGATTTATGCCTACCTAAAAGATGACATCTTACCACTTGACTTATCCTGTAACCAAAAGCTCAACTTTATCCACCAATCCTCTTGCAATACTGTTATCACTGACACCCTCTATTTCCATGGTCTTGATGGTACTTTACTTTGATGTCTTGAACATGACGAATGTAACAAGGCTTTACAAGAAGTTCATGGTGGCATTTGTGGTACTCATTCAAGTGGACTGACCTTATCCAAGAAATTGATTAGAAAGGGTTAGTACTGGCCAACTATAGAGAAGGAATCATTTACTTTCATAAAGAAGTGCTCTAAATGTTAGATACATGGAAATCTCATCCATGCACTAGCACAGGAACTACAACTGTTCATGCCAACTTGGCCATAGTCTCAATGGGGGTTAGATCTAGTTGGGAAGATTCATCCTTCATCATCGAATGTACACAAGTTCATCATCACAGCGATAGAGTACTTTACCAAGTGGATTGAGGCAGTACCTCTTACTAAGGTTACTAGAAAAAAAATCTCATCATTCATACTCAACTATATTATTTGTCGGTATGGCATTCCCAACTCCATCATCATAGATAATGGATGACCATTCAAGAATCAAGATGTTGATGAACTTTGTGAGAGATTCCATATTCAACGTAGATATTCAACACCATACTATCCACAAGTGAATGGACAAGCAAAGGCCTCAAACAAGACTATATTGAAAATTTTGAAGAAGACTGTGAATGATGTAGGGAAAGATTGGCATGTTCAACGCAATCTCGCATTATGGGCCTACAAAACTAGCATCACAACACGAACAAGAGAAACACTGTATGCTCTTGTCTATGGAGAAAAGGCCATATTACCTCTAGAGGTTGAGATTCCATCACTCAAGGTATCATTGAAGGGTCTCACAACAAATGATGAATACAGAGTTTCCCGATTGCAAGAGCTGGAACTCCTTGATGACAAGAGACATTGAGCAACTAATCATTTGAAAGCATATCAACAAATGATGTCTCGCAGCTATAATCACAGAGTCAAGCCATGTACCTTTCAAGTCGGTGATCTTGTTTTGAAGGAAAATCCACAAAATCAGCAAGACAAAGAGGAGAAAGGAAAGTTCGAACCAAAATTGTTGGGTCTGTATGTGGTCATAGCAGTATACAATTCAGGAGCATATAAACTATCAATGTCAGAAGGGGACCTGTTTGATGAACCCATCAACAATATGCACTTGAAGAAGTATTATGTTTGACGTAGTTATCATAACCCATAAAAATTCCTAAAAAAATAACAAAAACAGCATAAAAAGTTTTGATAAAATAACAAAAACAGCATAAAAAGTCTTTAAAAAATAACAAAAATAGTAGAAAAAGTCCTAAAAAAAAAATGTTATACAGTGAAAACCTAGCAATAGGCAATCTATTGACAAGAAAAATACAAAAAAATCAAAAAGAAATCAGAAAAATGCAATAAAGACAGAGAGTGAAAATCTGGAAAATAGACGCTATTTGTAGCTCTCCATCAATTAATTCATGTTCTGCACTTATCTTCTCAGCCTTCCTTTCATGCATCATCCTAGGGCCATAACAACATCATAATGCCATCATTTTCCTAGAGAGATAACGTCTTACCATGGCTTGATCATCATACATATTTATTTCAACAAGTTGTGACAATACTGGGGGCAAACATTGACATATTGGGGGAAATCAACTTTCAGGTTTTACTTAAAAAACTAGAAAATGACATAAAATCCAATCATGCAAACAAACAATCAAATCCCATGAACAATCCAATCATTGATCCATATCACAACATTTTTTAGCAAATACCATATCATGACTCATGTCTGGATGATCTAAAATATAAATAATGTTTGGAATAGCAATATTATATTTTGAACAATGGTTGTTTGATTTTTGATATCATCTCTCTGGAGCACATTTGATGATGTATTGAACTAGAGTGGTGCAGAAAGAGAATAATTTTTCTTTGTCTGTTGTCTTGAGATTGATTATCAATTTGGTGCAAATATGTCACGAGACATGATTTTCAAAGCATATCATTATGACAGTTCCACATTTGTATCAGAAAATGGTTAATCTTTGTTTGTTTATGCAAGAAATACTCAGGTCATCGCAGTTCAATTATACCTCGATGCTTGTGTTTACTTGCTATATCAAAAATCATGAAAGTTGTACTCATGTCATCATTGGTGCTAATTTCCCCTTTTATGCTTGTACATACTTCCAACATTTTTAAAAACGTTCTAATTATTCAAGAATGCTAACAAAGGGCTCAACAAATGGTTGGTTTTTTTTCATTGCATTTCATTTAGATCATTGTACATAGATGCATATTGGATTTGCATCAAAGTTTTAAAAGGCTGAACAAAAACATCAACAACTATCATGTCTCTTTTATATCATTCAAACATTTGTTTCATTATAATCTTTCATCCACATCATCATTTCATTAATCATTATCATTTCATCTAGGTACTCTACATATCATATATTTTATCCTTGGTCATTGATTTTCATATCATTAGATCCTTTTTCATTTATTTATTCATCCTTATGCATTATCATTTCATTTCTCATTTTTTATATCATATAATTGCATTGCATATCATTGATCATTCTCTTTTTATATCATCTTTGTTTTATTTCATGTCATTTAGATCCTTTATCATTTCATGTCATTCACTTATCCATTAGGTATTTCATATCATTTTCATTTTCATATTATCTATCATCTTCATCTCATTAACATCTTATCATTTTTATATAGTGGCATACCATTTATCATCTTCATTATCATTTCATTTTCACGTTTTATCTTTATATCATCATTTCATTTAATTTTCATTCTCATTTCATCATCATTTCATTACATTATTATTTTACCATTATCATTTTATCATTATCATTTCATCATTATTTCATTTTATCATCATTTCATTTATCTATCATTATCATTTTATCATCATTTTATTATCATTTTATCATTATTTCATTCCATCATACATCTCATTATTATTAATCATGTTCATTTCACTTCATACCATTATTCATATCATTTATCATTTGTCACAATATATTCATATAAGATCTTTAATCATCTATCATTTATATATCATGTCATCTTTCACATAAAATTTGACCCATATCACATATCATTTCATATCATTTTCTAATTCATATACATATTACAAATTCATGACGCATCTCATAAACATAAAAAATTATTTTTCATCACATCTATTTCTTGCATTTGAAAAATCCAAAAACAAACATTCCATGCATACATTACATTTCCACATCATTTTTCATAAACATATCATAGATATCATTGCACACTTTCCTAATCAACATCCTAGGACATCCGCCTGCATGACATCATTAGTACGCATCACAAATTGCCAGCATATCATGAATCATCCTGCATGTCATGTTAGTCATCAAATCAATAAAATGCATATCGTGAATCATCTTGTATATCATGTTAGTCATCAAATCAATAAAATTCATATTATGAATCATCCTACATATCATGTTAGTCATCAAATCAATCAAATGCATATAAATGTTCATACTACATCATGCAAAAATACATGCAGATCATATCATCAAATCACAAAATGAACATCACATGAACTCATCACTGCTGCATATCATCACTCATTAAAAATACATACAAATGTCCAAAGTCCAATGAAACTAAATATTATAGAGAGATACATGAGATATAATCAAAAGAATTGTACATGCTCCAAAAAAGATATACATCAATAATACTGCATCCATAAATCAAGGTTGACTAGTAGAGCCCCTTGATGGAGCTAGTCTAGAGGATGGTGACCTACCCCTACCTCCTACATCAGGATCTTGTCAAGGCTCTGTAACCCCTCTATTGTGTGTCATCGTCTATGATTTTCTCCTAGTCCTACTGTGATACTGATGGTAAGGCTCTCTACGGTCAGGAGGACACAACTCCTCATACCTAACTTGGTAGTACTCAGCCTCCTTGGAAATCTCAAATCCCTCTGCAATATCCTCTCACAAAGATGCACTCTCAACAATTCCCATGAGTCTTTGAGCAACACCCTCTGCCTCTACTACCCTCTGTCTAAAAGAATCCCTCTTTGCTATCAACTAGGCTACTTGTGGGTCTGGGGCAGGAGGAGGTGCTTGTGCTTGTGCCTATAACTGCACTGCCAAACTCTGAGCCTGAGCCAACTGGCTCTACAACTACACTTGTTTCCCTTGAAGTGTTTGTACCTGGGCCTGTAGAGTATCTATATGTGCCTGTTGTGTTGTGGAGGAGACCTTGATCATTATCCACCATCCAGTACCACTCCTCAACCTCTGCATGACTTGAGCACTGCCCAAGATATTTTTCTACTACCTCACTGGCCTCTGCTCCTCCCCTCCACCATCTCCATTGTCATCCCCATCACCATCATTTGAGCTCTCCTCATCTCCACTCTCTACCTTCTCTCCACTCTCCTCCTCATCCCCTCTGCCCATTGCCTACTCTCCCCCTGCCACATCCTCCTTTCTACTACCCCTGGTTGTTGTACCCCCAAAATAGGCGTTGGCTCATTTGGACATGTCAAATGAGGAAATGGACTTGATATGAAATGTATGGCCCCCAACCAGGATCATCCTTGTGCCACCCATAGTGAGTAATGCCCCTCATCATCCCCTGTGTATAACCGTACTGTCTCTGTACTTGCAATGCCAAAAATCTCTCTATAATAAATGGGGTCTACCCTATCTGATACTAAGGCATACATAAAAATGGCATCTCCAGATGACCAGTATCCCACCCCTCACAATTTGTGTATGGCCTCCATATCATTGCATCAACATCATCTAGAGTCTGTCGCTAGTACTCCAACTTTCCCAGCTTGGGTTGGACAAGTGCAATAGAATATGCATACACATATGGCCTACCTAGTGGCCTCACTCTCAGACAAAGTGGTCTCATAATCACAATATGTTCCCATGCCTAGATCTGGAGAAGGGTAACACCACAAGACAAACTCGATGATCCATTGTATACTACCTGATGCAAGTCATGGTATAAATGAGCTAGCATGCAGCTCCCCTAGGAATATCTCCTCTACTAACCTCTTATCAGCTCAATAATCCTCCCCCACCCAACTAATAATCCCTTTGACTGGTGGTCCAGACAAAGGAAGCCTCCAATGAACGCACACAAAACTATAGGTAAGGCTAGATATCCCCTAAAATCTACCCATGGCACTCAGTACCCTGCTATATGTGCATCCCTAAACACCCTCTTGAGTGCATTTGTCCCACCTAGATCCTTGTGGTCATAAACCACAAGAGCACAGGTACCGCTGGAATCCCCAAAATCCTATATACATCCTCAAGGGTCACAGTCATCTCCCATGTCGACAAATGAAAGGTGTTATGCTCAGAATGCCACCTCTCTGCTAGTGCGGTCAATAGTCCCCTGTTGACTTGAATCGATGGCATAGATAATAATGGTCCTAGCCCACATACCACTATCAACTATACATCTATAGGTGTCAGATCTCATATCCGATCCCACCCTATAGGGAAGCACTCTCTGATCTAGAGGTTTTTGAAACCCTCCTATTTTTGGTCATCACAAGGACAATCAATCATACTCATATCATCGACCCATATCACCATGATCTATCTACTACACATCATACAAATGTATTAGATCCATATCAATGCATCATATCATGTGAACCATATCAAGTGTTTTATCTATATGACTCATATCATAAAATCAATGCAAAATCTATCTATCTGAATATCAAATCAATCTACTCTATCATCATTTACTATTTGTTTTCTTTTTCAGGAAAGCAAATTTATCAACAATCAAAATAATCATCCTATATTTTTACTTCAGTCACGAATGTAAATATGTTTTCAATCACATCATCTACTATTTTTTTTCTATCACAGAAAACAAATTTATCAAAAGTCATATCAATCATCTACTCTTTATTTTCTAAAGAAATGTTATCAAGCAAACTGCAATCAATCATTCTACTCTTTGGAAACAATGTTATTAGCTATATACTCTCTTTTTTTCTATTTTTGGAAACAAAGTTATCAATTCATCATCATATTTTCTATCAGATTTATCCATATTAGCATGTTGACAAGACAATTTCTCTATCTATTGACCAAAGAAGCAATCTACATCCTCATTTTCATCAAACAGTGTATTCTACCTAAATTTCCTAAATGCGTTAATCTGCAGCCTCTATGTGCTAAAACCCAAATGTGCTAAAGTTCCCCCCACATGCACTAAATCACCATATGTGCCATTTTGTATCCTCTATGCGCTGAATTTTTTCTCCTATGCACTATTTCCTTGTATATGCTAAAACCCTATGTGTATGCACCATTTCATTTCCCCAATGCACTAAACCTTATATGTAGTATTCTATTTCCTATATGCACTATAGTACCAATTTTCTACAGACATCCTATATGAGCTATTTCACCTGTCGAATGGCTAATCTATCTAAACCCTCAAAGCACTAAATTATGCCCTATATGAGCTAAAAGAATTTTCAAAAGTGCTACAACTCCTATTATATGTGCTAAAACAGGTTGTTCGAACTTATATCTGCATAAAAATTTATAAAAATTCAACTCAAATCACAAATTCTCAATACATAGAGGGTTGAATCAGCTCACCAGTGGTCCATACACGGCTGGTCTCTGGTATCGGTGAGCCCGCTCAAATCTATACCTGTGATAAGGAATCTCCATCTCGCCAAGTCACTGTCGGAGCACAAAATCACTAAAGTCAAAAGGTGAAAATGACTTGCCCTTTTTACCCCTTTTACCTTTTAAAGGTCAACCAAGGTGGGTTTTTGATGGCATTTTATTTTTATTTTTATCTTTTTATCAAACTTTGACTTTATTTTTCAAATTGGGGCATCTTTTCATCAATTATTGGGAGCTAAATCACTACATCCCTCTCATCATCTGAATTTCATCATCAAATCAACAGTTTTCTCATCATTAGTGATTTACCTCCTTAGGGGGCATAATTAATATCAAGAACATCTTTCAATCAGAAACATATCAGAGTCAAATCAAAAAGACATCACATAAAAAATTTCGATCAGGGGAAAAATCAAACACGATAGATTTCAAAAGCAGGAATATTTTCTTTGAAGCAATGCATTTCACATATCACTTCAAAGAGGGGAAAAATGTAAATGCATAAAAATGGTCATGTCTAATTAATCATGGCATTTAATTAAATATTTATTATTTAATTAATTCCTTTCTTAATTCTTCTACATATAAATAAATTTTATTTATTTATTTATATCGTTCATCTACTTTATTCTTCCACTTTAATTAAATAAATAATTTTTTTTTAATTACCACTTTCTTAAGTCCACTTTATTAATTAAATAAATATCATTGTTTATTTAAATTAATTATCACATTTAAGTTTAATTAAATATTTGATTTAATTGAATTTAATTCCCTTTCTTCTAAATCAAATATTAATTAAATATTCTTATTTAATTAATCCCACATGTCACTTTCCAAATCTCAATTAAATATTTTATTTAATTAAGAAAATCTTCTATGTCACCAATAAATGAATAATGAATTTAATAAATTCATTATTTATCTTCAAAATCTTTTCTCAATCTCACAAAAAGATGATTTTTACAACTCATCTTTATCATCTTTCCACATGTCTTTTCTTAAAGAATTTAATTAAATATCTTTATTCAATTAATGTCCTTCATATCTTTTCAAATCATAATTATGAAACTTTTATTATTCTTCAAATCTTAATTAAATGATTATTTAATTAAGAAAAATCTTCATGTCACTCATAAATAAATAATTGAATTTATAATTCAATGTTTATGTTCTTAAATCTTTCCAAAATCCTCTAAAAAAGATTATTTTTATCATCCCATCTTATCTCTTCCACGAAAAAGGAAACAAATCCTACTTTCTGGTTTTCTTATATTTTTCTCTCCAGTCTTATCCATCTCTGACTGTTCGATCTGCTAGGAATTTTCATAGTTGTTGATTGCATTAGCCAATCATAATCTTTTGAAAACTCTATAAATATCACTGTAAATCCAAGCATTGGTTACACATAGACACACAAAGATAGACACATACATACAGGCAATCAACATTTAGCATTGTTATCAGTTTTAGCATTTATATCATTTAGTAATTCTAGTTTCTTTCAATAGCATTCATAGCATGTTAATCATATCCTAGCATAGCATGCATTCATCTTTAATCTCATTCTCTAGGAAGACTATTTTTTGAGCCTAGCATACAATCTGAGAGCAAGCTAGAATCAACAAAAACACTGGAGATAGAGGATGATAAGACGACATCAAGGATAGAAGACTGAGTTTGCATTATTTTTGTTTGATTTTCTATTTTGATATAATGTCTTATTGGTGTGCTTGATTTGTTTTTAAATCTACATTTATTCATACACTTAAAAATTGATCACACAACCATAAATCCGTTGTCTACAAAGATTACACATGTTGCAAGTATGAGCAAGATTGGTGGTGTTGTCATTAATGTTGTCATTGATGTCAATACAGTTCAGTATGTTGTAGATTGTGATTGTATAGTTGAGATGTTGTGAGTACATGGAGCTATCTGTATGATATTGAAAATGTGCTAAAATGATGAGTTTCCAAGTGCTTTTGAGAAAATTAATAAAGAGTGAAGTGAGAGTTATGTATGGGTTCAAAATGTGCTTTGGTATGTGCTCCATGTTTCTTCTGTGTTGATCCTATGCTCATGCAAATATGAAGGGATGTTGTTGATGATCTGTTGGTGATATCTCTTATTTTGTAGCTTCTAGTTTTATAGTATGTGAAAGTTGTGTTCATCGGTGTGTGAACTATTCTGGAAGAGTTGGTTTTTTGTGGACTAGAAGAAATGTTTCTACTCCGCAATCCTTTTCTATTTCAGTTTTGGTCTTGTGGATTTGGAATATGTCATGTAATGGTGTTCACTACCTTCTAGAAAATATGTTTATGGTTTAGTGATTTAGAAGTTGAGTTTCATAGTTTTTGTATATGTTTGCACAGTTTAGATGGACTGATGGAAGGAGTTTTGTGTTTGAAGGTTGTTACAGTTGTTGTAGATGTATCTAAAGGAACTTGAGAAGTATTCTCATTCATTGATGAAGTGTGTTACAATTCCCGCATGTTGTTTTCTTGTTGGAAAGCATGTGCTTTAATGTTCATTTATGTTTTAATTAGGTTTGGTTGACCTGATGTTTACACTTCATATGAATAATCAAAATTTAATTAAGGAAGCATGTGGTTGATTTGAGACATTATTTTTGGTCTTGGTTAAGTTTTTAATTGGTCCACTCTCATTCCTTTCTACCGTGGGAATGTTGAGTTGCCAACCTAATTTAAATTTATGAAATAAAGCATATGTGGCCGACCTTGGAGAAAGTTTCTAAGGTTGAAAATGGTAAATGCAAGTTGAGTTGCGAAGGATTGAATGATGTGAAGTAATGAAGTAAGACACAAATTGAAAGACTAGAAGTGTGTGAAAGTGTGTTGAGGTATCAATACTTCATTATGTTAGATTCATGAGGTAGTGAGCTAAAGTTTTCTACAATCTTCTGATCAAGGTTGTTGATGTGTGTTAATTGTTGTGGTGGATCTTTTGTTTTCTTTTGTATATGTAGGCAGTGAGCCTCCCTGTTGGATAGTGAGTCCCTTTTGCAGGCAGCGAGTCTTTGTATTGAGACAGTGAGTCCTCTTCTGGGTAGTGAGCCTTTGTATTCAGTTTTTCTCTCACTTTGTTAATTCTCACCGTGGTTTTTCCCTCATTGGGTTTTCCATGTAAAATTTGGTGTTCATTGTGTTGATTTTACTTTCTGTTATCTACATTTCATGTTCATAATTAATAAAATAATAGTTTCGTTGTGAAATTGATAAGTGTTGAAGTTTTAAGTTTAAATTTGGTGACAACTTATTCACCCCCCCTCTTATTTGTCCCGTGTCTTTTAGAAATTGGTATCAGAGCTTTGGTTCCTTGGTGTAGAGCTTAACAGCTTAAGGAAGATCCAATGGTGCATAATTTGGTGATCCCTATGTTCAATGGATCTAATTACATTGATTGGAAAGTATAGATGAGAGGATACATTATTTCTCTTGGTTACAAGATCTGGAAGGCCATTGAGATGAAGTATGTTGCTCCGACTGGTGGTCTTACTATTGCAGATGAGGTTTTTACTTATGAGGAGAATTAGAAGGTGAGGTATGCTATTTTTAGTGCTCTATCTAAAACTAAGTGAACTAAGGTTCTTTCTTTGGACACTGCTTATGAATTTTGGAAGAAGTTGGAAGATCTCTATGAAGGAAATGACAAAGTAAAATTGACAAAGAAGCTCACAGAAAAGCACAGATATGAGAATTTGAAAATGGAAGAAGGTGAAGATTTTGCAAGCTATTTCCAAAGGGTTGAACTTGCAACAAATGATGCTAGGAATCAAGGGGGTAAACTGACTGATGAAGATATAATTGAGAAAATCCTAATAACCTTACTAGAATGTTACACTGATAAGATCTCAGTTATTGAAGAGATGTATGATCCTAAGAAGTATACTAATGAAGAGCTATTTGGAACCTTGAATGCATTTGAGATGAGAAAGTTTGGAAAGAAGGAAGAAAAGACAGAGACATCATTTAAGACAATGAATACTAAGGATGATCCAGATAGTGATGGTTCTGATGAGTTAGAAGTGAACTTTACCAGGAAGTTGAAGAAAGGTATTGGTAAGTATAAAGGTGTGTTGCCCTTTAAATGCTTCAGTTGCAGTAATATTGGTCATTATGCTTCAAGATGTCTGAATAGAGTTGTACATAAGAAAAAAAGGATTATAAAGATAACAATAGAAAGGATAATAAATATAAGAAGTTGTATTATGTTAAAGAAGTTGAAATATTTGATGATGAATTTGATTATGAAGGTGATGATAGTGAATGGTTGTTTTTGGCTTTGGAAAATAAATATGTGTCTGCTAACACTGGAAAATGTGCAAGAAAGAATCCTCCAGAGAAGAAAAAGACCGAGATGTAAGGTACTTTGGTCATTGCCTTTCATGTGAGACAAGATAAAGACTACTGGGTTATTGATAGTGGATGCTCTAATCGCATGACCAGAGATAAAATTAAGTTCACTAAACTTGAAAAGTATGATGGTGGTTTGGTCATGTTTGGTGATGATTCAGGAGCAAAGATTGTTGGGAAAGGTATAATTAGTTTTGATGGAATACACAACACTGATGATGTATATTATGTAAAGGGTTTAAGGCATAACCTTTTGAGCATTGGTTAGATGTGTACCAAAGCTTTTAAACTTGTGTTTCAGAATAATACCTACAATATTAGAGAAAGATCCAGAGATATGGTTGCTACTTGAAGGAGAAATCATGGAAACATCTATCAGCTTAAGGGTGTTGATGGTTAGTTCCTTGCATCTCGAGACAATGAAAGTTGGTTGTCACACCGAATAAAGTGATATGTAAACTTTTATAATCTAGTCTAAATCAGTTCAAGAGATGTTGTCTGAGGTCTACCTAGGATCACAAGGCCTGCTAATACTATTTGCAAAAGTTACCAGTTAGGGAAACATACAAGAAGCAGTTTTAAGGGAAAAGAGAAATCTACTTCTAGAATGTTGGAGTTAATTCATAGAGATCTTTGTGGTCCAGCTAGAATAGGAAGCTTGAATGGTGACATGTATTTTATGCTTCTTATTGATTATTATTCTCGAATGACATGGGTTGCTTTTCTTATATCAAAGACTCGGGCTCTAGATAGGTTTAGAGTATTCAAAGCAAGAGTTGAAAATGAAGTGAACTTGAGAATTAAATGTTTGAGATCTGATAGAGGTGGAGAATTCACTTCTAGTGAATTTAATACATTCTATGAAGAGCATGGCATAAAAAGATTTTTTTTTGCTCTGAGAACCCCTCGGCAAAATGGGGTAGTTGAGAGGAAAAACCAGATGGTATAGGAAGCTACAAGAACCATGATGAAAAAATAAAATGTACCAGATGTGTACTACAGAGCGGTGATACACACTGCTATTTATGTTCTTAATAGAGTTCAGATTAGAGGCAGCAACACAAAGACTCCTTTTGAGTTATGGATTGGTAAGACTCCTACTGTGAAGTACTTTAAGGTATTTGGAAGAAAATGTTACATTAAAAGCGATGATGAAAATCTTGGGAATTTTGATGCTAGATGTGATGAAGGAATTTTTCTTGGGTACTCTAATACTAGAAAAGCATACAGATGCTTCAACAAAAGATTAAGCAAGATTGTTGAGAGTGTTAATGTGAAAGTTGATGAGGACATGCATAGACCTATTGGGATAAGTGAAGTTGAACCCGATGATCCTATCTATGGAAAGGTACCTGAAGAGAATGAAGAGAATAAGGAGGAAGAAGAAGAAGAATAGATCAAGGAAGATGAAGAAACCATGGAACCTACTATTAAGACTCCTAAGTATGTGCAAAAGAATCATCTGAAGGAACAAATAATTGGAGATAAGAGTGAAGGTGTGAAAACAAGAAGTAAAGTAGCAGCCGAGGTAAATCTATGTTTACTTTATAAAATAGAACCTTAATCTTTGTGTGAAGCACATGAAGATGAGAGTTAGGTTAGAGCTATGAAGGATGAGTTACAGTAGATAGAAAAGAATCAAACATGGGAATTGGTCCCTAGACCTGTGAATAAGAATGTAATTGGTTCAAAATGGGTGTTCAGGAATAAGTTGAATGAAAATGGTGAAGTTATAAGAAAAAAAGCAAGATTTGTATGCAAGAGGTACTCACAAGTTGAAGGCATGTATTTTGAAGAGACATTTTCCCCTGTGGCTACAATGGAAGCTATTAGGATGTTTTTGGAATTTTCTACCCACAAGGACTTTAAAGTATATCAAATGGATGTCAAGTAAGCTTTCCTAAATGGTGAATTGGAGGAAGAAGTGTACATGGAACAACCTAAAGGATTCCAATTATCAGACAAATTGGATATGACAACAAGGATTCAACAAAGGCTCTGCTGACAATAATCTTTACTTCAAAGTACAAGGTAACAAAATGTTAATAGTGGTAGTATATGTTGATGATATTATCTTTGGTGGAAATGAAGGCATGTGTAAAAGGTTTGTAGAAGAAATGCAAAAAGAATTTGAAATGTCCATGATTGGTGAATTGAATTTCTTTCTTGGTCTTCAAGTAAATCAAACTGATAAAGGGATATTCATTTCACAATCTAAGTATGTAAAAGAGTTGTTGAAGAAGTTTGGAATGGATGACTCCAAACCGGTTAGTACTCCTATGGTGACTAGATGTAAGTTGAGTAAAGATGATGAATCTACTAAAAATGATCAGAGCAAATACAAATCTATGATTGGTGGGTTGTTTTATTTGACTGCTACAGACCAAATATTATGCATGTAGTATGTTTAGTTTCCATATTTCAAGCAAATCCTAAAGAGGCACATGTCACAATAGTAAAGAGGATATTTAGATATCTTAAAGGTACATCAGATTATGGCATATGGTATCCTAAGGGTGTTGATTTCACCTTGAGTGCTTATACCAATGCAAATTGGGTTGGCAGTGTGGATGACTAGAAAAGTACCAGTGGAGGTGCTTTCTTTCTTGGCGGTAGATTGGTTTCTTGGTTGAGTAAGAAATAGGACTTGGTTTATTTATCCACTATAGAGGCAGAATATATTGCTATAGTTTCATGTTGCACACAGGGTTTTTGGATGAAGCAAACTTTGAAAGACATTGGAGTGATATGTGATGAGCCCATTTCTATTTTTTGTGACAACACAAGTTCTATAAAAATTTCAAAGAATTTGGTTATGCATTCAAGAAAAAAACACATATCTATTAGATATCATTTCCTGAGAGAAAGTGTTGGAGAATGAAATTAGGCTAGAGTATGTGTCAACAAAGGAACAAATTGCAAATATATTTACTAAGGCTCTTCCAAAGGATACTTTTAAGTATCTTAGGGAGAGTTTGGGGTCATTGGCCCTCTAAATTGGCTGCACATGAAGGTGCATCTGTCCACTAAATTCACATATTCTTTATTTATCTGGACTGATAAATAGGTCTACTCTATAGGGGGAGTAGAAAAGCTTTTAAATGTTGTAGTATGAGTTGAATGGGTGTACTCCTAAGGGGGAGTAATTAGATATTTTGATCTTTTCCATTGATGTCAAAGGGGACTTAGAGAGAGACATGTGAAAAATAGTAAGAAAAGGTGTTCTCCCAGAATATTGTCTAGGTTGTTGTCTTTGATGGATTTTCACATCATGTATTGCCATCAATGACAAAGAGGGAGATTTTTGCAAGTATGAGCAAGATTGGTGATTGTCATTAATGTTGTCATTGATGTCAACATAATTCAGTATGTTGCAGATTGTGCTTGTATAGTTGAGATGTTGTTGAGATGTTGTGAGTACATCGATCTATCCTTATGATATTGCAAATGTGCTGAAATGATGAGTTTCTGTGATGTCCCACCCTTGATGGAACAATTAACTTTCTAATTTTTGCAAATATTTTTTGTTTGATAGATTTGCAACTTCATCAAATATATGTATGTATTATATTGTCATTTAATATATAAAGAAAAATAAAATCTAAGGGTCATAACCAAGTCATTCCAAACTCATATAAGACTGAATTTCTACAATATAACCACTCATAAATTAATATCAGACTTGGAAAACCCCAGAATAATCAATAAATAGGTAGGAAACTCATGCCAAATTCTATATTAGACCTTTGTGTTACCATCTGAGTTTATATTTATAGTTGAAACATACAAACAACACCCAAGGAACTGCAGCAACTTACATACTAGTAATAGATATCAGTATGATCAATATTCAGCATAGTATCATTACATTTTACTTCCCAGACTTGACATGACAACACTAAATGTGAACTTCAAAATAAGGCAATGACTGATTCTATTATATATTGCTGCTTAGAAGTTCATATCAGAATTTTGCATACTCAGAAAATACCATTCAGACTGATCACAATGATTGCTTGAGATTACATAGAGCATGGAAATGATAAACTGACTCTCAGAGATACACAATAAACACCAAATGTTTTCATTTATAGTCAAACGTTACTCAGAACTGACTGTAGGATTGAGAGAATGGCAATAAATATAAACAACAGTATTAAATAATCTGATTTATGATTACAAATACCTATAACCTTAAATGATAGAGGATTTTCTGAGTGTAGAAGGACAATAAGTTTAGTTATCACATACTCAGACCTATAGTAGCAACACCCTCAATCTAGAAGTGCATGAAATGGAATCAAGACTACCCAGAATGTATGAACAACAACTCAAGATTCCTCCTTTGCAATCGATTCACTTTGTAAAGGCTATACCTAGCTCCATAGACCACTGTGAACCCAACAAATGCTCAAAATCTGCAATAATGAATGCCCAAAACTGTAGTGTGACACTGTTCATGCCACTGTAGCAATCAAAAATAAATATATTCTACATAGAACCCTTGCAAATCTGGATTATACTGTAGCAGCACTATAGCATTTACTATTCACGTGTACTATAGTGTGGGTACTGTAGCAGAAATGAAAAATATTCAACAATCTAAAATCTACTCTTCAAACCCTTTTTTGTATCTCCTCAATGATGCACAAATGAAAGGACCGAATTATCCTCTCCTCAATTTGCAACCCTTCAAGAGATCTTTCACTCCCTCACTTATGCTATCAATAGGAATTTTTCATTTCCTATGATCAAAGAAGAAAATTGCAAAAGCCCTAGGCTCCACAAATAAAAATCAATCAAAACTATTATTCATCAACTGGATATCCAAAATGAGCTCTTGCCTCTCTTTTTATTCTTTCCTTAAGAGAGCTCAAACACCTTCCTGGCCAATGTGGGATAAAATATTTATTCCCACATTAAATTACTCACTTAACACAATTTATTATAATAAAGTGACTTTATTATTATAAAGTTACTTTATAACTTTATAATAATATTAAAATATTAAATAAATCACTAAAGTCACTTAAACTTTAATATCTTTTGATGTACTTGTCTAATTAGCCATCTGAGCAAGGAGTCGACTCTCCCTATTCTCCATGTGATTGGATGCTTGTCTAAAAATAGAAACCCTGAATAGTGACTTACTATAAATAGTAAGTATGTGAAACTGAGTCTAGAAACAGTTGCAAAGGCCCAATCAAGGTCGACATTGCCAAAATGCTTTGCTCAAGTGTCTTTCTATTAATAGGAACCTTGAATCTCCCAAAATAGTAACTTACTATAAATAGTAAGTGTGCCAATCTGAGTCAAATAAACTATGCAAAGGCCAAAACCTGAATCCAATTGAAGAGTAATGTCTCTAAATCACTGGTAACTACCACAAAAGACCCTCTATCCATAACTATTAGCCTACAAGGGTCAAATGATAGGCTAATCCTTATAATCTCTGATGCTCAGAAAGTGGGGACATTATAGTCCACCCTCCCTAAAATTTCTTGTCCCCAAGCAATCTCCACTGCAAAGAAACTCCAATCCTTGGGAGGCCCAAAAGAAGAATTGTGAAATTTCCCACACATCCCTAACCGACTCCTGTAGCACTAGCATAAACATAGTTGCACAAAATATCCCTAGTTCCCAATCTCAAAATGGAATTCTTCCATGCCTAATTGATATAGAGGGTAAAGGAGTTTGAAAGAAACACAAAGTTTCAAGGCTAACAATGATTCACTCTTAACCTTTCATCTAGGCACCAGTATTGAGATAAGGCCTCAATAGTGCACTTATGACTTATTTTCTTTCCTTATGGACCCAAACCCTTGGAGTGATCTCAAGGAACTCAACCCAACCTAACTTGAATGGTTTTCAAGCCCTAACCCTCTGTCTTAGACAAAACTCACCTTTTGCACCTTAAGTAGCCTTCTAGCCCAATTAGGCCTCTAGCGAAGGAATTTTGACTTTGCTCTCAAAATTTCCAAAGGACTTCCCAAACTAATGACTAAATAAGATGTGGTTTATGACCTTACACAACATACTATATTACTGATGGCACTTGTTTCAGACAAACCCTTCCAAAATCTGTTGTCTCCCCAAAATCAAGGCTTAATTAACCCTCTCTTTCAAAGCAACCCCTCTCTAACCTTATCCCCTAAATATGAAAATTTCAACAGTGTCTCAAATTGTCTCAAAACCAAGGATTTTCAAGGTCTTAGTCTTCTATGACATCGTTAAGACCCTCAAACAAAAAACCCTCAATAAATGGCTCTCAAACTAGGGCTTCTTGAATCTTGACCTCCCAAACACTTCTAGAACTTTTTCATTGACTCTACACCATTAGGAAAACATATTTAGTCTATCCCAACTCAAAAACACACCCCTCATTAAGGTAGATCTCCTGCTGCTATACCTTAGCCTCCATTTTCATCCACTTTGCACTGTCAAATCACGGTGTACACATTAAAATCACTCTTCCCTGGATATTAGCTTGTTAGATTGGTATTATACATGTTATAAGGGATCCATCTCATAGGTTACAACAACATTCCTCCATAAAATGGATCAAACATCCATAAAACCACCAAAAAATAGTGAAAATTTGCACTTTCTTGAGGGCAGTCAGTAATATAAGCAAGAAATAGATTTCTAATGTCTATTAGGGCATTAAAAAGGTTAAATGAAAGTAAATAAAAGTCTCTAACTTATCCAATGGAACTTATCTTCAATAGAAATCAATAGATCATCAAATGAGCACAAAACAAAATGCAAAAAGATTGAAGTTTTCTTGATTTTCCTATAGCAGTCCGTACAATACTTGCACCAATAGCCCAACCTCTGTACAAATGAATTCTATAGCTTCTATAACCTTTCCCCAACTTCTCAAAATGTTTTGGATTGATTAGTTTACATTATTAGTACTAAATCATCAAAAACACACTTACCCGCCCAAAGTTGGAATTCAAAAATTTGAATTTCCAACTTGCAATTTATTGAACTCTACTATCTAAAAACTATTGGATCCTTAACATTCAACCTTATTTGGAACAATTAAAGCATTATAAACCTATCTATACTCTTAGGACACTATTTGTCCAATTACAATGCATTTTGGTCCTAGGGTCCTTATCAGAACCCTCAAGACTTTTGACTCTCTTATTACATTCATCCTTTCCAAATGCCATTATAGGCTTCAAAATGTCATAATTATTGTCTTGCGATGGTTGATAGGTTTTCCTGACCCTTGCAACCTCCTGACCTCTCAAGTGATCCTTCAGAAGCTTGGGTGCCCCTGCACCATTCTTCCCAAGAAAGAAAAGATTCTTGCCTCAAGAAGTGTCTAATTTGTTGCTGCCACAATACTCCCTACTCTTGGATGTTTGTACCTTCTGATCATAGACAACCATATCACCCAAATTCACCTTCTTCCTCTTCTACCAACCTGCATTCAAGTTACTCAACATGTTGGTTTCAAAACAAAGTTTTATTTGTCCTTTTTGCTGCTTGAACTCAGTTTATCCTTGAGCCATGTTTCTGCCCTTACTCCCCTGATTTCTTTGTGAAAGAACACCACCTATATCACCCTCAACTATAGGGAATTCAATGCCTCAAACCTTAATACTTTCCAAGTCCCATAGGTTCTAATTTTTAGGATTGTATCCTTCACAACCCTGCTGCAACTTGCTACTTTTCAACCTACCAGTGTCTTCCCCTATCTTACCCTGCACTTTAACCTTTAAACTCTTCTCAAAACAAATCACGAAACTATCATTAGACTACTCCAAAGGCAAAGGCACCAATTTGTATCTAATATCTCCTTTATGCACCAAATATGTATTATGGAATCCATCATGCAATGTCCTTCTAGCATATTGCCATGGTCTCCCTAAGATGACGTGACCACAAATCATTGGAATGACATCACAAAGCACCCTGTCTTGATATGATCCAATTGAAAAATCCACAAAATATCTCTTACAAATCTCTACATGTTGCATTTGAGTTACCCAAGTGGCCTTGTAGGGAGTAGGATGATCAAATGTGTCAATTCCCAACTTGGCTACCATATCAGATGAAACTAAATTGCTATGTGATCCCGAATCTATGAGTAATCTGCATATCTTACCATGACTGAGACAATTGGTCTTGAAAATAGTTACCTTTGGCTCTTGATGAAGTCTTTCTCCTTGCTTGACCATAAGAAACTCACCATCAGTCACAGGGTCTACCACAAAGGTTTTTGATTCCTCCTTTTTGTCTTCTTCTTCTTGCACCAAATTAGCTCTCCTTTCTCTGCGCCTATCAGATTGTTCCCATTTTGGACACTTGAAGGAAGGATGCCCTGGTTCATTGCAATTGAAACACCTACCTATGAATGGGCCTCTACCTTTTCAAAATCTTCCTCCTCCTCTAGGAGTGTATCCACCTCTTTGATCAGAAACCACCTCTTTACCTTTGTCATTATTGCTCTTATCAGTGTTGCCTTGTCCTTGTTATCTATTACCTCTACCTCTGTTTGAACTACCTCCTCTTCCACCACTGCTTGATCTTTCCTGCTTCCTTTTCACCTTTTCTTCTACTCTAATGGCCAACTGAAAGCATTCTCCTAATGTCCTTGGCATCTGCAAACCAATCTCATCTTGTAGGTTATACCTCAAGCCATTGATATACCTGGCTACTTTCTCATCCTCTTCTTCATAACCTCCTCTGATACCAAGCTTGTGAAATTGCTCAGTATAGTACATCACATCCATGTCCTTTTTTCTTAAATTCTGTCGAATCCTCTTCACATGAATTGTGTAATCAGATCGAACGAATTGTTCCTTGACCAAACTCTTTATCCTAGCCCATGTAGAAACTTTTTCCAATCCCCTAGCCATCCTATCATTCTGAAAACTAGTCCACCATGTCAGTGTCGTACCTCTCAACTTGGTTTTAGCAAACTTAACCTTCCTCTCTTCATCCATCTCTTCAAACTTAAAATAGTTCTCTAAGGCATCAAGCCATCCTAACACCTCCTCACTATCCATCTTCCCTTTATAGATAGGAAAATCTATGTGACTCTTTCCTCCATTACCTTGTACAAATAGTAGTATTAAATAATCTAATTTCTAATTACAAATACCTATAACCTTAAATGATAGAGGATTTTCTGAGTGTAGAAGGACCATAAGTTTAGTTATCGCATTCTCAAACCTGTAGTAGCAATGCCCTTAATCTAGAAGTGCATGAAATGGAATCAAGACTGCCCAGAATGTATGAACAACTCAAGATGCCTCCTTTGCAATTGATTCACTTTGTAAAGGCTATGCCTAGCTCCATAGACCACTGTGAACCCAACAAATGCTCAGAATCTGCAATAATGAATGCCCAACACTGTAGTGTGACACTGTTCACGCCACTGTAGCAATCAACAATAAATATATTCTACATAGAACCCTTGCAAATATGGATTATACTATAGCGACACTATAGCATTTACTATTCACGCGTACTGTAGTGTGGGTACTATAGTAGAAATGAAAAATATTCAACGATCTAAAATCTACTCTTCAAACCCTTCTTTGTATCTCCTCAATGATGCACAAATGAAAGGACCGAATTATCCTCTCCTCAATTTGCAACCCTTCAAGAGATCTTTCACTCCCTCAGTTATGCTATCAATAGGAATTTTTTGTTTCCTATGATCAAAGAAGAAAATTGCGAAAGCCCTAGGCTCCACAAATAAAAATCAATCAAAAATATTATTCATCAACTGGATATCCAAAATGAGCTCTTGCCTCTCTTTTTATTCTTTCCTTAAGAGAGCTCAAACACCTTCCTGGCCAATGTGGGATAAAATATTTATTCCCACATTAAATTACTCACTTAACACAATTTATTATATTAAAGTGACTTTATTATTATAAAGTTACTTTATAACTTTATAATAATAATAAAATATTAAATAAATCACTTAGTCACTTAAACTTTAATATCTTTTGATGTACTTGTCCGATTGCTAAGCCATCTGAGCTAGGAGTTGACTCCCTGTTCTCCATGTGATTGGATGCTTGTCTAAAAATAGAAACCCTAAATAGTGACTTACTATAAATAGTAAGTATGTGAAACTGAGTCTAGAAACAGTTGCAAAGGCCCAATCAAGGTCGACACTGCCAAAATGCTTTGCTCAGGTGTCTTTCTATTAATAGGAACCCTGACTCTCCCAAAATAGTAACTTACTATAAATAGTAAGTGTGCCAATCTAAGTCAAATAAACTGTGCAAAGGCCAAAACCTAAATCCAGTTGAAGAGTAATGTCTCTAAATCACTGGTAACTGCCACAGAAGACTCTCTATCCATAACTATTAGCCTACGAGGGTCAAATGATAGGCTAATCCTTACGATCTCTGATGCTCGAAAAGTGGGAACATTATAGTCCACCCTCCCTAAAATTGCTTGTCCCCAAGCAATTTCCACTACAAAGAAACTCCAATCCTCGGGAGGCCTAAAAGGAGAATTGTGAAATTTCCCACACATCCCTAACTGACTCCTGTAGCACCAGCATAAACATAGTTGTGCAAAATATCCCTGGATCCCAAACTCGAAATGGAATTCTTCCATGCCTAATTGATACAGAGGGTAAAGGAGTTTGAAAGAAACACAAAGTTTCAAGGCTAACAATGATTCACTCTCAACCTTTCATCTAGGCACCAGTATGGAGATAAGGCCTCAATAGTGCACTTATGACTTATTTTCTTTCCTTATGGACCCAAACCCTTGGAGTGATCTCAAGGAACTCAACCCAACCTAACTTGAATGGTTTTCAAGCCCTAACCCTCTGTCTTAGACAAAACTCACCTTTTGCACCTTAAGTAGCCTTCTAGCCTAATTAGGCCTCTAGCAAAGGATTTTTGACTTTTCTCTCAAAATTTCCAAAGGATTTCCCAAACTAATGACTGAATAAGATGTGGTTTATGACCTTACAGAACATACTAGATTCCTGATGGCACTTGTTTAAAACAAACCCTTCCAAAATCTATTGTCTCCCCAAAATCAAGGCTTAATTAGCCCTCTTTTTCAAAGCAACCCCTCTCTAACCTCATCCCCTAAATATGAAAACTTCAACAGCATCTCAAATTTTCTCAAAACCAAGGATTTTCAAGGTCTTAGTCTTCTATGACATCGTTAAGACCCTCAAACATAAAACCCTCAATAAATTGCTCTCAAACTAGGGCTTCTTGAATCTTGACCTCCCAAAAACTTCCTGAACTTTTTCATTGACTCTACACCATTAGGAAAACATATTTAGTCTATCCCAACTCAAAAACACACCCCTCATTAAGGTAGATCTCTTGCTGCTATACCTTAGCCTCCATTTTCATGCACTTTGCACTGTCAAATCATGGTGTACACGTTAAAATCACTCTTCCTTGGACATTAACTTTTGATATTGGTATTATAAATGTTAGAAGGGATCAATCTCATAGGTTACAACAACATTCCTCCATGAGATGGATCAAACATCCAAAAAAACCACCAAAAAATAGTGAAAATCTGCACTTTCTTGAGGGCAGTCAGTAATCTAAGCAAGAAAAAGATTTCTAATGTCTATTAGGGCATTAAAAATGTTAAATGCAAGTAAATAAAAGTCTCTAATTCATCCAATGGAACTTATCTTCAATATAAATCAATAGATCATCAAATGAGCACAAAAAAAAATGCAAAAAGATTGAAGTTTTCTTGATTTTCCTGTAGCAATCCGTACAGTACTTGCACCAATAGCCCAACCTCTGTACAAATGAATTCTATAGCTTCTATAACCTTTCCCAAACTTCTCAAACTATTTTGGAATGATTAGTTTACATTATTAGTGCTAAATCATCAAAAACACACTTACCCGCCCAAAGTTGGAATTCAAAAATTTGAATTTCCAACTTGCAATTTATTGAACTCTACTATCTAAAAACTATTGGATCCTTAACATCCAACCTTATTTGGAACAATTAAAGCATTATAAACCTATCTAGACTCTTAGGACACTATTTTTCCAATTACAATGCATTTTGGTCCTAGGGTCCTTATTAGGACCCTTAGGACTTTTGACTCTCTTATTACATTCATCCTTTCCAAATTCCATTATAGGCTTCAAAATGTCATAATTAATGTCTTGAGATGGTTGATAGGTTTTCCTGACCCCTGCAACCTCCTGACCTCTCAGGTGATCCTTCAGAAGCTTGGGTTCCCCTGCACCATTCTCCCGAAGAAAGAAAAGATTCTTGCCTCAAGAAGTGTCCAATTTGTTGCTGCCACAATACTCCCTGATCCTGGATGTTTGTACCTTCTGATCATAGACCAAAAAATCACCCAAAGTCACCTTCTTCCTCTTCTGCCAACCTGCATTCAAGTTACTCAACATGTTGGTGTCAAAAAAAAGTTTTGTTTGTCCTTTTAGCTACTTGAACTCAGTTTGTCCTTGAGCCATTTTTCTACCCTTACTCCCCTGATTTCTTTGGGAAAGAACACCACCTGTATCACCATCAACTATATGGAATTCAATGCCTCCAACCTTAATACTTTCCAAGTCCCATAGGTTCTAATTTTTAGGACTGTATCCTTCACAACCCTGCTGCAACTTGCTACTTTTCAACCAACCACTGTCTTCCCCTATCTTACCTTGCACTTTAACCTACAAACTCTTCTCAAAACAGATCAAGAAACTATCATTAGAATGCTCCAAATGAAAAGGCACCAATTTGTATCTAATATCTCCTTTATGCACCAAATATCTATTATGGAATCCATCATGCAATGTCCTTCTAGCATACTGCCATGGTCTCCCTAAGATGATTTGACCACAAGTCATTGGATTGACATCACAAAGCACCCTATCCTGATATGATCCAATTGAAAAATCCACAAAAGCTCTCTTACAAATCTCTACATGTTGCATTTGAGTTACCCAAGTGGCCTTGTAGGGAGTAGGATGATCAAATGTGTCAATTCCCAACTTGGCTACCATATTAGATGAAACTAAATTGCTATGTGATCCCGAATCTATGAGTAATCTGCATATCTTACCATGACTGAGACAATTGGTCTTGAAAATAGTTACCTTTGGCTCTTGATGAAGTCTTTCTCCTTGCTTGACCATAAGAAACTCACCATTAGTCATAGGGTCTACCACAAAGGTTTTTGATTCCTCCTTTTTGTCTTCTTCTTCTTGCACCAAATTAGCTCTCCTTTCTCTGCCTCTATTAGATTGTTCCCATTTAGGACACTTGAAGGAAGGATGCCCTGGTTCATTGCAATTGAAACACCTACCTATGAATGGGCCTCTACCTTGTCCAAATCTTCCTCCTCCTCTAGAAGTGTATCCACCTCTTTGATCAGAAACCACCTCTTTACCTTTGTCATTATTGCTCTTATTAGTGTTTCCTTGTCCTTGTTATCTATTACCTCTACCTCTGTTTGAACTACCTCCTCTTCCACCATTGCTTGATCTTTCTTGCTTCCTTTTCACCTTTTCTTCTGCTCTAATGGCCAACTGAAAGCATTCTCCTAATGTCCTTGGCATCTGCAAACCAATCTCATCTTGTAGGTTATACCTCAAGCCATTGATATACCTGGCTACTTTCTCATCCTCTTCTTCATAACCTCCTCTCATACCAAGCTTATGAAATTTCTCAGTATAGTACATCATATCCGTGTCCTTTTTTCTTAAATTCTGCCTCATCCTCTTCACATGAATTATGTAATCAGATGGTAGGAATTGTTCCTTGACCAAACTCTTTATCCTAGCCCATGTAGAAACTTTTTCCAATCCCCTAGCCATCCTATCATTCTGAAAACTAGTCAACCATGTCATTGTCATACCTCTCAACTTGGTTTTGGAAAACTTAACCTTCCTCTCTTCATCCATCTCTTCAAACTTAAAATAATTCTCTAAGGCATCAAGCCATCCTAACACCTCCTCACTATCCATCTTCCCTTGATAGATAGGAAAATCTATGTGACTCTTTCCTCCATGACCTTGTACAAACATCAATATTAAATAATCTGATTTCTGATTACAAATACCTATAACCTTAAATGACAAAGGATTTTCTGAGTGTAGAAGGAGCATAAGTTTAGTTATCACATACTCAGACCTATAGTAGTAATGCCCTCAATCTAGAAGTGCATGAAATGGAATCAAGACTGCCCAAAATGTATGAACAACTCAAGATGCCTCCTTTGCAATCAATTCACTTTGTAAAGGCTATGCCTAGCTCCATGGACCACTGTGAACCCAACAAATTCTCTAAATATACAATAATGAATGCCCAACACTGTAGTGCGACACTGTTCATGCCACTGTAGCAATCAGCAATAAATATATTCTACATAGAACCCTTGCAAATCTGGATTATACTACAATGGCACTGTAGCTTTTACTATTCATGCATACTGTAGCACGGGTACTATAGCAGCAATGAAAAATATTCAATGATCTAAAATCTTCTCTTCAAACCCTTGTTTGTATCTCCTCAATGATGCACAAATAAAACGACTGAATTATCCTCTCCTCAAGTTGCAACCCTTCAAGAGATCTTTCACTCCCTCAGATATGCTATCAATAGGAAGTTTTCATTTCCTATGATCAAAGAAGAAAATTACGAAAGCCCTAGGCTCCACAAATAAAAATCAATCAAAAATATTATTCATCAACTAGATATCCAAAATGAGCTCTTGCCTCTCTTTTTATTCTTTCCTTAAGAGAGCTCAAACACCTTCCTGGCCAATGTGGGATAAAATATTTATTCCCACATTCAATTACTCACTTAATGCACTTTATTATATTAAAGTGACTTTATTATTATAAAGTTACTTTATAACTTTATAATAATATGAAAATATTAAATAAATCACTTAAGTCACTTAAAATTTAATATCTTTTGATGTACTTCTCTAATTGCTAAGCTGTCTAAGCCAAGAGTCAACTCTCCCTATTCTCCATGTGATTGGATGCCTGTCTAAAAATAGAAACCCTGAATAGTGACTTACTATAAATAGTAAGTATGTGAAGCTGAGTCTAGAAACAATTGCAAAGGCCCAATCAAGGTTGACACTGCCAAAGTGCTTTGCTTAGGTGTCTTTCTATTAATAGGAACCCTGACTCGCCCAATATAGTAACTTGCTATAAATATTAAGTGTGCCAATCTGAGTCAAATAACCTGTGCAAAGGCCAAAACCTGAATCCAACTGAAGAGTAATGTCTCTAAATCACCGATAACTACCACAAAAGACCCTCTATCCATAACTGTTAGCCTATGAGGGTCAAATGATAGGCTAATCCTTACGATCTCTGATGCTCGCAAAGTGGGGACATTACAGTTTCCAAGTGCTTTTGAGAAAATTAATAAAGAGTGAAGTCAGAGTTATATATGTGTTCAAAATGTGCTCCAATATGGGCTCCACCTTTCATCTTTGTTGATCCTATGCTTGTTCACATCTGAATGGATGTTGTTGATGATCTTTTGGTAATATCTCCTATTTTGTAGCTTCTGGTTTGATGGTATGTGAAAGTTGTGTTCACCGGTGTGTGAACTATTCTGGTAGAGTTGGTTTTTTGTGGACTAGGAGAAATGTTTCTACTCCGTAGTCCTCCATTGTTTTTTTTATGGTCTTGCAAATTTGGAATATGTCATGTAATGGTGTTCTCTACATTCTAGAAAAGATGTTTGTGGTTTGGTGATTTGAAAATTGAGTTTCATCATTGTTGTATATGTTTGCACAGTCTGAATGGACTAATAGAAGGAGTTCTATGTTCGAAGGTTGTTACACTTGTTGTGGATCTATCTAAAGGAACCTAAGAAGTGTTCTCATGCATAATGAAGCATGTTACATCATCTGCATGTTGTCTTCTTGTTGGAAAGTGTGTGCTTCAATGTTCATTTGTGTTTTCATTAGGTTTGGTCGACCTAGTGCTTACACTTATATGAAGAATCAAAATTTAATTAAGGAAGCAAGTGGTTGATTTGAGACATTATTTTTGGTCTTGGTTAAATGGTTAAGTTGTTCATTCTCATTCCTTTCCATGGGGAAACAACTATCCTAACATCAAAACCACAGTGAAGAATGCAGATAGTACTTTTAATTTTCAAATTACAATCCAATTAAGACACACATGAAAGATTTACAGAAACATAAATAATACTCAAAGATAATGAACAACAGATTTACATGGGAAAACCCTTTTAGGAAAAAACCCACCACACCAAGCTAAATCTCTTTGTATTTTAGTAACAAACAATTACATACAATGCAGAGATGCAACTCTCTGGTATTAGTTCACAGTAGCTTCATTTGTTGTTCAACCTTTTTTTTCAGAAAATGCTCTCAACAATCCAATGATATTCAAACTCAGAATTGATCATTTAAATATTACCACATTCTAATTTTTATCTTTTGTCCATCCTTATCCACCATTACCCATCGTCGAAAGTTTCCTTCTAAGCATTGATTTTTCTTGCATGTAGTTCAACTCCAATGTCGCAACTGTTGTAAAAAACCAACTGCCACTTTTTGAATTTCACATCCTCTGATTGGTCCATGAGACACCACATAGGATAGTCAAATGATCAAAGAAACATTCAACTGAGTTCACATGTCGGTGAGACACATGAAGTGTCTCCCCGATGCTTAAAGGCTTCACTATTGATATCGACGAAGGTTCCAACAATCGGCAAGATGATATAGTGAACTCCACAAGTCATACCGAAACCACCAACATTCATTTCATTCCTATCTGTATCCATCTCTCAGAAAGAGTTTCCTCCATTGGCAAGACATTAAGCCAAACTCACAAGTCTATTGCTAAGACTTCGCCTAGTCGCCAAGACCTCATATTGAATCCATCGCCATCCATTGCATTCCTATTATCGGCAAGACTGTCGTCTTTCACCAAGACATCACGCCGAGCCTTCATATGTTACTTTGTGTGCATACTGTTAGCAAGACATACTGCAATCGCCAAGAGGTTACACCGAAGTCACATAGCCATTGACAAGACCTCACGATTTGGTGAGATGACATATTGAAAGGTAAAGCTTCCACCAAATGGCCTATCGCTTTCGTAGGGAGGTCATAGCGAACACATCATGTCACCCCAACCCCGAGGACCATCTACTATCGGTGAGACTCTCTAGTAGTCGCTAAGACTTCATACCGAAGTCTTTGTGTCACCGTGAAGACTCCAAGTGTATCCTCGTCGACGAGACCTTCACTTAGTTGTTGAGAGTTCTTCCAGAGACCTTTGTGTTACCCCGATGACTCCAGTCGCTCACTGAAGACACCCAATACCAAAACACATGAAGCTCTGTCGATGAGACATTCCACTCAGCAAGAGGTTACAACGACTACCAACAAGCCACAGTGACAACACCAGTCGTCGAGATAGCAGCATTGTCTCAGCAACATGAACATTTCAAAGGATTTAGAACAGCTAGTTGGCAAGACATCAATAATTTCACACTGACTTTTCCCTTCAGGAGTTACATGTCAGTAAGGATTGAGGCACATATTCCAACAATCTCCCACTTGATGAAGATATTACTGACACCTCCATAGCATAATAAAACTATTGAAATTTATGGGCCAAGAGGCCCATCAAACTAGCACACCACCTGTACTTGTCTGTGCTCACAGGCTTCATCAATGCATCTGCAACATTTTCCAGAGTATCAACTTTCTCCAAAGAAACCTTCCCATCCTCCACCATATCTCGTACAAAGTGATACTGTACATCTATATGTTTCATCCTGGCATGGAAAGTAGGATTTTTCACCAAACATATAGCACTCTAACTGTCACAGTAAATAGTAATTTTTCTTGCATCAAAATCAATGTTAGAACACAAATTTTTTAACCAGATTGCTTCTTTATAGGTATGTTTAGCTGCCATGTATTCTACCTCTGTAGTGGTCAAAGCGACTATAGCCTGTCGCTTGCTCATCTAACTCACTGCACCACCATTCATCATGAAAATATATCCACTGGTGGATCTCCTGCTGTCAATGTCCCCTGCCCAATCATAATCCACATAACCTCGAATGCTGAGAGTCCTCTGGGATTCAACCAAGTTGCCATGGTAACAAAAAGCATAGTCTGAAGTGCCCTTCAGATATCTAAACACTCTCTTCACAGCATCCCAATGTGTCCTTCCTGGATTAGCCATAAAATGACTAAGAACTCCCACTGCTTAGGCAATGTCTGGCCTTGTACAAACCATTGCATACATTAGACTACCAACCACACTAGCGTACAACACACTAGTCATGTCCTCCATCTCAGTAGGAGATTTTGAACAATCTTCAATAGATAGCTTCATTTCTTGCAAAACTGGAACAGCTAGCTGCTTGCAATCAGTCATACAAAATCTCTCTAGAACAGTCATGATGTACTTACTCTGACTAAGCCAAAGTTTTATATTTTTCCTATCCCTAGTTATTTCCATTCCTAGAATATACCTTGCTGCACCAAGATCTTTCATTTCAAACTTTGCAGACAACTGAGACTTAAGATCATAAATCATTAGCTTACTATTGCCTATGAACAACATATCACCAACATAGAGAGAAATAATAAGGACTTGATCACTTTCAGCTTTATAATACACACAGTGAGTAGATTTTGATCTTACAAATCCCAATGAAAAAACAAACATGTCAAACTTATGGTACCACATTCTAGGAGACTGTTTTAAACCATACAGAGATTTCTTCAACTCGCAAGCCAGTCTTTCTTTACCTTTTTCCACAAAGTGCTCCAGTTGGGACATATAAATTTCTTCTTCAAGATCACCATGAAGAAACGTTGTCTTCACATCCATCTGTTCAATCTCTAAGTCATACGTAGCTGCAAGTGACAAAAGAAATCTTATAGATGTCAGCTTAGCTACAGGAGAAAAGATTTCTCCATAATCAATTCCCTCTACCTGGAAATAACCTTTCGCAACCAACCTTGCTTTATATTTTTTCACACTACCGTCCAGACCAATTTTCTTTTTAAATACCCATTTGCAGCCCATAGCTTATTTGCCTTTAGGCAATGGCACCAAACTCCACGTATCATTCTTTTCTAATGATGTCATTTCTTCATTCATGGCTTCCAACCAAGAGTTTGAATCAGACATTTTAAATGCCTCTTTCATAGTCCTAAGTTCATCAGTGCTAGAAATTAAAGCATAGGCACAAGTAGACTCTATCAAAGAAAACCCATACCTATCAGGTTGCTTTCTTTCATGAGTTGACCTCCTCACAGGCTGATGCTGAGGTGGTTCTTCATCTTCTTCAGAACTTTCAGAGCTGCTTGAGCTTTCCTCAGTATCAGGTACATTTTGATTTTTCATTTCTCTTTATCTGGTGTTAGAGGAATTTCTACTACATCCTTTTCATTTTCTGATTTCTTCTCTGACTGCAGATCCAATGTAGAAGGCTTCAGCTCACAAAAGATAACACTTCTACAATACAAAACCTTCTCGGTCTCAGGATTCCAAAGCTTGTATCCTTTTATGCCAGCACTATAGCCAATAAAAATATACTTTACAGCTTTGTTTTCCAACTTAAATATTTTTTCAAATGACACATATGCATATGCCTCATAGCCAAAGACACGAATATGTCTCAAAGAGGGCTTCTTTCCAAACCATGCTTCTAAAGGTGTCTTAACAAGAGCAAAGTTTGGAGAATGATTTACCAAGTAACATGTTGTAGAGACTGCTTCAGCCCAGAACTTCTCCTCCAAGCCAGCACTGCTCAACATACTTCGTGCTCTTTCCATTACTGTCTTGTTGAACCTTTCAACAACTCCATTTTGCTGTGGAGTGTAAGGTGTAGTATTATGTATTTTAATCCCATGGTCCTTATAGTACCTTTCAAATTCATTTGAACAAAACTCACCACCATTGTCAGTCCTTAAACATTTTATTTTTCTACCAGTTTGATTTTCAACAAGGTTTTTAAATTCTTTAAACTAACTAAACACTTCTGATTTACTTTTCAGAAAATATACAAATGCTCTTCTTGAATAATCATTAATAAACGACACATAGTATCTTGATTTGGACAAAGAAGGAACATTCATTGGACCAAACACATCAGAATGAATATAATCAAGCAAACTAGAAGATTTGTGAGGAATAGAATAAAATGAAACACGGTGTTACTTTCCATATATGCAATGTTCACAAAATTTGAACTCAAGGTTACAATCTTCAAGCCCTTCTACCAAGTTTTTATTTTTCAAGGTTTTTAAACCTTTATCACCAATATGGCCTAGCCTATGATGCCAGAGCATAGTATTTTCTGCTGGAAGTTTAACCTCCATGGAGTTCACACCATCAGGAACATTTTTCCTCTTTTCCTCCATGAGTAGCTTTCTGTGATTTCGCAGAGACACTATTGCATTGAATAGCTTGTGCATCTAGCTTGTACAAAGTACCAATTTGAGCACCCCTAGCCAGCACCATTGCTCCTCTAGTCATCTTGCAGCCATTTCCATAGAATGTGACCTGCACTCCAATATCATTCAGCTTACTTATAGAAAGTAAATTATGAGCCAGACCTAGTATATGCATCATATCATTGATTGCCTTTACTCTTCCATCAAGGAATTGAATTCTGACTCTTCCACGACCAACAATTTCCAAAGGTGAATCACTTTCCAAATACACCTTTCCACCATCATAGTTTTCATACTTCATGAACCAGTCTCTATGATATGTCATGTGGAAAGATACTCCAGAATCAATCAGCCAGACATCATCCAATGCCCATGTAGCCAAGGCTGCAATGAAGGCATCTACATCACTCTGAGAAGAATCATTGTCAGAAGAGGTCTTATTCTTCTTCTTTTTCTCCTCCTTGCAATCCTTTCGGACATGACCAGGTTGCCCACAATTCTAGTGCTTCACCTTGGACTTCTTGCTAGGAGACTTTGATCTCCCTTTTGATTTTGATCTAGATTTCTTGTCCTTCTTCTTGCCTTTATCCTTCGATCTTCCTCTGACAGCAAAAGCCTCCTTTGCCATCTCAGAAGATTTCCTTCTCATTTCTTTTGATAACAAAGAAGCAACAACATCTTCCATCTTGAATGTGGATTTTGTACTCCCAATTGCCATCACCAGATGATCCCAAGAATCTGGTAAAGAACACAATAAGAGCATACAGTGATCTTCATCTTCAATCTTTACACCAATAGATGTTAACTGTCCAATCAGTATGTTGAAAGTGTTCAAATGATCAGCAACAGATCATCCCTCTTGCATTCTCAAAGAGTATAGCTTCTTCCTCAAGAACAATTTGTTCACCAAGAACTCGCCTTGATAAATAGATGCCAATCTTTTCCACAAGGAAGATGCAGTCTTTTCTTCATGAACGTTCAGAAGAACAAAGTCTGCCAAATAGAGCCTTATCAACCCTTTTGATTTTCTATCTGCCAGGTCCCAATCCTCTTGCTTCATGTCTTGAGGTTTTGTTCTAGACACAACATTCCAAAGATCTTGGTTCACTAACAAATCTTCCATTTTGAGTTTCCACAACTCAAAATTGCTACCATTGAATTTCTATATTTCCATCTTTCCAGATGTGCTTGCCATCTTAATTTTTAATTAAATTATCAGATCTCTACCAGACTCCCACTGAAAAAGAATTGACACAAAAAACCCAACCCACTCACAAGGATAACACAACTGGCCAGGTTCTGATACCACTTGTAAGGAAAGCAGGGGTGCAGAAATAGCTATCCTAATGTCAAAACCACAAGGAAGAATGCAGACAGTACTTTTAATTTTCAAACTACAATCCAATTAAGACACACATGAAAGATTTATAGAAACATAAATAATACACAAAGACAATGAACAACAGATTTACGTGGGAAAACCCTTTCAGGAAAAAACCCACCACACCAAGCTGAATCTCTTTGTATTTCAGTAACAAAAAATTACATACAATGCAAAGATGCAACTCTCTGGTATTAGTTCATAGTAGCTTCATTCACTGTTCAACCTTTTTTTTTAGAAAATTCTCTCAACAATCCAATGATATTCAAACTCAGAATCGATCATTTAAATCTTACCACATTCTGATTTTTATCTTTTGTTCATCCTTATCTGCCATTACCCATCGTAGAAAGTTTCCTTCTGAGTGTTGATTTTTCCTTGCATGCAATTCAGCTCCAATGTTGCAACTGTTACAAAAAACCAACTGCCACTATTCAAATTTCACATCCTCTGATTGGTCCATGAGACACCACATAGGATATTCAAACGGTCAAGGAAACATTCAACTGAGTTCGCATGTCGGTGAGACACAAGAAGTGTCTCCCCGAATGCTCAAAGGCTTCACTGTCGATATCGATGTAGGTTCCAACAGTCAGAAAGATGATATAGTGAACTCCACAAGTCATACCGAAACCACTGACATTCATTTCATTCCTATCGGCATCCATCTCTCAGCAAGAGTTTCCTCCATTGGCAAGACGTTATACCAAACTCACAAGTCTATCGCTAAAACTTTGCCTAGTCACCGGGACCTCATACTAAATCCATCACCATCCATTGCATTACTATCATTGGCAAGACTGTCATCTTTTTCCAAGACATCACGCTGAGCCTTCATGTGTTACTCCGTGTGCATACTGTCGGCGATACATACCGCAATCGCCAAGAGGTTACACCAAAGTCACACAGCCATCGGTGAGACCTCACGAGTTAGCGAGATGACATATCAAAAGGTAAGGATTCCACTCAATGGCCTACCACTTTCGCTGGGAGGTCATAGCGAACACATCATGTCACCCTAACCCTGAGGACCATCTACTATCGGCGAGACTCTCCAACAGTCGCTAAGACTTCATACCGAAGTCTTTGTGTCACTGCAAAGACTCCAAGTGTATCCCCATTGACAAGACCTTCACTGAGTCACTGAGAGTTCTTCTTGAGACCTTTGTGTTACCCCGATAACTCCAGTCGCTCACCGAAGACACCTGATACCAAAACGCATGAAGCTCTGTTGGTGAGATTTCAATCGGAAAGAGGTTACAATGAATACCAACAAGCCACAACAACAACACCAGTCGGCGAGATAGCAACATTGTCTCGGCGACATGAACATTTCAAAGGATTTACAATAGCTAGTCAGCCAGACATCAATAATGTCACACTGACTTTTCCCTTCAGGAGTTAAATGTCAGTAAGGGCTGAGGCACACATTCCAATAGGGAATGTTGAGTTTCTGACCTAATTTAAATTTATGAAATAAAGCATATGTGGCCGACCTTGGAGAAAGTTTCTAAGGTTGAAGATGGTATAAATGAAAGCTGAGTTGTGAAGGATTAAATGATATGAAGTAAGCCACAAATTAAAAGAGAAGAAGTGTGTGAAAGTGAGTTGAGGCAGTAGTACTTCATTATGTTAAATTCCTGATGGCAGTGAGCTAAGAGTTTCTACAATCTTTTGATCAAGGCTATAGATGTGTGTTAATTTTTGTGGTGGATATATTTTTTTCTTCTGTATTTGTAGGCAGTGAGCCTCCCTATTGGACAGTGAGTCCTTTTTTAGGCAGTGAGCCTTTGTATCTAGACAATGAGTCCTCTTTTGGGCAGTGAGCCTTTGTATTCAGTTTTTCTATAACTTTATATTGTGAGTTAATCCTCACCATGGTTTTTCCCTCATTGGGTTTTCCACTTAAAATTTGGTGTTCATTGTGTTGATTTTACTTTTTGTTATATGCATATCATGTTCATAATTAATAACATAACAGTGTGGTTGTGAAATTAATAAGTGTTGAAGTTTTAAGTTTAAATTTGGTGACAACTAATTCACCCCCCCTCTCAATTGTCCTACACCTTTTAACAACACCCTAGTGTGCGTGTAAGGAAAATACAATAGTTCAACACAAATAGAATTTTCAAAGAGAATATTTAAGAATGATATGGAAATAAATCTTGCAATACTATTAAAATAAGATAATGAACTTTCTTTATAATATTAATAGCCAAGTGATGGAGAATGAGATTAGATTATTAGAGTAGTCTCATAAAAAATTAGTAGCATGAAGCTTCAACAATAAAGTGTTTTCAACAAGTTGTATCCAAGAGATAATAAAGGGAGAGAGAGATGGGATATACAATAGATTATTGTTGTTCAAAAATTTATTTGAGGAAGGAAGGAGAAGAAACTCAAGAGTCAAATTCTAGCCAAGAAGTGTTTCTAGGTGGAAATACATTACAAAAAGTGATAGTAGGTAGCTAAGTTTTACTAAGGCCAAAGTGTAAATTTTTTAATTTTTTGATATGTTAGTGCATCACACAATTTATATGTATTGCACTAGAGTTTTTGATGAATTACATAAAATTTGGCATGTGGTCCCATGTCGAAAGGAAGAATTAGAATGTGTTGAAAAAATTAACTATTTTTGTGAGGGAAAAGGTCAAGGTCAATGTACCCTAAAACATCCTAACAGAACAAATGCAAAAGTAAGTACAAAATGAAGTATGAAAATTACAAAGTATGCAATTTCTATTTTTACATTTTCCCCCACTTTAGTGGGCTTGTATCACTATGTAATAAAGATAAGCTAAAGTATAGAAACTCCCTACACTTTATACCCTTTCTAATTATATTTTAAAAAAAACAATTTTATACAAAGAATCATCTAGAATCTTTTGGGTACATTTATGATCTAGATTTTTTTTTATGAATCTATCTTAGATATTGGAATGAATTTCCTAATATTTACTGACAAAGGCTTTTCATGTGTCTCTATGGAATGACAAGTACTAAAACAAGAAATTTTTTCTAGGTGAGCATCCTTCAGTGACATCTGTAATTTATATAATAGTCTAAAAATACTTGAATTTTTGAAATGAGGGAGAAAGGCATGATGTTGAAGCCAATAAGTAAATTGCCCAAATATTTTCTATAATAGACATTTTTCTAGGCCTAAACTTACCTAAGAGCTATATACCATTATATAATAAATTGAATATGGGATTTTTTAGGTGCTACATGGAGATAAACAATATGTCCAATTATTAACTAGTTACAAAAATCCATGTTGCACAAAAGTTTGACATTTTATGTGCAAGCTCCAACTTTTGTAAGCTTCATATCTTATAAACATTTCATGAACTTAAATTACTCTAATGCCTCCAAGAAACTACTAAGGCTATTTAAATTTATTATTATTTAATTAATATTGTTATGTGATTTAAAAATTGGGATGTTGTTGAACATGCATTGTAATCACAAGGAATACCTTAAGAAGGTGTGCTTTCACATAATCGAGAACCTAATTTAACTTGATTTTTTTATCCACTAAAATAATAATAAATTCAATTGATTATTACCTTCATTACATGGCATTTACATAGTTTTTGTGGTTTATATTACACAAGAACTAGTCTAAGTCATGTTTATTTGGCATTCACTAAAGTTACACAAATTTTCAAGAATGTAAGGTGTAGATTCAATTGATAAAGCTTGGAGTGTATTTGATAGAACTTGAACTACATGTATATTTTTCAATACAATGTTTGTGAACCTAATCTAATATTTCCTCTTAATTTATTGATTTAAAAAAAAAAGACTTACACTAGATATAGTTATGCAAAATTAATACAACCAAAATATTTTGATCATAACCTAAAATGTAATTTCAACTATCAACTCACCAAAATGTAATTATATATTTTCAAAATTTTATTAACACTTATTGAAATAGTGTTGTATTATATAACTGTTATCTATTGAAATTGCACCCTAGCTAAGCTACACAATTTAACAGGATAAGTTGCATGACATAGCTTTCCAGAGAAAACATGGGAAGACCTTTAAAGTTGTGGGTTGCTTGTAGGAAAAGGTCAACCTCTGGAGAAGGCCAGCTTCCTATCGATTATCACCTAAAACTACTAATTCTTGAGGGAAAAAGGGAGAAAGATTGCATAAAATGAAAACTACCTCCTAAGGTGATACACCAAAATATTACTTAGACTTGAAAACTTAGATTTCATACACTTGCATAAAATGATTGGAAAAACAACTTGCACAACTTGTTTTTGTGTACTTTGCATAAGTGTTTTATAAAAAGGCCTTAATGCTTGAGCTCTTAGGAGGAAAAAACTTCACAGCTAAAAGCAATTTGCAATCTTAACACAGATTATAACCTGCAACATCACACTTCTCTACAAAAAGGTACTAAAACCATGAGATAGAATTAAGGGAAATGAATACAATCTCACAATAACTTAATCAATCATGTGGAAATACACAATATTGCAGTAACAAGAAGGAAAAAATAATCCATTCAATGATACCCAAGGTTTGCATTGTATTCCATGTCCAAATGAGTTAAAAAAACTCTACAAAATTCAGCCAAAGGACCAAAGAGTCACTAAGTGCAAAAGTGCCAATCAAGAACTAACTTAATAATGAGTTACAAATGAGAATATAATCATCCACTCCAAGTAGCTCCACTAAAAATGGTTCTAGAAACCTCATTTTCGTAAGCCTCCATAATGCCTAAAATCTAGCATGCAAATCTCCTCCAAGTGATCTCTACAAGAGTGAAAAAGTGAAATTTGACTATGTCCACCATCTAGGTATGCAAAACCACCTCCTATAAGTGCTCCAAAGGCCTCCAAGCTTAGTCAAAATGCCTGCTATATTCTTGGCATATGATTGCCAACCTCCTCTAACTCCCCTAGATGCTTGGCATATCATAACTCAAAGCATATTTATACATTTCTCCTCCCAAGACTTAGTCATATTGATACATGTTTCTATTTTTGCATTTAAAGGAAAATAATGATTTAACATAAGTGATTTATAAAGCATCACTTATATTTAATCATTTTACAATATAAAAAAAATTCCAAAAATAAAAGACTTTACACCTCCATGTATCAGCCTAAACATAGACAAAAAAGTTTGCTAAGTTAAAAAATGCCTAAGTCCTAAAACATCCCATGATGAAATTAATTGACATTTTAAATTAAATAAAAGGAAAGAAAATGCCAATCTCCTATCAACACTTTGTAACATAGGGTAACAAACCCTAAATGTAAAAGAAAAATAACAAATAGTTCATCTCATTTGCTTTTGAAGCTTCTGGAAGAAACCCAGGTATAGCCAATCGCTTCCACAATTAGGGTTTCTAGAGCATTACCTGCAACTTTTATACCGAAATCCACAATCTTAGGGCACCTTGTTTGTATTTCTATTGATTTTCCTTATGAATTGCGCTAGTAAGTGTCTTTAGAAGAAATTTTTGACAAAAATCTTTACTTTTTTCTTATAGGCCCTTCATGGTTGCAGCTTCTATAATTATTTTTACCCATTTTTATATGTTTTGTTTGATTTTTGTGTGTTCCTTTTGTTTCGATGTCATGGAAATCTTTTGTGAAGCTCTGTTGAAAGACATATGGTGTATTCTATATTTGCAAATGCATAAAAGCTTGACCAAGCTGCTGAATCTCAAGGTAAATACTTCTAAAACACTTTTGGTCTTCATTCTCTAAGGATAAAAGGATGAAACATGAGCCATTTTGCATAACATAAATACACTTTCATGCCTCTGCCTTCCTCTGTCATTTTTAATCTTGTTTCTATGGTTGCTGCCATATATGTAATGGTGACCTGGAAGATCATAATATGAATGAGGTTTTATGATATGTGTAGCTGGATGAAACCAGGATTATATCAGTCAAAGACTTCATAGACCTTTTCAATTATTTTCATGAATACTACCCTTTTAATTAACCCACAGGCCATGGGCTTTCATTTTCTGGTTTTGAGTTGGACATAGGTTTCATTCCTACATTTCATTTAGCTGAAAACATCAAGATTCCAGCCCAAGCACCCTCATTTTGTTCTGGGTTTCTCTGTTTTGTTGCTTCCATTAAAGCCCTAGCACCATTATCAACTTTCATTCACTATGGGGCCTTTTATTTTTAGACACATTCAACTGGAGGCTTTATATTGACTATGACTATCCTTATCTATCATGTGAAGTTGATATCATGCTTCATATCGTGCTCTACAAGCTTTTACACTTGCTATTGAAAAATAATTCTAAAACATATTCATGAATGATTATCCTTATTTACTATTTCATTTTCCTTGCATACACTTATAGAAACACTTAAACATTTCTATGTATACTTCTTTTCCCTGTTGTAAAAATAGAGGGTTGGTTATCTCCATGGCCGTGATATTTCTTTATAATCTTTTCATTGCCAAATATTCACTTAGGACTGTCAATTGTTGTATTTTGAACTCACTATCTTTATGAATGATAATTTCATATCCTTCAAGGTTTTAAGAATATTGTCATATATTCATTGAATTGACTGTTATGCATTCTTTGTTACGATGATACTATTATGAGCTATATTTCCACTCTTAGATAGATGCTTCTATCACCGCAAATAATGGTTCTATTTTTTATATAGTGAAAGGAAAACAAATATATATGTTATCCTTCTTGAGCATTACATATTGTTTACTTTGGTGATCATGTATGTATATTACCGCCTTTCCACATATGAAGTTTGATTATTCATTTCATATATTATGATCTTACTGTCATTTTCATGCATTATAAAAATAGAAGGTCTTCAAATGTACCTGAAAACCATCAAAATAGACTTCCTGTAATTGGACTGAAAGCTCATCTCAGCAATACAACCATAGACTGAATTAGTCCCAAGGGTGCCAAATACAATTAGCTCATTAATTTTCTTGCAGATTTAATCAACTAATTTATTTTCTTTTTCCCCCTTCAATGAGGACATTACCTTTCTTTTTGGAACACAATAACTATTCATATTCTTGTTGTGAATGATATCAAATAACTGTCAATTTGTATCCTTCATTAACTATGTTCATTGTGCTTTTATCATCTTAGGCCCTGAGGTTCTTGAACTCAATACACAGTTTCAACCACTACCACTGCAATATATACTCATGCTATTGAGGAACTAGACAATATTTAATTTATTCTTGGCCTTTCTATGGCCTGTATCCATGGCACTTACAAGTACTATGAGGATTCCATCACTGATCCCTTCATATTCTTTCCTCTGTGAAATTGCTCCAAAGTTTGCATAAATGGCTTTGGGTCTTGATTTTCCATATATTTTACCCTTCAATCACTGTCTTCTTATCATTGTTAAAGGATTGTCCTTATATACCTATAATACACTCTCAAATATCAAATGGTTGAGTGAGGTAGATGATGCACATTTTCCCTTCACTGTAGTTATGATAGTGACCCAACTTCTTGTGCATGCTTTTTCATGTATTCAGCTTCTTCACTGCAAAATGTCTTTTAGAGGACTATACCTTTTACAATGCCTCTCCAGGGCAACATGTGTTTGAACTCATGCCCATTATAATTGCATAGTGATTGTCTTTATATCCATGATTGTTATAACCCATTGGAACTATAATAGTATTATTAAGGAATTTCAATCTTTGTCTGCTACCAATCTTTTTTTGCCTCTATTTATTGTCAAATCTCTGTTCACTATTTAGTGCTTAATGTTGATCTCCTTGTCTACCCGTAACTGCTCCTTGGCTATGAAATGACATATGCTTACTCTCTCCAACTGCCTTAAGACTGATTAAAGGACTGCACCTTTGAATGATCAAGCTAAATTTAAGATCCCTCCACTATTTTAATGAGCAAAGGCTTGTCATTAATAACAAAGATGTTGTCATTCCATGGTTGATGAGTACCACTATTTAATTTCATGACATTGCAAGATTATCTTGTCAGAACACAAAATAATAGCACACTGAGCTCAACCATTGTGGGAGCCATGTTCTACCCCACATGCTTAAATATGATGAAATAGTAACATTGCTTTCCATGTATCTACACATGAAACAAACATTTAAAAAAAACATATGTACATCTTAGGTGTGTTTGATAACTTAAATGGTTTTTTGAGACACCTAAAGTGTACATGGATTATTTAATACATATGGAGATCAATATATATGTGCATAGGTGTATGTTCATGTGTGGTTTGAAACTTTTCATTGCTTGGAGCATTGCTCGAATACCATTGGGTGATCCCACAATAGTGGTTTACAAATTTTGGCCAAACTAGACACTGAAATAATTTATTTTAACTAAATCTTCACTCTCAGGCACCTATAGTGGCTAAACCGTAAGGAATTTGAAGATGATGCAAACTATAGTTTGGTCACATTTTGTCTGTAGATTCTAAAAAAAAAAATTCAAAATTTTTGGAATTAGATTGCACTTTTTTTTCCATCTCCCTTGAAAACTAGTTTTTTTCATAAACCAACATTTTAAAAAAGTGACGCACATCGTATAACGCATAACTTTTTTTTTCAAGAAGAATAAAATTCCAATTCTTTCAAATTTAGATTTGTAACTTTGATATCTAGTTCTTCCACTTGGTTAGATAGTTTTTTATTGAATATTTTTTCTTTAATCAAGTTTCAAAGTCAAACCAGTTACAATTCCGACATAGTGCGACTGTAGAATTCGTAACTTTTTTTGTATATATCAAAATTCAATTTTGTTTTTATTGTTGGATCAAGGACTTCAATATCTAGTGCACTCATATTTTTCAATTTTTTTTTTGATAACTTGCTATTTTTCCACATGTGCAGAACAAAGACCTTCATTTTAAGTGAAAAACCTATGTTTAATAAAACTAAAAAAACAAATACATAATAAAACCAAAACATATTAAAAATATATTCGTTGGATAGCTCATTCTGAGGAATACATGATTCCAATTGGGTTTGTGAAGTCTCTGCCATTTTCATGTTCAAACTGAGCTCCGAAGTGTTCATTTTTTTTGTGTTTTAGGGGGAGAATAAGGGATAAGGGGGGTGCCGAACCTGGTTCAGCGAACCACCCTTCCTAATGCATTTTTTTGGTTTTTTTGGGCAAGATTCAAATGGGTTCGCTTGAACCAGTAGGTTCATACAAACCCACAAAATCACATTTTTTGCCTTGGGGTCATTTTTTGTGAGTTTTCCTTCCTCACTGGAATTGTAAACCACTTTTGTGGGTTTACCCCATTGCTTTTGCAAGATGGGATAAAGAGAAATATGGAGCTAGGAGGACAGACAACTTGAAGCAGCAACAATGCAACACAACTCAGATTGAAACCAATCATTCTCAAGCAATGACTGGTTTCTCTCCCTACATGCACATTTTCTTTGTTTACTTATATCATGTATATGTTTTTCTTATATGTATTAAATAAGTTAAATCTCATGGCTTGTGTGAGACAATGTACAATTTTACATTCAATAAAGATTACTCTTTTTGAAAAGGACAAAATCTTTCTTCTATTATATGCATGTGTATAAATGCAATTATTTGTAGTTGTAATCTTTCCTGGATTTTTTATTTATACATCTGAATGTAATGTAAGAAAGTTAAGAAAATGAATACCTAATTTTCTTAGTTTAAAATCAATAAGCTCAATCTAATTTGAGTTGTAAGTGAAAGAAATAGGTAACATTTTTGGTGACATTTGTTGTATGTTTTCCTACTAAACATTCTAACTAGTTTCCAAGACTTATCCTTGGGCATAGAGTCATTCAAAAACTAGGCTCATGACTTAGGAAAATAGATTCAGAATTTGTAACTTAAACTTGACAGTATGAATGATACCTTGGCATTTATTGAAAACAAAACAACAAAAGAAAAAACTATCTAATTGTGCTGGAAAAGTACTTAGGGAAATGAAACTAGAACTGAAACCTATACTATCCTACACTAACTAGTAGAGAAACTAGTCAAAAGAACCAGTTAACTAGATTTTCAAAATAACACCCCTTTTTTAGCAATAACTGATGCTTTTCATGACTATGTATTGCTGAAAATATATGAAACACAATCAGATATTCAATAGATTGTTGCAATGTTTCATAAAAAATGCAAATAAACTTACTTGCAACTTGGTTTTGATGATGCTTATGACTATCCTAGCTTGGAAAAATGAGCTAAACTTGTTCATTTTTAGCTCCTACTCCCAAGTCACCTTCAATTGCATCTTCATGCCTGGGTTCAAGCATGACCTCTGATACTTCAATGGTTTCCAAACTGGTTAAGTCTCTAATTAGACAACCTCTTAAATGAGCAAAAATTGGGCTTTCTTTGATGGTTGCCTCTCTTTCTTCTGATTTCACATGGCTGTCCTGCTTCATAGCTAAGTTTGGACCATCAAAAAGATGATTAGAAATGACATTACCTTCACTTTGCATAATAGCTTGCCATGTTGATTCTTCCTCCATGGTCAATGAGCAATCTTCTTCTACCAGGGTAGCGAATAACTCATCAAAGCTATCATCTCTTGAAAGGCTCTTGGAAGCAGTTGGTACAAGCTCTAGATCTTCATTATCATTCAAAGAAATATACTTAACTTAGGTTTGTTCTCTTCAATGAAGGAAGGTAGAAACTCTAATAATGATGAAGCTTCTTGAAGCAAACTTTCATCTGAAAAATCAACTTAAAACTCTACTATATAGCAAAAGGAAGCTCCTCCCACCAGCTAAGATCTTGTGTATCAGGTTCATGAGAAACTTGTTCATCTAAGATAATGAATTCCTCTCTATCAAGAGCACATTCTTCTTTGTGTTTCAACATTTTCTCAAGTTTGTGAACTTGTTGCTCAAGTTCATCATACATCTCAACTACTTCTAGCTGATTTGATTCCTTGCCATCCAACCTTGAAAAAAACTATTCAATTATACCTGTACAAACCTCTTCAAAAAGCTCAACATTAGCTATTTCATCCATAAATTTCTTGAAGACATCAAAACTTATATCCTGGAAAAAGATAACAGATTCAATTTTATGCTCTTCTTCTAGGTCCAAGGCTCTTTTTCCTTACTGATTGTCATTAATAGGAAACTCACCACACTGTCTGTTATCTTCTTGCTGATCAATCCTTTCTTGCTGTAATTGAGAATACCTTATAGCTAAATGTAAAGGATTAACCTCTCTAATATTTTCCCAGAGGAGTAAGTTGTCTAGATCAATGGGATGCTCTCCGTTTGTTTTCTTTTCAATAGAAGATTCATTTTGTTCAAAGCATAATACATTGAACTTTGAAAAATGAAGTCCTTCCTCAAAGAAAGGATTTGGAAAAGTAACTGTTGGGTCTATTTCTTGATGTTGAATACAAGTTTGATAAGCAAGTTCTTCATGTTGTTTTTCAATCTAAAACATTTATCTTTGAAAATTAGAAGTATATCCTCGATACTCATGTTAATCCTCTAAGATTGGTTGATATTATAATGATCTTACTGAGACTTTTGTTGAACAAAAATAGGCTCATGTACAAACTAAGTAGGGGTGAGTGGGTAATGGGGAAATTGAGCTTGTTGGTTTTCTTTTATTGGTGGGTCATTGGGAGTAAAACCAATAATAAATTCTGCTTGGTAAGGTTGGTAAGAGGGCACATATGCAAAGTCTTCCTCATATGGAGGATGAAAATACATGTTTCCATGAAATGAAGACATGTTCTTTCATTCAAGAAGCTAAAAAACCAAATTCTTCAAAGTTTTGAAACAAACTAGAACTGGCACTACTGACACTAGTAAATTCAAACTTGGAGTCACTAGATATGCAAATACTACCTCTGAAAAGGCTGGAAACTATTGGTTGCATACCAAACTAGCAAAATATGTTGAAGAACATTTCCCACCGGGCATGCCAAAATTGTTATCTACTGAAATTACACCCTAGCTAAGCTACGAAATTTAACAGGATAAGCTGCATGACTTAGCTTTCCAGAGAAAACATGGGAAGACCTTTGAAGTCATGGGTTGCTTGTAGGCAGAGGTCAACCTCTAGAGAAGGCCATCTTCCTATCGGTTATCAACTAAAACTACTGATTCTTGAGGGGAAAAGGGAGAAAGATTGCATAAAATGAAAACTACCTCCTCAGGTGATACACAAAAATATTACTTAGACTTGAAAACTCAGATTTCATACACTTGCATATAATGACTGGAAAAACAACTTGCATAACCTGTTTCTATGTGCTTTTCATAAGTGTTTTATAAAAAGGCCTTACTTCTTGAGCTCTTAGGAGGAAAAAACTTCACAACTAAAATCAATTTGCAATCTTGACACATATTATAACCTACAACATCACACTTCTCTACAAAAAGGTACTAAAACCATGAGATAGAATTAAGGGAAATGAATACAATCTCATAATAACTTAATCAATCATGTGGAAATACACAATATTGCAATAACAAGAAGGAAAAATAGTCCATTCAATGATACCCAAGGTTTGCACTATATTCCATGTCCAAATGAGTTACAAAAATCTGCAAAGATCTACCAAAGGACCAAAGAGTCACTAAGTGAAAAAGTTCCAATCAAGAACTAACTCAATAATGAGTTACAAATGAGAATATAATCATCCACTCCAAGTATCTCCACTAAGAAGGGTTCTAGAAACCTCATTTTTGTAAGCCTCCATAAATCCTAAAATCTAGCATGCAAATCTCCTCCAAATGATCTCTACAAGAGTGAAAAAGTCAAATTTGACTATGTCCTCCATCTAGGTATGCAAAACCACCTCCTATAAGCACTCCAAAGGCCTCAAAGCTTAGTCAAAATGCTTGTTATATTCCTGGCATATGTTTTCCAACCTCCTCTAACTCCCCTAGATGCTTGGCATATCATAACTCAAAGCATATCTCTACATTTCTCCTCCCAAGACTTAGTCATATTGATACATGTTTCTATTTTTGCATTTAAAGGAAAATAATGATTTAAAATAAGTGATTTATAAAGAATCACTTATATTTAATCATTTTAAGATATAAAACAAATGCGAAAAATAAAAGACTTTACACCTCCATGTATCGGCATAAACATAGACAATTTCCAAGTCCTAAAACATCCCACAATGAAATTTTAAAGTTTGCTAAGTTACAAAATTCCCAAGTCCTAAAACATCCCACGATGAAATTAATTGACATTTTGAATAAAAGAAAAGGAAAGAAAATGCAAATCTCCTATTGACACTTTGTAACATAAGGTATCAAACCCTAAATGCAAAAGCAAAAGAATGAATAGTTCATCTTATTTACTTCTGAAGCTTCTAGAAGAAACCCAGGTGCAGCTAATCGCCTCCATGATTAGGGTTTCTAGAGCATTACCTGCAACTTTTAGACCAAAATCCACAATCTTAGGGAACCTTGTTTGTATTTCTGTCAATTTTCCTCATGAAGCACGCTAGTTAGTGTCTTTAGAAGAAATTTTTGACAAAAATCTTTACCTTTTTTTTTTACAGGCCCTTCATGGTTGTAGCTTCTGTAATTATTTTTAACCATTTTTATATGTTTTGTTTCATTTTTGTGTGTTCTTTTTGTTTGGACGTCATGGAGATCTTTTGTGAAGCTCTATTGAACTTGACATATGGTGTATTATGTATTTGCAAATGCATATATAAAAGCTTTACCAAGCTAATGAATCTCAAGGTAAATACTTCTGAAATACTTTTAGTCTTCATTCTCTGATGATAAAAGGCTCAAACATGAATCATTTTGCATAACATAAATACACTTTTATGCATCTTCCTTCATCTGTCATTTTTAATCTCCTTTCTATAGCTACGGCCATATATGTAATGGCGACCTGGAAGATCACAATATGAATGAGGTTTTATGATATGCGTAGCTGGCTAAAACAAGGATTATCTCAGTCAAAGACTTCATAGAACTTTTCAATTACTTCATGAATACTACCCTTTTAATTGACCCACAGGTCACGAGCTTTCATTTTCTGGTTTTGAGTTGGCCATAGGTTTCATTCCTACATTTCATTTACCTAAAAGCATCAAGATTCCAGCCCAAGGTCCCTCATTTTGTTCTGGGTTTCTCTTTTTTTTTGCTTCCATTAAAGCCCTAGCATCACTATTAGCTTTCATTCAATATTGCGCCTTTGATTTTTAGACACATTCAACCACGAGCTTTATTCTGACTATGATTGTCCTTATCTATCATGTGAAGTCGATATCATGCTTCATATCGTGCTCTACAAGTTTTTACACCTACTATTGAAAAATCATTCTGAAACATATTCATGAATGATTATCCTTATTTACTGTGTCATTTTCCTTGCATACACTTATAGAAACATTTAAGCATTTCTATGTATACTTCTTTTCGTTGTTGTAAAAATAGAGGGCTAGTTATCTCCATGGCCATGATATTTCTTTATAATATTTTCATTTCCAGATATTCACTTAGGACTGTCAATTGTTGTATTTTGAACTCACTATCTTTATGCATGATAATTTCAAAACCTTCAAGGTTTTAAGAATATTGTCATATATTCATTGAATTTACTGTTATGCATTCTTTATTACGATGATACTATCATGAGCTATATTTCCACTCTCAGATAAAATCTTTTGTCACCACAAACAATGGTTCTATTTTTTCTATAGTGAAAGGAAAATAGATATATATGTTATCCATCTTGAGCATTACCTATTGTTGACTTTGGTGATCATGTATGTATATTATTTCCTTTCCACATATGAAGTTTGATTAGTCATTTCATATATTATGATTTTACTGTCATTTTCATGCACTATAAAAATAGGAGGTCTTCAAATGTATCTGAAAACCATCAAAATAGACTTCTTGGCATTGGACTGAAAGATCATATCAGTAATATAGCCATAGACTGAATGAGTCGCAAGGGTGCCAAATAAAATTAGCTCATTGATTTGCTTGTAGATTTAATCAACTAATTTATTTTATGTTTCCTCCTTCAACGAGGACATTACCTTTCTTTTTGGAACACGGTAACTGTTCATTTTCTTGTTGTGAATGACATCAAATAACTTTCAATTTGTATCCTTCATTGACTGTGTTCATCGTGCTTTTATCATTTTGGGGCTTGAGGTTCTTGAATTCAATACACAGTTTCAACCACTACCACTGCAATATATACTCATGCTATTTAGGAACAAGATAATATTTAATTTATGCTTTGCCTTTATGTGACCTGTATCCATGGCACTTACAGGTACTATGAGGATTCCATCACTAATCACTTCATATTCTTTCCTCTGTGGTAATGCTGCAAAGTTTGCATAAATGGCTTTGGGTCTTGATTTTCCATATATTTTACCCTCAATCATTGTCCTCTTATCATGGTTAAAGGAATATCCATATAAACCTGCAATACACTCTTAGATATCAAATGTTTGAGTGAGGAAAATGATGCACTTTACCCTTTGCTATAGTTATGATAGTGACCCAACTTCTTGTGCATGCTTTTTCATGTATTCACCTTCTTCACTGCAAAATGTATTTTAGAGGACTATACCTTTTACAATGCCTCTCCAAGGAAACATGTGTTTGAACTCATGCCCATTTTAATTTCATAGTGACTATCTTTATATCCATGATTGTTCTGGCCCATTGGCATTGTAATAGTATTATGAAGGAATTTCAATCTTTGTTTGCTACCAGTCTTTTTCTGCCTCTATTTATTGTCAAATCTCTACTCACTAGTTAATGCTTAAGGTTGATATCCTTGTCAACTCGTAACTGCTCCTTGGTTGTGAAATGACATATGCTTACTCACTCCAACTGCCTTAAGATTGATTAAATGACTATTCCTTGGAATGATCAGGCTGACTTTATGATCCCTCCATTGTTTTAATGAGCAAAGGCTTGTCATTAATAACAAATATGTTGTCATTCCATTGTTGATGAGTACCACTATTTAGTTTTATGACACTGCAAGATTATCTTGTCACAACATAAAATAATAGCACATCGAGCTCAACCCTTGTGGGAGCCACATTTTACCCCACGTGCTTAATTCTGATGAAACAGTAACATTGCTTTTCCTATATTTGCACATGAAACAAATGTTAAAAAAAACATATGTACATCTTAGGTGTGTTTGATGACTTAAATGGTTTTTTGGGACACCTAAAGTGTACATGGCTTATTTAATACATATGCAGATCAATATATATGTGCATAAGTGTATGTTCATGTATGGTTTAAAAAAATTATCTCTTTCAACATTGCTCTAATACCATTGCTTTTTCTAGATGTAGGATAAAGAGTAATATGGAGCTAGGAGGACACATACAACTTAAAGCAGCATCAACACAAGACAACTCGGATTGAACTAGTCATTCTCAAGCAATGACTAGTTCCCCTCCCTACATGCACACTTTATTTGTTTACTTATTCATGTATATGTTTTTCTTCATCTGTATTAAATAAGTTAAATCTCATGGCTTGTGTGAGACAATGTACAATTTTACATTCAATAAAGATTACTCTTTTCTGAAAAGATCAAAATATTTCTTTTGTTATATGCATGTGTATAAATGCAATGATTTGTAGTTGTAATCTTTCTTGGATTTTTTATTTATACATCTAAATGTAATGTAAGAAAGTTAAGAAAATGAATACCTCATTTTCTTAGTTTAAAATCAATAAGATCAACCTGATTTAAGCTATAAGTGAAAGAACTGGTTAACAATAACATCATTTTATTAGTTCTAAATATCTTTAGATAAACTATCTGCAAATTTTTAACATCAATATTTCTTGAATAAACTATTGTATGATTTGAAATGTTGATGTTAAGAAATTGCACACAGTTTATCTAGAAATATTCAACACAATTATCATGGACTATGGAAACAAAATATTATTAATCATTTTATTACTTTGATGCAAAAAATGAGTAGAAAGAATTTAAATCATCTATGCTTTTAATGAATTGCAATTATTATTATAGTGTACTACTTATGCAATCCAATAGCCACTCACCTTTATTCCAATTGCAATTTCAATCATCAAGTCATTGATATGAACAAAATACAACATGATAAAGCACATTCCTTATTCAAAACTCATGTTTCCATGACTTTAACTTGGATTTTCTTAAGTTCACATCTCAATATACTCTAGCAACTCTATTTTCATGCTTGAAAAAGATAATTACTATAATGGACACAATATTTATCTCCACTAAATACAAAAACTAATCAACCATAGGAACCATACACGAGTCCCTTGTTTCAGAAGGAGAGGATATGGAAAGGTTAGATATATTTGGATATTTTATTGATATTAAAATAATCACCTAGATGTGTATAGATAATTTGTGGTGTCATGTGTTTGAGATTTTTAGGTGGGAATGAGAGTAAAGATGGAAGCATGGTTGGTAAGAAGCAAAGTTAATAATATTTTAATTATGGCATCAATTATATTAGGTAAATATTGAAATCCTTAAATTGATGAAACAATTTTTTTTTTTAATTTTTTTTGGTAATTTAAAGATTTGTATGGTAGGTAAGTAGAATTTTGATGATTTTTTTTAAGTTCACTTTGCTTATTTAAAATTTGGATGGTAAGTAAAGTCAGTAAGGTTAGTATTTGTTTGTTTTAATTAATCAAAGATATATGTCATGACTAGTTTGAAGCTAATTAAGCTCACAACTAAACATAGTTATTTTATTTTGTAATTATTGAAATTCTAAAATTGATATTTACTCACAAAATTTTGTCATGTGTCTGTATGGAATGGGAAGTACCAAACCAATTTTTTTTTTCAAGGCGAGCATCCTTCATTGACACCTTGTGATTTGTAGAATAGTCTAAAAGACTCTCTCACTTGAATTTTAAAAATGAAGGAAAAAAAAAAAGATGTTGAAGCTGGTAAGTAAACCACCCAAAGATGAGACATTTTTCTAGGCCTAAATTTACCTAAGAGCTATAGACCATTGTATAATATTTTTTATGGGTGTGTTTGGGTACCACATGGAGATAATTAATATGCCCAATCATTAAATACTTACAACAATCTATGTTGCACATAAGTTTGATATTTTATGTGCAAGTTCCAACCTTTGCAAGCTTCATATCTTAGAAACACATTATGAATTTAAATTTTTGTAAGACCTCTAAGAAATTGCTAAGGCTATTTAAATGTATTCTTATTTTATTTTGGTGTTAAGTGATTTTTTTTTAAATATTGGGATGTTGATAAAAATGTATTATATTCACAAAGATTACTTTAAGAAGGCATGTTTTCACATAATTGAGAATCTAGATTGACTTATTTTTTTCTAATAAAATAATAAATTTAAATGATGATTACCTTCATTACATGGCATTTACATTGTGTCTCTGGTTTATATTACACAAGAACTTGTCTAAGTCATGTTTATTTGCCATTTATTAAAGTTATACAAATTCCCAAGAAATAACCTGTATGACAGTAAAATGGCTTGCTGCAATGAGCAATTTCTATTATGTGCACTATAACAATGTATTTAAGTCCACCTTCATATTGCAGTTTGGAAAACATATTGGGTTGTAGTTTGTATATCACATAGTTTTTTCCAACTTGTAATTGTACATAGATAGTATGGTTCTCATGAAACTCTTGTGTTTATTAGACCTTAAGAATTTCATGAAACTCACCTACAAAATTTATTACAACTCTTCAGTGGACTACAACTTGGGTTTCAAAATCGTGATATGAGGGTAAATCAAAATGCACTGAATAATTATAGGTTGGAAAACATAGTGGGGGATTTCAGTAGATGTTTATAAGAAACTTGCATTTCCTTTTGATGGGAAGCAAGTTGATTATCCCTTTAAAAAAAATCAAAGCCCATACAATTCACCTCCTCACCATTCACTTTGGCCAATAGCAAGAGCACTTGGCTGAAAAACATCCCCTTTGCAGCATTTGAATTGTTGTAAACGCATGCACTAGGAAATACAAATGGCATAGGTGGTTTAATTTCATCTTCATATGCAACAAGAGATAGTGGTAGCCTTGCGTTTCCAATGCTCAACAATTTGGCTGGTGATTGTTGAGTTGTGGAGGAAATGGTATGGGCTTGGATTTTGTTTAAAGGGATAATTGTTACTCCTGTATGTAGATATCTTATTTCAAGTGGGAGTTTTCTTGTTTGTTCTATATCCACTACCACATTACACAAATTCCCTCCCCCACCAACCTCCAATGCAGCTATTGTTGTGGCATCTTAAACTTTTATCAGTTGTGCAACAACACCTTTCAATTTTGACCTATCAATAGTGCAACAACATCTGTGACTTGAGACGTTGATCAGTTGTGCAACAAGACCTTTCACTTTTGACCTATCAGTTTTGCAACAACACCTTCCATTATTGTCTTTTTTTTATGAAATTGTTGTCTTTTAGATTACAGCTCTCTCCGAACAACATTATGTTCCTCTTCTTTTCATCATGAAAACTTCTTGTGTTTTAATTCTTTTTCTAAGTGGTTAATTTTAGTGTTCGCTTGTTCAGCTCCACTTTGAGCATTTCCAACTATTGTTTTTGCAGTGTGTTTATGATTAGAGTATGCAATTTTTTCTTTTCGCAAGATTGTTAGGGAACTTGTCTTCCTTTTCGGATAAGACTTTCACGCTTCCACCCAATTGATTCTCTTTTTTTGCACTTAGATCTGATATTTCCTTTTCCTTATCATCCATTTCCAATTGTATTTGTTCCATGGAATTGCTAACTTCAAGAATGTTTTCCTTCATTTGTTCAACCCCACTTATAGCATCATCTCTCTCTTTCTCTGCAAGTGGGGGAGATGACCAAGTGAGTTGAGGTGAGGGGTTTCTAACCAACTGTATGTACATAGGGGCGTCAGCTATGATTTCCCAGCTTACCAATTCGGTTGTTGCATCTAGGGGGTTTTAAAACACTATGTGGGTTGCATATTTCTTAAAACTCATTATTTTCCAATCCCATTACATTCTTCCTATCTAATTCACAAAAGGCTCTCAAGAAAATCATAAAACATACCAAATTGAGGTGAGGGGCGAGTAACCAATTGGGTTGTTACTTGTAAAGGGTTTTAAAACATTATGTGGGTTGCAAATTTTGAAAACCAGTGTTTTCCAACTTGGAATTTTATAAAACAATATGATGCAATTTAGACAATACAAAAAATTGGAGTATGAGTTGTCATTTTCAGAGATTTTTTTCTGGCACGAGAATTTGAGGCAGATTGACATGTGTATTTTTTAGTTTGGAGAAATAAAGGGGAAAACACTATGTTTCATGTTTGCACATTGAAAGCTGATGGTTGGACTACACATGTAGGAGTTGGAGGAAAAAACCAATGTTTTGAAACCTGGAATTCTACAAAATGGTATGAATGTAATTTAGACAATACAAATGTAATGAAATGCACCTTATAACAAGACTTATGCAGAATAAAATTTATGTTTCTATTTCTTAATATGATCTAAATATACATGCTTAGTATGATTGCAGGTTGGAAAACACAGTGGGAGGTGAGTTGACAACATGATTAATGAAACCTCCAACACACAAACTATGGTAAAACCCTCTACACACTGAAGCCAAATACCTTACTGGTTGTCTAGAAAATAGTGCCTATCACCGCACTCCTACAGTCTAAATAACACAAAGCTTTTCAATACATACATACTGTTTTCAAAAATTCTAGGATGCAAAACAATGTGTTTTACAAAACCTGCAACCCACCTAATGTTTCAAAACCATTTAGACACCATTATGGGGGTACGATATCATGTTACATACATAGGTGCTTTTTGTCTAGGAGTTAGCTTCTCCCGTTCTGGGAGAAGCTAACTTCTAAACAAAAAGCAATGGTATACTATAGTAGTATTCAAGGATAATTCATATAATATACCAATATTAGAGTGAACAACTGATAGGAGATAGTGTGTTCTCCAACACTACAACTCCATTTCAATGCCCACATTGGTTTGGCTGCCTGTAACTCCATTTCAATGCTTGCACATCCCTCCCCAACAAACTATAAAATGAAACGTAGAAAATGGTGGAGCAAAACAAAAGAAAATGTGGAAAATGTTTAGGGTTTTTTTACTTTCCTTCTGGAGCCACATGTCCTTTTTTGGCATTTGACAAGTGACGGCACGAGGCTACCAATCCATCAAGTCTTTTCATTTGTGTCTTTTTTCCACTATGTGGGATGGGGGATGGGGGGTACGATATCATGTTACATACATAGGTGCTTTTTGTCTAGGAGTTAGCTTCTCTCATTCCCTCTAATATTGGTATACTATATGAATCAACCTTTAATACTGGTATAGTATACCATAGTATACCATTTCTTTTTATCTAGGAGTTAGCTTCTCCCCTAACGGTATACTATGGGTATGTGCAGAATCATGACAGGCCAAAAATGGCAATCTGATGGGTATGTGTAGGGTATGTGGCTGATGACTTTTTTTTTACCCAAAATTGATGAAATGAAAAGGGTTTTTAAAGGAGATTCTCAACTTTCCGCCAATATAAATTATTCTTTACTTTGAATTTAATAAATAATTATTAGTCATTTTCTATTTAAATTACGACTAAAGTCTTGATTGGTAGGCTGATTGAAAAACATCTATAGCTTCCAAATGGTATCACATTTTTTGAATCCAAAATATGTGTCACATTCTATTCTTCACATACTATAGGATTAAAAAAAAAAGAATTTCATGAAGTTTTGACCAAGTTAAGGTGGACATACGAGTTTTTATATTTTTTAAAAGTTGTAATAAAAAATTCATAATTAATTATTTACTTAGAAAAAAATTACAAAAAAATATGTATCACATTGGGACATGAGTCCTTTACTTATATCTATAATATCATATAAAAAATATTATCATTTTATTGTGGTTAGGGTGGTCAAATAGACACCTACTTCTTATTTTTTCCCTGAAATTTAAGTACTACTACGATGAAATTTCAAATTTTTACCAAATAGATTTTTTAAGAAAATAAGCCTAGTAGTTTAGAAACTACATTCAATTTTCCAACAAGTATTAGAGGGAACAACTGATAGGAGATATTGTGTTTTCCAACACTGCAAATAATGCAAGAATTTTATTTAAACACAACAATGGAAGGTGTGATTTTGAAGACATTCATACTATTTCATAACATTCCATGTTACAAAACCATATGTGTTAAGAAGCAAGAAACCCACTGTGAGACAAACCTTTACATTTAAACTGAGAGGAGACAGTGTGTTTTCCAATTGTGCAAATAATGCAAGCATGTTATTTGTTCCAATCAAGAGAACTTAGCTAACTCGTAGACAAAAATAACCTATGTATGCAACATGACATCAAAATGGCATTTCACTTTCCTCATATGATTCGACCAAATAAATGCTCACATTATTTGTAGTGTTGGAAAACACACTATCTCCATATAAGGTGTTAAAAAACAAGCAACCCATACAGTGTTGTAAAACCCTCTGCAATTGAGAGGAGACAGTGTGTTTTCCAACTGTGCAAATAATGCGAGCAATTTATTTGTTCCAATCAGGAGAAAGCTAACTCGTAAACAAAAAGTGCCTATGTATGCAACATGACATCAAAATGGCATTTCACTTTCCTCATCTGATTTGACCAAATAAATGCTTACATTATTTGCAGTCTTGGAAAACACACTATCTCCATATAAGGTGTTAAGAAACAATTAACCCATATAGTGTTGTAAAACCCTTTGCAACTGAGAGGAGACAATGTGTTTTTCGACTATGCAAATAATGCATGCAATTTATTTGTTCCATTTAAGAGAAACCTAACTTGTAGACAAAAAGCACCTATGTATGTAACATGAGATTGAAAAGACATTTCACTTTCCTCATCTGATTTGACCAAATAAATGCTCACATTATTTCCAGTGTTGGAAAACACACTATCTCCATATAAGGTGTTAAGAAACAAGCAACTCATATAGTGTTGTAAAACCCTCTGCAACTAAGAGGAGACGGTGTGTTTTCCAACTCTACAAATAATGCGAGCAATTTATTTTTTTCAATCAGATAAAGAAAGCAAAATGACATATTGAAATGGGACAGTGTGTTTTCCAACACTGCAAAACAATCTATAACACTGTACCTTGCAGGTTTCATAATTCCTGTTATTTTACAATTTCATTACATTCTTGGCACCTCGTTTTGCTATTTGCAAATAATGGTTTCAATGAGCCCTGCTTCACAATTCCTACAGAATAGAGAAATGGCAGAAATAATGGCGGATATACCTACATATTGCCGTTGTCACCTATTGCTTTGGTTTTTGCCTCCGTTCCATTTCCTATGTTGCAATAGGCTACGAAAGGTCAAAGTTAACGTCCAACCATCAAGTCTTTCCATTGGTACAATTTGTCCATCTGACCTTCTTTTCTATCAGGGTGTTTTGTTCCAATCACATGAAGAAAGTGAAATGACATTTGGACTATACCAAAGTCGACTATATCGGCAGACAAGACCAAACATCCAGGAAGGGTAGGTAGGAGTTAACTGACATCCATGGACAGTGTGTTTTCCAACACTGTAAACAATCTATAACATTCTGCCTTGTAGGTTTCATAATACCTATTGTTTTCTAATTTCATTACATTCCTACTATAAAAATCACAAAAGGTTCTCTAGACAATCACAAAACATACCAAATTGAGGTCAGGGGTTAGTAACCAATTGGGTTGTTACTTCTAAAGAGTTTTAGGAGACAGTGTGTTTTCCAAAACAACAATGTATAAAATGGTGACAAAAATGGGATCTTGTCTAGGCTCTTTTCTATTTGCAAATTATGATTTCGAATGCCATGTTTTTTGTTTTTTTGTCCATTCTGAATAAGAATGTGAACAATGGTGACGAAGTGGATTTTATGTGGTTTTCAAAATATATCATTTATTGCAAAAACCATGTTGCATTTTCCAACCCTGTAATATATTCAACATAATTTTTGGTTTCTATAAACATTATTCAGTAATTTCATTCGTATTTCCACAATGGTTTGTCACTTATTTCATTTGGCAATGGAAAATTTCAAAAACCAAAATACAAGAGGAAAGGAGACAAAAATTAAAAAACCCTCGACAAAAAAATTTGAAAACCAGAATACGTGAGGCAAGGAGACAAAAATTAAAAAACCCTCAACACAAAAAAACATTAACATCCTTGCATTTCAAATAAATACCCCTTTTCCCAATGAAAACCTTCAAAAAAACATTTTATTTTTATTTCACAAAATACCCATTAACAGTCATGCTTCATAGTTCAATGAGCCCTGCTTCAAAATTCCTATAGAATAGAGAAATGATAGAAACAATGGTGAATATACCTACCTCATTTTCTTGGCATTGATTCGACCGCCATCACCTATTGTTCGCGTCCATTTCAAAGCCTACATTGGTTCAGCCGCTTGCAACTCCATTTCAATGCCTGTGTTGTTTTGGCCACCTGTAACTCCATTTCAATGCTTGTGCTTGCCTCCCCAAAAAACTACAAAATGAAATAAAGAAAATGGTGAACCAAAACAAAAGAAAATGTGGAAAATGGTAAGGGTTTTTGACTTTCCTGTCAAGGCCGCGCGTCCTTTTCCGGCGTTCGACATGTGACAGCACAGGACTACCGATTCATTAATTTTTTCTGTCGATGTCTTTTGTCCATCGTGTGGGATGGGGGATGGGGGGGTACGATATTATGTTATATACATATATCACATAGGTGCTTTTTTTTCCAGGAGTTAGCTTTCTCTGACATGATTGAAAGTTGTATTTAAGTTTAAATACAGAATTTGTCATATCCAGGCATTGACAAAATGCTAAAAAATCAGCAAATATCTGAGAAACATACTACATAAACAAAAATGCTTTCATTATTTTATGTCGTGGAAGAAAAATAAATGCTTCATTATTAGGGGGAATACCTAAACTCATGATTCATGAAGATATATATATGATTGACAATTATATTGTAATCCACTCCAAAAGGAAAAAAGATACCAATAGATAAGAGAAGGTTTCAATCAACAATAATAATGTACAAGATTATTTTTTAAATATATATTATTTTCGTGGTTGAAATGAAAGAGAAATTTCACGGACACTTCAAAGCTAATGACTAAAATAGCATGCTTCCTTTAATAATTCCTTGTTCAAAGCGCTTTGGGCACATGATTCCTTCAATTAACTCACTTAAAAATACAAAAAAATTCAATCCTCTAGGCATTACCTAAATGCTTAATTATCAACGAATCTCTTGAAACGTAAAATAAATGCTTGATTATCAGGTAATGATGACACATTTTATGAAATAATTCAAACGAATAGAGAGGTAATAATGGAAAATTTTAAATTTTAATATTGACCATTTAATGAATTTTTTGATTGGCATGAAGACTAGTTATTGAGATGAATGAAAATTATTTTTAAAATATATTCAATGGTTTTTTTGATTGGCGTGAAGACTAGTCAATGAGATTAATTAAAATGATTTTTAAAATATATTCAATGATTTTTTTATTGGCCTGAAGACTAGTCAATAAGATTAATGATAATTATTTTTAAAATATATTCAATAAAAAAATTTGTAGTTTAACATTACAATACATATTAATAATATATTATTAAAAATATTTGTAAAATTTTAAGAGAGAGATGGAGGAGCAGAGTGCAAAGAGTGAAAATTCATAGAAGAGTGACGAACAAGGAGTAAGGAATGGTGAAAAGAAGGAAGGCTCATCATCTATGTGAAAGCTCTCAGGTGAAATTTTGAAGGGGAGAGCTCTGTCCGATGAAGGTGGTCTGATACAAGATTGAACTCCAAAAGAGCGGCGGCATTAGAAGCAGGCTGAAACGTGGGAGGCAAAAGGGAAAGCCGGTATGCATTCTCCGAGCGCATTTAGGTCTGGGCAGTGAAGGAAAAATGGTCATCAAGGAAATGGGGGTATATTTAAAGAATTTTGGCAGGCGAGTACTTCAAATTCAAAATTTCCAAAGGGGAAGGGTAGTAGGAAATTTCAAAACTCCTGCTAGGAATCAAAGTTTGGTCGATTGAATTGCAGAACCTTTGTCATGAATTCTAATTGGTTAGGCCCTTCAATCAAGAGACTAGAAGAGTCAGGAATCATTATGAAATGATTTGGTTCCAATCTAAATTGGGACTCCCTAGTTCGATGGTGGCAAGGTAGGAGGGGAACATAAGTGTTTTTTAAATATTTGGAAAATGGTATTTTTATGGTCATTTTCTCTTTTGAAGCAATCCACTCTAAGATTATGGATGGAATTTGGTTAATGGATGGCTTTGGATTTTACATGCGCAAATGGGAAGTTGGCTTTGATCCGTATAAGCTTCAGCTTACATATATTCAAGACTAGTATAAAATTTCAAAACTCCCTTATGAATTCTGGCAGAAATTGGTGATAAATTAGGAAAGTATGTCTGGACAGAAGAATGGGCGAATGAAGATGGTATTAGTACCTATGTGCGAATCTGTGTGTAGATTCTACCAAGTAGCCCATGGTGGAAAGAGATGGAGATCCACACAGAATGGGATGTTCTTAGGTCACCTTTGATTTTTGAACCTAGACCTTTCAATAACTGGGTTGGAATTCTGGGTTGGAGGGATTGTGATTATCATCCCCCAAAGACAAATGAGCAACCCTACAAACAAGACTTTGAGGCTGTGGAAGATAACAAATATGAAGCGGAGATGCCAATTGGGGCTTCAAAACATTCAAATTTTGAAAACAAAGAGAAGAATTCTCTTGAAGAATCACAAACCCTGGGACAAACAATGGATATTAATAAAGCCCTAAATGAGAAAGTTAGTGATGCATTAAATATCATTGACAACAATTTAAGAAAGGAGAACCTGAACTCATTAATTGTGGTTAGCAAGGAAATTGTTGAGCTAGCACAGGAAGCTAGGGAAAACCTTGGTGATCCTTTCTCTACAGAAGAGGATGGCTGGATGGAAGACATAGGGTTAATGGATGACACATTAGATGGGAATGTGGATGCTAGACCCCCAGCTATAGCTACACAAGATGGATTGGGCATTTGTCAATTTGACAATGAAATTCTTTCCCCAGACTGTGGAGACCAAGAAAGAAGAGGGGGAGTTCCCAATATGGTAAAATTGAAGATTGATGGGAGAAGTGGCAGGACAAAAAAAGATTGTGGACTTATTGAAAGTAGGGAAGGGGGCTACCCTTCCTGAAGAACAATGAAAATATTCACTTGGAATGTTAGGGGCTTAAATGCCCCTAGCAAGAGACGCCTTGTGAAGAACCAAATTATTGCTTCATAGGCATAAATTTGTATACTTTAACAAACAAAGCTTGATAAAGAAGGGGTGTTGGCGTTCAGAAAAAGAATGGGCCCCTGGAATTGGTTTGAGGTATGGGCTGATGGTGCCTCTAGGGGTTTGATTACTCTTTGGCGCTCTAATTTGGTAACATTAGAAAAATTAGTGGGGGGTAACTAATGGATTGCTTGTTTAGTCAGGAGTCTGGTTTCTAATTTACAATTTGTTTTGATTAATGTTTATGGTCTGATGTCTTGTGTAGTAAAATGTTTGGTTTGGCAGGAAATTGAGCAATTTTGTATCAATTGGACTTTTGATCATTTCTTAATCAGTGGGGATTTTAATGCAATTTTGAATTTGAGTGACAAGAGGGGGGGTGTCTAGGAAGCTCCAATCACAATTAGACTTTGAAGATTTTGTGAATAGAAACCACCTTGTTGATCTACCCTTGATGAATGGTTCATATACTTGGATGAATAGGAGGTATGGGTTTTGCTCTATTGCGGAGAAACTTGATCGATATCTCCTCAAAGGTAATCTTGCATCCTTTTCTTTCTCTTTGGATTGTAAAATTCTGCCATGCCCAAGCTCAGATCATTTTCTGGTTTCTCTAGACATTGTTGCTGATGGGCGCCCTCCAAGATTCCCCTTCAAATTCAAAAAGATGTGGCTCAAAGATCCAAATTTTCTATCACTCATCAATTAGTGGTGGTCAGAAATTGATGTTGTAGGAACAAAAAAAAATCATTGTCCTCCAAACTAAAACATATAAAGAAAAGGTTGAAAAAGTGGAACAAATCCAGCTTCAAAAAAATATTTGAAGAAAAAAAGCGCATTGAAGAAGAACTCTCAACTATGAATGAGGTTGTGATTCAGAGAGGCATGGACAATGATTTATATCTCAAGGAAAAGGATCTTCTAAATAGTTGGAATGATATTTTAACAAAAGAGGAAGTGCTCTAGAGACAAAAGTCACAGGAATTATGGTTGAATGAAGGAGATAGAAATACTAAATTCTTCCATAATTCCACAAAAATCAGATGTGGTGGAAACAAAATTTCTTGTCTAAGAATGGAAGATGGAAGTTGGATTGACAAACCCAGTCACATTGCTGATGCCACAGTTCATTTCTTCCAAAATCTCTTGAATGACTGGGAGGGCTCTAATCTTCAGGAACAAAATGAGTTTGTGCAACATATTCCCAAATTGGTATCGGAGGAACAAAACCAACTTCTGATCAAGCCTTTCTCAGATCTTGAGATAAGGAATGCTCTATTTCAATTGCATCTAGACAAATCTCCAGGACCCAATGGTTTTCCTGTAGTCTTCTTCCAACACCGTTGGGAAATTGTGGGTGACGATGTGGTGGCGGCAGTTGAAAATTCAAGATCATCAGGATGCGCTCTGAAATAACTTAAAAATACCTTCATAGACCTTATTCCTAAAAAGGAGAATCTAGACAAACTTGAAGACTTCAGACCTATCTCGTTATGTAATAGAACTTACAAAATTTTGGCTAAGGAAATAGCAAATAGGCTCAAGGTGTTGCTACCTGAATTGATTTCTGAAGAACAAATGGGCTTTGTTCCTGGGCGGTCAATTTTTCATGGGGTCATCATTGCTCAGGAAGCCATCCACTCAATTCAAAATACGTAGGTCCTGTCCATGAATCTCTAGCTGGATATTAGGAAAGCTTATGAAAAAGTTAACTGGAGGTTCTTGTTGATGGTCAAAACAACACAACATTAAATAGAATATTACTATTCTATTTCTCTTGAAAGAGAAAGACAATATATAGTAATCTAACTCCCAAGGTCTTGGTAATCAGTTCTTGATTATGTTGATCTTACTCTGTCGTTGATATGACCATAATGTTCAAGGGGCATTTGCTGGTAATAAAGAACAAGAATGCATAACATCAGGTAGTCTATGTTTGGGGGGTTTTTAAACAAAATAAAAAGATGAAACAGAGCTTTAAATCACAGAAACATGAATAACATCCTTATGTATCCAGACATGCAGATCAACAATGTGTGTTCATTCTACCTAACCATAGTTACAACAAGATGCAATCCATAGAGTAAACTACGCTACTGCACACATTCCACAATGCTAATTCAGATATCATCACCATTCACTAACTTACGTAAACAAATTGTTCACTCATCATTCAAAACACATCAAAATGAATACAATAACAATTCAATTCACAGATAATCCAATGATATGACCTTGAATCCAGTTCCTTCTATTGATTTTCATCAAATACAAAACAATTAAGCACAGAAAAACCATTGGCGTATGGATTAATCATATATCATTAACCTTATCCAAAATGGATCTAAACTTTCAAAATATTGACAGGAAAATGTATGAAAACTGTAAAATCATCAAACCTTTTACTAAAATTTTCAGAGTATCTTTTAAAACACTAAAATCCTAGATCTAGTTTCTATCTTCTATCCTCATGTGGCTTATCCCTCTTCAATGATCTGACCTTTACAAAGTAGATTCTATAAATACATATAGGGTACCACATGCACCAATTTCTCAATCATTAATCAAGATCCACAATTCATGGCACTAAAATTGAATGTAGAAGTGGACTCAAGAACCCCTGCTTTCAAGGTTGATCACTCCATTGTACAAAAGGGAAATCTGATACATCAAGAAGAAAGTGAAACCCACGGATCATATTCAAGGTTGAACTTATGTCAAGATCCACAAAAAGAGGAGAAGAGCAGATAGGGCATGATAACAAGAGTCAGTCATATTTGCACTGAATGCTCTAGAACGTACTCATCAAAATTGGAAAACACCTATTTAAGAGTATCCAAATCTAGCCCATCCAACCAATCACCTTCAAACTTGATTCTTTCAAATTCTGTAGAAACTAACTTTTGCATTTCCTTCAACTTGATTAGTTCCTTTTTAGCCATTTTTACCTCCTCTCGAATATCCATAAACTGATCTATTAATAAGCTTTCTCCATCATCTCCTTTTTGCATGATTTCCTCAAACCTACCCCTCCATTTCTCCCTTAATTTATCCAAAGATAGGCCTTCTTTGTTTGAGGAATCTAAATTGAGTACAATGGCCACAACTACCTCTAGCTCAACCATCTGTTGATTCAATTCCTTATTCATTTCTTGGACTTCTTCTTGATGTCCATGCATAATTCTGGACTTGTATCTTATGACACTCACGGTCTTCTCCATAAAATTTTCATCACCAAGCTCAAGAATTGAATATTCTAACAAGGTGGATTTGGGCAGTTTGATGATGTCTCCAAGCCTTTTAATATTTTCCTTATATTCATCATCCTGCTTGTCCAAATCCTTAGCCTTCTGATCTAGATCTTCTGCTAACTCAAGAGCAACTTTATGAATCTTGGCACCCTCAACAAGAATATCATCAACCTCCTTGTTGATCATATCCAACCACTTGTTCATCATTCCCACCTTGCTTTTCATCTGAATAAAATCATCTGCCTCCCTCTTTGCTAACAAAACAGGGGATTTAGGAAGAGCAGCCTGTTGAGAAATGGGACTAGATACATCCTTCAAGAAACCATGGAGCTGATCTAACTGAGCCTTAAGCTCATCCTTCCTTTTCTTATCCTTAATCATCTAGGTTTTAGTTGAAGAGGCCACAATATCAATCAAACTCATTTGTTGATTTCTTGTGGGCTTTCCCAAATTCACTGCCCCCTACTGATAATCAGTTATTTGCATGTAATCACAACTCTTCTCCATAACATGTATGACACATTCAGCAATGATCTCTCCAGCATCAGTGAGCCTAGTGGAGTGAAGAACCCGGGCCTTCTTCTTAGGTTTCTCTTTGCCAATTTCTTTCATCATTTCTTCCCAATTCAACGACTATGGTTGAACAACTGGTTTTCTCTCTAAGTCCAGCTTTAGCCAAGTAGGAGCAATAGGAATAGTAGTTGCCTATGTTGAAGAAGAAGCAACAGTAGTGGAAGACAGAGGTTGCAACAATGTAAGTCTTGGTTGAGAATCAACCTCCTCCACATTTTTTAGATCACTTTGCTCCCTTTCCTGTGCTAACTTTTCTGCTTCCTCTTTATCCTTTTGATCTTGCAGCCTCTTAGCCTCCAGCTCTTTCTTTAAACACTCCTCTTCCTCTTTCTTCTTTTCTAACATTTCATCTCACTGCTTCTTCAATTCTTCCAAGTAGTCCCATGCTTCCTTGGAATTCCTTTCATACTCGACAATCTCAGCAGCTTCTTTTTCCCTTTTTAAGCGTTCTTGCTCTTCCCTTTTTCTATAGGCCTCTTCGTGTTCCTTGAGTTTAACTTCAATAGCTTCCTTTTCTCTTCTTTGCTAAGCCTTTTCTTCTTCAAGATCATGGTTTTTCTATTGCATTGTCAGCCTATCCCTTTCTTCTTGAATTTTGAGCTCCTGCTCCTTTTATTGTTGTTGTTGAGCTAACTCATCGGCCTTCACCTTTTCTTCCAACTCTTTCTACTTAAATGCCAATTTAGATTGTGCATTGGCCTCCTCCTCTTGTTGTGTAGCTGATACCTCATCTTGTGCCTTAGCATCAACTTCTCTTTTCACCTCTTCAAATATTTTTCATTGATCTTCCTCTGTCAACACGTGCTTAGTCCCTACATCATCTTTCATATCCAAAGATGTCAAAGCTAGATGCTCTTTATCAGATGCAGTATTTTCTGAATCAGTTTCAATATTATGTATCTCCACCTCATCCTCCATTTGCCTCAAAACTTCTGCTTTACCATGAAGAGCTCCCATTAGTGATTCATGACCTAACTCTTGTGCATCAAAGGGTTGAGTACGTGCCTCTTGTGCAAAAAATGTAGAAATACCCCCCTCCGTAGTTGCTTCATCTTCCTGCACCTCTGTAAAGTATTGAGGAACCACCTCATCTTCTTGCTACTTAGAAGGCAAAAACTCTAAGGGTTCCTTAGGTGCCACCCTTCTTTTTGCCCTTTTATATCCTTGAGTGGTACTTGCAGCCTTCCTCTTCTTAGATGATGTAGCCTCAGCCTGATTAACCCTTAAACTCACCCATTGAATACTTTTATCGAGCACTAGTCTAGCAATTTGCATTATATCAATTGTCTCATCTGTACTCCAATCTACTGGATCAAGATCCTTAGTTCCAATATTATTTGCATCATATTCGAGATCCAAAACTATCCCATCATTAGATAATGTATCAAGAATGTCTTCTTTTATCCCAAACTCAATCATGAGTGGGATAGATATCCTTTCATAATTCTTCCTCCTAAGATCATACTCATCTTCCAAGTCCTCCCAAAAATCCTCCAATATATTGAAGTGCTTCTCAAAGACACTGGGGAGCAAAGCCCTCATCTTGTGCTTGGGGTCATAGTATTTCCTGGCAGTGTACAAACCCAACCTCAGATAAATTAATTAATCAAAAACAACCTTACCTGCCTAAATGTGTGGACAGTAAAAGGCTCTTAGCTTCATTGAAAACTTATGGCACCCAGTCTTATGTTTGTTGCTAAACTGGATGTTTATAGCCAAGGCTTGATAAATAAATTCCATTAAAATGATCCTATCACCACAACATCTTGGTAACAAGTGGGGGTGACCATCAAAGCCTGCTATCCTAAAGTAAGTGAATGTGGGGTACTGGATAAACCAATGTCCCCACTCACTCACAAAATCCATTGCCTCTCTGCTAAGCCTATACCCAACATCACCATTAAGCTTGTTAATAATGACATAAAGAAAGGCATCATTAACCCTTCTATAATGTTGCTCAAATGTCTGCAAGGTGAGCTGGTTATAATATTCCCACACCTTCTTTTGTCCTTGGGCTTCTCCCAATATGACCACTATTCGAAGTCTAGGAAAGATCCCCACTCGAGCAGCTGCATAGACTACATAGGAGGTCATAAAGAAATGCTTGGTTTCTCTCACCCCTATCATCTAATTGTGAATGCTATCAGATACTATCATTGACCAGTCAAATTGTTGCCTCCCATCCAAAATAGCTTGGATAAAAGGAAACATCCATTCCTTAAATAGTGAAGCATCCCTTTTCCCAAACACCCTAGAGAGGAACATGATTATTCTCCAATTTCTTTACTAAAATCCACCCTCTTAGGCTGGGCTGGAAGCTTGGTCAAATACTTATTCTCCACTCTCATCTAGGTCTTATTCATGTGGAGTCTATTCCTCTCCTTGTTATCACTGTAAAGCTTGAGAGCCTCTGCCTCATTCAATTGTTTAGGATTCTTCATATTGGGCATATGAAATAGGAACTTGATCATTGGAGGTGTGAAGTCAATAATGACATTGCCTTTTACATCCATACACTACCTAGTAGTAGGGTTATATGCTCTAGCTGCTGCAAGAATCAACTCTGAACATTGATCAGATAAAGGGAAGAGTGCAACATGTGCCAATCTAGATTGAACAATCCATTATGTCCTTCCTGTGACCTGTTCTTCAATGAATGTTTCCTCATGCAACTCTTCATAGTTGAAAGGACCCAAATTGGTGTTAATAATGTCATTCCAGTTAGAGTCAATCTTGCTTGCTATGAGGACAGACTCCCTATGCTTACATCTCAAGGTATATGGGAGTTGTTCCACTTTGATCTTCTTTGGCCTAGTTCCTTTCCATGAAGTTTCCCCTAGCTAACTCCTTTCAGAAGCTTCATCTGATACTCCTGACATCTCTTAATACCTGCAACAATTTCCTGTATTAGATGAACAAAGCATCTAAGTTAGTCTAGCATATAACCATTGCTCCATCCTTAGATAACACTTGGTCAAACTATGCCTTTATCAGAGGAAAAATTGTAGAAGTATCAGGTATAGACAATGTTTCATATTATGTGGTGGGATTGGGATCAAAACTGGATATGGAAAAAAATAGTGTAAAATGGAACTGAGACGGACACAGTGTCAGAGGCAAAGCCGAGACGGGAACAAAACCAAGACAAGGTCAGAGGCGGGATAGGAACGGGAATCGAACCAGAAACAAAATTAATTAACCAAGTTTGACTCCATCTCGAACTCGGTTCCGACCAGAGTAAAGACAGTGACATCACAATAAGGAATGTGAGTGGATCATTTCTAGCAAATAGAGAGTATTTAAAGCATGGTGGTCATATGAACGAATAAACCCTAAGTCATATGTGCCCCAATGGAAACTAGAAATGGCCCAACATGAACCCCCAACAACCCCTCTATACAGAAGTCATTAAAACCATGAAAAAGGGTTATAATGCAAAAACCCTAATTCACCTGATACCTTATTTTGCAAAAAAACTAGGGCACGACAAGAAAACGGTACAAACAACCCAAAAACCAACGCAATAAAACCAAAATAGGGTCTCAAAATGAAAATCATTACCTGAGCAAGGAAACCCCTTCAAAATCAAAACCCTAGTCAAAACCAGAGCACGACAAATGAACCCTATCATGAAAGCGATAGCCAAACCAAATGACAAAACAAAAATGACAAATGGAAAGAAAACGGAACAAAATAGAACAGGATGGAAAAGAAAGAAAGAACCAAACAAACCGAACAAAAAGAACAAAAACAAAGACCAACTGAGTGAAAAAATTCACAGAAAGAACCTCCTACGAAAATGCCAAAATGACACAAGTGAAAGAACAAAATGGAAGAAAGAAAAGATGAGGAACCTACCTCGAGACGCTCCTTAGGATTGATCAAAAATTTGCAATGATTCGCTCTGCAATTTGCCCTGTGATCAACTCAATTCTCCCAAGAGCTTCCTGGCTATAATTTTCTTAAAAAATTAGTATGATAATAACAATGAGGCAGTTTAAGCATAATTAAACCTTTAATCATTAATTCACACGTACAAATAGGCCGCATTAAATGCCATAAATGCGACTTATCAGGGATGGAGCCAACAACATGATTAGATAGTTAAGTCAGGTCAACGGAACATCGAAAGGTAAGGTGGGAGCGGAGCCGAGTCGAGAACAAGATAGGAAAACTACACAAAGTTCCCTATTTCATCTCAAACTCTGGATCCGGCCCTGACGAAAGAACCGACTGAAAACAACAAATGAAGATGGGGGCGGAGATGAAACCAAAATGAAACTTTCACAAAGTTAAAATGTTCCTGTTACATATTTTTCGCCTCAGCTCAAATGGAAGAGCTGGCTGATTGTTATTTAAACTTTAAGTGGAATTTCAGTGTCATGTTCAAATGCGGTTTCGCATCATTATCATTATGCATTGAATATTAGTTATGCATTTTAGTGAGGTGGAGTTCCAGAGTATCATTTAGATGTTGTAGATTTTAAAGAAATATAAAATTGAGTACTTGAGCAAAATAGCATTTTAGATGCTTTTATTCATTTCAAAAAGAACTCATTCTTTTTACAAGGCTTAATTTCATTTCACAATCAGAATGATATTACAACATTGCATGAAATACATTTTCTTTTGAATTGAAAAGCAGAATTGAAATCAAAGATCCACACAAGCCGTGGATATAACTATAACTGTGACAACACATTTCTAACAGCACATTGCACTACTGAAGATGCAAAAGGAAAACACATAAGCAACAATATAGTCATCATTGCCTGATTATCGACACTTGATGTTGAATGGTGCACCTCGTCATCTCAAGCTTCATCGACCTGTAAGAGGAAAAGAGGGGTGTCAGTGGCTCTAACTATGATGTAACTTATATGATGCACCTACAATAGTATAGCATACTATTAGCTATACATTAAAATAATCAATCAAGTGCAGTATGAAGAAGTGAGTTGAAGGAGAAATAGCAATGACATAATCATTATGTTTCATTTTTATGCTAACATTATTTGCTTCCTTATGCAGGTATAGGTAAATTCATGAAGCTGAACGTTATTTGAAGACCAAGCATGTGGAGTGAAACGGGCTCCCACAAGGGTAGAGCTCGTCATGCTCCCCTACGCATTAAATGGGCTGATTTTAAAAGTTATTTCATCATATACATCAAACAAAATGAAATACAATTCTCTTTTGCATAGTGAACAAGCATACATATGCCTAAATGTTTTGTTCTAATTTTCATCATCAAAGAGAACAGTTTCAGAGAGCAGTTTGTGCAGTAAAATATAAAAATGCATGAAGAGTACCAGGCTACTCAAGGATACAAACACCGACATTACATTTGAGTATTAAATGATTCTGAGTTACCAGTTAGATATGAACTGGTGAGTAAAGGAGGTGGTACTGATGCAATGTTGCAATCCAAAAGAAAAAAAGGTAAAACCTCTACAGAATTCAAATGTAGAAGATGAAAGCTGTTGTGTTAGAATTGAGTACTGGTTATTAGGAGCTACAACAAAGACAACAAATTCATTCTGGTTGGGATGGTGTCTCAAATGGGTTTATTTATCAATGATTAGTGGAGGATAGCAATCAAATGTGATACACATCCATTTTGTTTTTAGTTAGTTACGAATATCAAAGTAAGACATCACTTGTGATAAGTCAATCCATGAATTAAATACAGCAAATGTGCAGGATTGTGATCATTTTCATATTACTTAGTTATGTCCTTGTCAGAACAGTAAGGTAAAGTTTCTGTCATATCTACAAGATGATTATAGAATACAGTTGGGGACCATAATGGAATGTTCAAATTCAAGCTTAATACACATATGAAATTTTGAATTCAAAATAGATCTTTCAGATTCTTAGTACCTAGAGAGTGCTCTCAGAATGTGTATTGGATGTTCTTTTAAGAGTAGTTTATAGCTCTATGTCAATGATAGTTCTGTAAATTGAGCTCGGGTGTTATGATTATCAAAGAAAGTTATAGAAATGCCAAGATTGAAAATTAAGTATATGAGTCAGATGGATGTGAACAAGTACACAGATTCTTATTGTTCTCGTCAAGTTCTTTTTCATATTTCTGAAAGCATTTTAAAACATAATGCAGGAAGGTTTAAAAATAAAGACAAATACCCATGATTTTGTTTTGTTTCAGAAGTGTGGGGTAAATCACTGTTTGTTCTAGCTCGAGCCATATGGATAGAATGAATAACAGTTACTTCATATTTTCAAATACTTTCAAAGTACAGAAAATGCCATTCTCCCCAAAAATTTCAAAATACCCACATGTGGATTTGTTTTAGAAGTGCAGGAAATACAATAATCTATGATACTCATATGGTTTTTTTGCATAAAACAGTAGTATAATTACAAAATATGCAAATTTTTGTACTGGCTCGAGCCTCAAAGTAGAAGGAACATAGCTTTCATCCGATTTTCACAATACCCACAAAAGAGATAGCAGGGAAAAGCAATGAAACACAATTTTGTGATAAATCGAGCTCAGGGAAAAAGAAAAATACAATTTTCTTTAATGATTTCAATTACCCACTTTCAGTTTTGTTTTCAAAATATAGAAAATACAATAACCATGACAACCCATGTCGGGATTTCACAACTGAATGATGAAATTACAATCTTGTCAAAATTTCATAATGCCCACAAGCAGATATACATTCAAAAAGGCATAAAGAGGGATTTGTTGTTCTAGGTCGAGCCCAAAATTCAAAATAATGTTTTCTATAGTGCGCATTTGGCACGGCCTGAACATGGCCAAAATCTATGTTTCAAGAGGGAGCACCTTAAAGTTTCCAGAGAAGGAAAGAAAGCTGAAGAAAGTTACCAGTTCGAGGCCGAAGTAGACACTTTAGCCATGGCCTAAGCTGCAGATAGCTTCCGAATGCAAGGGATTTGAGTTATCAAGTGATAGTCCAGCTCTCACAGTAGAATAGAGTGCTACAATGATAGATATGAGTATAGAAGAACAGGGAAATGATGACGTTAGACTGTGTATAGCCAAGGCCTTAGGGCCAGAAGAAGAACAAAGTGTGATGCTATAAAAGTCATGACTATGAGTGAGTAGCTTACCCCTATCACAGTGGAAGGAAGCAAAAGAAAAACAAGCGATCTCTCTCATAAAGTCTCTCAACAGAGGCTGAGTTCGACCAAAGCATAGCAAAGCACAAGAGTATGTAAAGTCAATGAAGTGTGACAGGTCGCGCCCATAGAGATTGTTCTCACTTTAAAATGAAGTAGAAGAACTTTAATACAAAGAAAATAAGCTTACCAAGATTAAATTTCAAACTATCAGAAGGCAAGGCCGAAGTCTCAAAGCACATGAAGCTCGAATTCAAGGTCCATCATGGCGGCATGCTTACTAGCAGAGCTCATTTTCCTCAACGTTGATCATTTGCAAAATGAATAATTTAGGGTTTGACCTTGTTTTCCCCATGCCCTAACTTGACCCAACACTATGATTCTCCAGCATATTTTCACTTATCAATGGGCATGTGGGTTAATTTGAGTTAGGGTTATTAAGCTTTGCATCATATTTAATTAAGTTTGAAGTTCAAAATATGTTTGGAGGTCAAACTTTTTATGCCTAGGGTTGTGTCTAGGGACTTTAGGATTTGAGCTAAAATTATCTTATGCCTTAGGAAAAATGAATTGAGACTTGAGCATCTTAATGTTATGGTTTTATGAGAAATCAATGAGAAGTTTCGATAAGATGAAGATTATGTAATGTGTTTTTATGATTTTTTTTTTTTGAGAAAAATCAATTATTGTAATGGAGAAATAAGGGTGATTCTTTCTTTTTGCAAAATATTTCCAATATTTGAGTTGCAAAAATAGACAAAATTGAAAAAATCTGCATCTTGTAAAAGCAGAAACATAAAAGCGATATTCTATAAGTTGCTTAATGTTTTCTTGCTATTTTTAGCAGATCTTTGACTGACTTTTCTTCTTGGTTAGATTTCAGACTTGTCTTGGAGAGATAAGGTCTTTTTTGTGCTTTTAAAGCAGATTTAGCCTATTTTTAGAGGCTTGACAGTGTAATCATAAAAGCATTATGCTTTTTTCTACTTTTAAAGCAGTTTTTGAGTTTGTTTGGAGCCTTTTTTCTTGAGCTTTTTTCTGAGCTCGAATTAGGGTTTTCTTTGAGAGTTATTTTGATAGAGTTAGTCTTTCAACTCTCCATTCTTAGAGTTCAAATAAGAGTTTCTTTCCCTTACTCATTTCGGGGAGCTTGTAAACCTTTTGATACTCAGTTTGGAGAGATTGATACTCTTCCAGTTTTAATAGAGCAGCAAATTTCTCCTTCTTATTTTCTATCTCAAATTTTGTAATGGCAATCTGATATACTTATGTTTTCAAATTGAAATCCTTTTATGTCTTGCCGTTATAGGTGGTGTTTCAAAATTACATGTTTCAGGTTGCATGTTGTATTTGTTTTCTAGATCTTCATGCGAATCACTGATGGGATATGTGCTAATGAGATTGTGAGGATTACTGCAATAGAGAAGTTGTTATGAGTGGTTAGGTCTGAATTCTTATAAGTTTGGTGAATCATCTTTTAGAAATAGGTTTTTATGTTCAAGTCATCCTTCATCCCTTTCCTCAGAAGCTATTTTAGAATAGAATTCATCATTCAGAGAACCAACTCACTTTGGAGATTCCTCTTTCACGTAGATCACCCACATCTGAAAGAGGTTTCCATGTTTCAGTAGTTTGCTAAATACTGCATTTAGCAGGGTGCAAAACTATTAATAACAGTTCCATTTCAGATCTGAATCCGGTCCTGACCAAAAGCAAAGAAAAAGAATGAGGGAAGCAAGACCAGAGCGAACACCAAACCCAGTCCAAACAACATGAAAGTGACAAAGAAAGGAGCAGAAGCGGAGTCGAGACAGGAGCACAAAATGGAAACTTAAAAACTTCCCATTTCATTTCCAACCCCGGATCCGATCCCACGAGAGCGAACAAATGAAAACAAAAGGAAACAACCAAGGGAACAAGGGAATGGACCAACACAAGTGTTAGTAAATAAAAACCAACAAATAGAGAAGGGAAAAGAAAAAGGAAGAGTCGGAGTCAGAACCAAATCCGAACAAGAAACCCTGAAATAGTTCCATGTCAAGGTTTCATTCTGGACCTGGCTCTGACAAAACATAAAATGGACTTAGGAGCAAAAACAAAGAAATCTGAAGACCCAACCAGACAACCCAAGACAACAAAAAAAAAAGACAAAAGAAGGGGGACCCATTTTTATTCCAACGCAAAATGGGGTGGTTATGCAAGGCATAATAGTTCTTATTCAAATCTTTGGAAGCTTTTGGTTTCACCTCACCTTGGCTTAATTGGATCTTTGGTTGGATTGCTTGCCCAAGGTTTTCAATTTTGATCAATGGCTCTCTGAATGTTTTCTTTGAAGTCTCTAGGGGGTTACGACAAGGGGACCCCTTATCCCCTTTTTTGTTCATCTTAATGGCCGAATCCTTCGGGCTAAGCTTTTGCTAAGGAAAATCTGGATAACAAGATAAAGGGGGTACAAGTCACAAGTAATATGTTGCCAGTAACACATCAATATTTTGCTGATGACAACTTACTCTTGGGGAGAGAAAAAGTTTCAGAAGCCAGAACCTTTAAAAAAATTCTCACAAACCATTCAAAGGCCTCTGGCCAAGAGGTGAGTTCTGAAAAGTCTGAAGTGTTTTCCTTTTTTACTAATCCTACTTTGGAAAAGCAGATTTTGCAAGTTCTTAAGTTCAAAAAAGGGAAGTTTCCATGTAAATATTTGGGTCTGCCCTTAGTTATGGGACAAAATTCGGGGAAATTATGGGATCCACTATTAATGAAGATCAACTAGAGACTATCTTCATGGAAGGGAAGGTGGCTATCCTGGGCTGGTAGGTTAACTTTAATAAAATTAGTTTTGGTAACCCTACCAATCTATATGATGTCATGCCTCTCCCTTCCTAGAAGCATAAATGACAAATGCAGTCAAAAGCTAAGGTAATTCTTTTGGAAAGGAACTTCGGATCAGAAAAAGCTTCCTTTAATAAGCTAGGAAAAGGTATGTAGGTCTATAGAAGTGGCTGGGGAAGGTATTAAAAAACTCTCTCTCCAAAATAAAGCTTTAGGAGGAAATATGGCTTGGAAAAACTATGAGCAATAGGATCAGAAGTGGGTTAAAATTTTAACTAAAAAATATTTACAGAATAATCCATTAAGCTTCCTTTCTTCCCGATCTCTTTCTAAAGGTTCTCAGGTATGGAATTTCATTTGTAACTATTGGAAGCTAATTGTGGACTCCCTTTCATGGGCTTTAGGAGATGGTGGTTAGGAATTATTTTGGGAAGATTTTTGGGGTGGCTATAGCAAGCTGGTAGATGTTGCTTCATTAAATACTATAAAAGAAACATCAAAACAACTCTGGGGTAATAAAGTTAGTGATTATTTGGTAATTGAGAATTCAAACGGTATTTTTTTTTGGCATTGGAAATACCCTTCAGCATTAGGTTTAAGCAACGTAGAAATTAATGCTTTCAAGGAAATCACAAAATAGCGCTCTTTCAACTTGAGAGGTGGACATGATGTGCTTTGATGGTGCAGATCGCCTTTTGGATCATACATGGCCAAGGAAGGGTATAGTTTACTTGCCAAGCAATTGGAACTTGAGGTGGACTTCACTAGTGATCTATGCTGGAATAAATTTTGCCTTCCAAAGGCTGGAATTTTCACCTAGGCTGCCACTCAAAGGTAGAGTCCTGACACTAGAAAGGTTATTTTTTTTTGGCTACAACGGCCCTTCTAGATGTGTGCTTTGCAAAGTGGCAGAAGAGTCAAATGATCACTTGTTTCTGAACTATCCATTTACTAGACATTGTTGGGAATGGCTCTACTCGAAGCTTTGTCTTTCAACTATTTCTCCAGGAAACTTGAAAGACTAGTTAAATCGCTAGCCAAGAATTGGAATGGGATCGATGTTGGTTGGGTTCTAGAAGGTAAGCCCTTCAATGTTATTATGGGAGATTTGGAAGGAAAGAAACCAATAGATATTTAAGGACAATGCATTAACATTATCATCTTTTTTGAATAAATTGGAAGCTTGTCTGGTTGAGCTAATGAATTCAAGAATCCATCAAAACTCAAAATCAATCTCCCTCTTCTCTAGTTGGGATGCAAAAGTAGGGAAGTAGTGGTTAGGATTGATCACTCCCTCTACAATCAGGACGGGTGGTAAGGTGGCAGAGCAGGAAAGAAAGAATGTTAAATGGCATCCTCCAAAATTGGGGTGGTATAAGTTGAACTTTGATGGCATGGCTAGAGGTAACCCGGGGCAGTCGGGGGCTGGGTGTATCATTAGGAACTGGTTGGGTAAGATGGTTGGAAAAATTCCTTCCCCACTCCACTTTGGCACTAACAATTGGGTAGAACTACAGGCTGTTGCTTTAAGGGAAGGTAATCAGGAAGCTAATTCTCTATCTAATTTAGGTGCTGACGGGATTACAATCAAAGAAGTGTTCTGGGAAAACTTAATGACTAAGTAACTGATGTGGGCAGATGGGCGGGTGCCACCTCACCCCCAATAGGTGAGGTGGCCAGGTCATAGAGAATCGGGACTTCTAAGCAGGAATTCCACTTGCTAATTAACATCTGTCTCTTCACATGTGTGGTGGCGGATTTAAAACATATTGACTTTTTTAGTAGTGTTAGTGGACCAAAGGAAGGTCCTAGAACTCGTCTCTACCATGATTATCTACCGATGATCATAGATTGTGTGGGTTTTAAAGGATGATATGCTTGTGGGAAGGACATACGAGGATTGTACGCTGCAAGGGTCCTTAATTTCACATAATTTTGGCTTCTTTCTGCGTGGTGTGGTTAGGAAAATGAGTAGATTCATCTTGCTTGTCTCTAGAAAAGAATTGGAAATGCGGGGTTTGGAGACGCTGATCGCTCTGAAGGGATCTAAGAGGAAGATTTCCTTTGAAGGGAAGATTTCATCACTTTGCCTTCAACGCCTCATAAAGCACCCAAATTATTTGAAACTCACAACCATTTCCTGCATTGTAGGGAAGAAGTTCATGGGGAATGTCGAAGGTTATAGGCTCAACTCGGACATCTCCTCAAGAGTTTTGGCAGGTCTTCTAGATTTCAGAGTATCAAATGGGGAGGCCAAGATAATTATGAAGAAGTTGTTCAGAAAAGATATGCTGGTTGGTCTAGATTGTGTATTGGTTGTTGCGCGCTTAGGGAAAGGGATTCCATGCCCTCGAGACTTGCATTTGCTTAAGGACCCAGATTCCCTAGTCAATTACTTCCCGTTCTTGGTGGATATTGTTGGGCTCGAGTTAATGGAGCACAGACGGTTGGCGAATGCTGGTTTGGATTTCTTGAAAAAGGAATTTTGATTGGTGCCTTCAGCGGATTCAACCTAGAAATGGGATTTCCGTGTCTTTGCATAGCAAAATTTTTGGTAACTGACTATGATGTTCCATGGGTTTTGGCTTATGGTTTTGTCTGGTTCAGGGTTATGGTGTTTAGTCACTTTCTAAGCAGTCTAGCTATTATGCTCTAAGATTCTAGTTTTAGTTTCAAAATTTAAGTCAGAATGTGGGTCTCGAGTGTGGTCGCCATGGTTTTTGATATGGGTCTACAGATCCAATTTTGTTATCTAAAAGGAGGGTTTCACTCTTCTAATCCTGCTCATGTAGATCTATGTAAATTTTCTCCATCAATATAAACTAAACTTTCTTATCAATAAAAAAAAAATTGTAAAATTTTATTTTAAAAATAATTTGTAGACATTGATATCATACATACATTATTTATACAATTATAATCTCTTTACCTATTTAAATAATAGTATCACAAGTCTATTATTTTATCATAATTAAGTTAATCAAATAATATTTATTGTTTAATTAATTTAAAATGAATCATTTCTCACATTACCCACCAATAAATTGATATATATCTTAAATTACACCTCACTAATTAAATATCCAATCAAAATAGTTAATTAAATAATCAATTTAGTTTGATCACTCATCAAATCCATTAACAAGCCAATCGACTTGGCTAACTCAAAGTCACAAATTAAATAAAAATAATAATAATTATCAACCCTCCAATCAAATGAATTGATTGCCTAGTCTTCTCCACTTAATTGGAAAAGTGATTACCACCTCTTCTCATCATATTTACCAATCATGAATCAAAATCATGATCTATGATTTAATTTCCACCATCCAAATTGGTCACAAAATTTCTATAAACTGGAGCTTAATCCTCCATTCATGAAGCATCCCAATTCAAACAAATAGATGTTGTGTGAAACGAGTAAAAGAAATAAGAGTATTATTAAGAGCATATCCATTCAAAACTTTATGAGAGGTTTGTGTATTAAAATAATGAGTATTAAATACATTGTTTTTAATCCTTATTGTTTTATTTTGATTTGCATGCTTACAATTGGAATGCTTTGTGGGACAGATCCTTCTATCTATTATATTTTTATGAATATCTAATGAGGCTTAAATAATTTTAATAGATTACAAGGTGTAGGTTGTGAGACTTAGTTTTCTTCTATGTGGTGGCACTAATGCTTGAACACCATTATTGCTTGGTTTCATTTTTTCTTTTCTTATAGTTTATTATATACCCTGTAATTTCTTTCATTTGGTGAATAACAATTTATTAGATAATTATTTTTTCTCGTATCTTAATTCTCTACTCATATATTCACTCTCTATATTTATGTTCTCAATTTTGAGGGAAGTTAAAAACAATTAGAAAAATTCTCTATGTAGGAGCTGAAAACTAGCTCACACCCTAGGATCACTTAAAAAAAGAGATAACCTTCTAAAAGAGAATATGGCAAGAAAATATCTTGATATTATTGAGGATTTCAATAATTTACAATTTTTGAAATATTGGATCAATGATAGTACATACCCTAAGATTTCAAATGTACAAGAGGCCTTGCATATATCTAGGCAAGGTTATAGATAGGATTAGAAAAGATCATGACAAGTTTCTTAATCCTATGACATGATACAACTAACATAATAAATATTAAATTAGAGCAAGTGATTACTACTTGAAGGAAAAGTGGTATCTCATCAAATCTAGTTGGGCTACCCATTCTTTGACATCTATCACATTTTCTAGTATACCTTTCTGCATCCTTATGGAATGTTGGCCAGTAATATCCTATGTTCAAAACCTTCATTGCTCTCCTCTTGGCTACAAAGTGTCCTCCACATGGTTTATTGTGACATGCATGCAAAATGTCATATGTATCATCTTCTCTCAAGCATATCCTCATGACATGGTTTGGTCCAATATAAAACAAACATCCAACAATCCAAGAGAAAGGAAAAGATTTTTCAATGAGTGCCCTTTTCTCTTTTGGAGAGAAGTGAGAAGGAACTCTACCTATGACCAAATAATTGGCTATGCCAGCATACCAAGGTGTTTGTATACTGATGGAGAATAGATGTTCACCAAGAAAAGAGTCATCTATGGGTTGACTATCTTCTAATGTAGTCAACCTTAAAAGAAAATTTGCAACAACATTGGACTTCCCTGGATTATCCACAATGGTTATATCAAACTCTTGCATAAAAAATAACCATATTACCAACCTACCTATGATCAAAGGTGTATTCATGAGATATCTAATGGTTGTATGATTAGTATGCACAAATATTTTGTAGCCCGTTATGTAATGTCTAAATTTTTTTAGTGCATAGATTACTGCCAACATTTCTTTCTATCACTGTATAATTGAATTCAGCGCCTTGTAAATTTTTGTTGACAAAATAAATGACATTTTCAACAACTCCTTTTTTTCCTAAGACTGCTCCTGTGGCATAATTTGATGCATCAGTATGGATGTGGAAAGGAAGTTCCCAATTAGGCCCTTATAGTATAGGAGCATGAGTCAAAGTTGCCTTCAAGTCAAAAAATGCCTTGCCACAAGCTTTAGTCCACTGAAATTCAACATCTTTAGTGAGAAGAGTATACAATGGTGATACTACTTTGTTGAAATCCTTGATGAAATTCCTATAATATCTTCAATGACCCAAGAAAATCCTAACATCTTTATGTTTTGCAGGTGTGGAAAGATTTGTGATTACCTCAATCTTTGCAAGAGCTACTTGAATTCCCTTGTGGGAGATGTAGTGTCCAAGAACTACACCTTCCTGCATCGACATGAAGCACTTTTCACTATTTAAGGACAAGTTTTGATCTTCACATCTCTATAGCACTCTCTTGAGATTTTCCAATGGTTGATTAAAATCAACACTATAAGTGGTAAAGTCATCCATATAAATTTCCATGCAATCACGAGAAATGTTTAAGAATATGCTAATGACTACCCTCTAAAAGGTTGCAAGTGCATTGCATAAGAAAAATGGGAGTATTGAATAGGCATAGGTCCCCCATGGATAGGTAAATGTGATCTTCTCTTGGTCCTCTAGTGCAATTTGGATCTGGTTGTAGCTGCTAAATCCATCTAGAAAAAAAAATATTTCTTTCCTGTAAGTGTGTCCAAAACTTGATCAATGAAGGGTAAGGGAAAGTGTCCCTTCTTCATGGAAGAATTAAGTTCCCTATAATCAACACAAACTCACCATTTCCATCCTTTCTTGTGAACAATCACTAATGGAGACACCTACTAACTATCTGAAATGGGGTAGATAAATCCTGCATCTAGTAATTTCTACAGTTCCCCTTTTACAATTTCTCTTAGTGCAGGGCTAATTCTTCTTTGTGGCTATCTTACTAGGGTGCAATCATCTCTGATGTAAATTCTTTGTTTACAAAGCCTATGGTCTAATCCCTTCATATCATGATAATCCCATCTAAATGCAAGCTAATGGGTCCCTAATAAGTTTTCCAATAAAAATTGTTGTTCTTCACTTAATTTACTGTTAACATTCAAATATTTTCCTTCTGACACTTGTATTTGTGTAGTTAAATTTATCATGGTTGCTTCATTAACACATGGTACCTTTAGTTCATATGGAAGCAATGTGTGGGACATAATTGTGGTTGTATGAAGTCTTTCTATAGGAATAGTGGCTGCAAGAAGAGTGGTTACAGGAAGAACATCTCCAAGAATAGTGGCTGCAAGAAGAGTAGGCAAAAGTGTCTTGACTAGAGTAGAAAAATGAGAAGATGATGCTTCCTCCACTTCATAATGGTTTTGAATGATGTTATCCAATATGTCATCCTCATCTTGGAGTTGCATGAAAGAACTTCTACCTAGCATCATAATTTGTTCCATAGAATTAACTTCCTCATCCTCTTCACTAACATGTGGCCATACGAGATTATCTTCATCATGAGATGGTTGAGCAAGAGGATAAAGAACAAAAAATTTCATGCTTTTTCCATCTGAAATGGTCATGTCACTTTACCAACATCCAATGTATGCATCTGCAGTTGCTAACCAAGGCCTTCCAAGAATAATGGGATACTCGCCTAATGTAGCTTTAAGAGAAAGAATCATAAAGTCTGTTGGGTACTCCCAGGAGTCTAAAACTACCACAAGATCCTCCACTACACCATCAGGCTTAATAGTGGAGCTATCTGCAAGCCACATGATAGTAGGAGTAGATCTCATGTTGGCAACGTTTAGTTGCTACAGGATGTCTTTGGTCATTACATTTATTGTTTCCCCTAAATCAATCAGAGCATTCTTTACTTGGACCATATTTATAAAAACTACTACCATATGACTACCTAAGTCATTATACTTGGGGATAGTCACTTTTCCTGTAGCATGTTGTCAGCTAGTCGTCCCACCACATGAACTATAGTTGGGTCATTTTTCCTACTTGACTTCTTGAGGCATGCTTCCTTGATTGTCGTGCCATAGATTGGAACATTCTTTATTGCCTGAAATAGAGGTATCTAGACACATATATGCTTCAGCTAATCCAAGATATCAAAATTTGTATCCTCATTATCTTCCTTCTTCTTGGAAACCTCCAATCTCTAAGGAAAATGTGGTTCTTGTTCAATCTACTTGACTTGGACTGGTTCAGTAATTTTTAGGTACACTTGGCTAAATGGGGTCATTTAGAGGTTCCTCTTCCTCTTCCACAAGAAGCTCAATGATAATGGGCTTGGAAGGCTCTGGTAGAGTAGTTCTTGAACACAAGTGGATGTTAGTTACACTCACAACATATGCAGGGAATTGATTTGAATCAACAAAGTATGTAGACTGCTACTATGGTTTATTATTTGGATTGGGTGTGGGCTAAGCTAGTAGCTAAGTAGGTTTAGGTGTATTTGAGCTTGGATTAGCAGGTGGAGGCATTATAGCAAGCTGCTAGGGCTGAGAAGGTGGATGCATGTAATTGGTTGGCTGAGTAGGCCATTGTTGTCCTCCTCTCCATTGATTTGTTTGCTAGTTGCTAATGCCCTTGAAATTGTTGTCAATTCCCCTGAGGTTGTTACCATTAGGGTGGAGAACTTTGATGATTGGGCATATAATTTAGATGGTTACTCCAAATTTGTAGTGGATATCCTCCATAACTAGATGGATATGGTGGTTTCCATTGGTTACCAGATGAATAGGAATTAAAATATGGCCCAACATAGGATAGTGGATCTCTAGTAGCATACCTTGCCTTGGAGCGCAAGGCTTCCTTTGTTTAACATAGTAGACTTGGTCTTCTTCAATTTGGATTAGCTTGAACTTAGGTGGAATCTGCTTGCTTTCTAGGTTAACTACCATCTTGCATTTATAGTCCCTCTTCTTTTTTCTACAGTGGGGGTAATAATCTATCAACATTTCCTTTGCCTCATCTTGCTTCTTCTTGGCTTGAAATGTATCTAGCTGAGTAGCTAGATTATTTATAATGTCTTGCTTGAAGTTTGCTAGCAAATGAGTAATCTCCATTCTTGAAACTCCACCGGTAGTTGACTTACCCATGGAAGATTGGTAATCTCTCCCCTTCTTTGAAGCTTCCCTAGAGTAGTTTGGCATATTTTCTTGATATCCTCCCAAGGAAATTGGGAGATATCTCCTCCTCCCATGAGGTCCAAGGCATTAGTGCAACTATCATTGATTCCTCTCAAGAAAAGAAACTTTTGTGAGTCTTCATTAAGTGTATGGTGTGGAAATTTTTGTAGGAAAAATAGAAACCTTTCAATGTAATCTTCTAGCCTCTCATCTTCCTTTTGCTACATCCTAAAAATGTCACCTCCTCTCATGTCACTGCCCCTACAATATTCCTTGTATTTATCAAGCAATTTTGTCTTCATGTCTTCCCAAGTTTCCATAGTATCTTTTCCTAGGCTCATGAACCATCTTAATGCAACCTCTTTCAGAGTGATAGGGAATAGCTTAAGCCTATGGGCATTGGTAGTATAATCATAACTCCTATAGATTATGCCAAACTCAAATAAAAAGGTATCAGGATCTTTTGTGACAAGCCCATAAAACTTGGGGAGTGCTGAGGAAAGAATGTTCTTGATGTTGTCAACTTCATTTTGATGGGCAATGGGGAAAGGAAAAGCTAGTTGGTTAGGTCTATTCCTATTTGCATCACCTAGTCCTGCTTGATGTAGTTCCAAAGCAAAAGGATTCTCAAGCTGATTTTCGTCTTCAGAGGAGACTTCAAAGCTAGTCAGATTAGAAAATGCATCAACAAAGGGGTGTGGATCTTCTTCTTCTTCTTCTCTTGGTAGGTTCTAATATTCAACTAGCTGGAATGGATTAAGATTGTTAGGAAGGAATCTCCCATAAGCATCCCTTCTTCCTCTATGCATGTGGTATCACTCACTATCGGTCAACTCACACAAATAATTGGTAAAGAATAAGGGGGTCATTACTTCGTAAATGAGGATATACTAAGAACAACTTCCAGAAACATTATAGCAAGAAAAACTACTAATGACTCCAAAAGACTCCCTAGTTTGACACCATCCCTGACAATAAAGCTAAAAATGATGGCCTCCTACAATGATTTAATAACTAAGCCCTTACAACCATGATTCAGAGATTGAACATCTAACCTGAATAGTTATTTCAATCATCATGAAGGTACATTTAACTTTTCAACCCAGGGATGTGAACTTGAAATGGGTTAGCACAATATGTGCACTAGGAACTCAAAGTGGCCATTTCATTCTACAACTAAGGAGCTCACAATACTAGAAGTAAATTTATTAGAAGGGAATACCCTAAATACCAATCATCAATCAACAACTACATCAAACTAAAATTCAGAATAGTAATGAAAATATGAGCAACAAATAGGGCACTACTTTGTCTGCTTTGGCTATAGGAACAATCACAAAATGGAATTCTAGTGGTTGTAGGAACAGTCGGTGCCAGATTTCTAACTAATTACTAAACAACAAGTAATACTAAACTAAGAAGACGGATTACTCACCAAGTGGGCCCCTTTGGACAAGTATCCTCTAAAACTAATGAGAACTTAGATGCTCAAACTAAGAAATTTATTTTATTCACTGTAAATCATGAGTACAAAAGAGTAATGAATATGTATTACTAAAAACCTGAAAGTTCAAGTACAATATCAAATCATTCAACCTCCTAAGGAAGGAGCATTAAATCTTTATTTATACTATCAGCTAAACAAGGTAGTCAACTCCATGACTGGGAGGACACCATTTAGGGAGAACAAAGAAAGTGGAGCGATGATGATTACGCATGCATGGAATTTGGTCAGAAATGTAGGTCCAAACACATATTTAGCACAATATTAACACTTGTGTTTCAATCATTAAATTCCAATACAAGGCAGTTACATTTGGTTGCATGAGGAATATTTTTCCATCGACCTCCTTTGACCTTGAGCGATTCCTTTGTTGGATGTTATGGTGCATGTCCAACTGGGGGTGCCTTCCTCAACTTAGGATCCTCAAATTAAATATGCATGGAAATGTCAGTATGCACAATAACTACACATCTATAACCACCTTAAGGAAAATTTATTTACCACATGTAAAATCAATATAGATAATCCACATAATACGCCAATGTCATTAAAATTTGCAAGGATAGGATAAAGCCCAATGCCTATGGTTTGAGGGAAAAATTATGAAAATATCAACATTTAACATCAAATTCCATGACAATTTCCAACAAATAAACTATAGATTCTACCCAAAATTGGACCAAAAACTAGGCTCATCAGCAATTGTGGGTTGTTTCGGGTGTTATATGTATGAGCAATAGTATCGTTACTAGATTGTTGCGATACATTGATCTTAGGCGGGTAAAGGGTGTACCGGGGTTGGTTGGAGGGATGAAATTTATGTGATGGTGGGTAAAGGATAAGTTTAGGTTGAATTGCATTAACATCCTTGATTTTAGAGGTCTCGCAACAAACCAAAGTGGATGAGTTGGGTGAGATGAAGTCTTGAAGAGACTATGAATCTATCAAATATAAATCATCATGACTAAAAGGTTTGAGGGGTAAATTACCATCAACTATTTTAAGATGTTCAAGAGAAGCATTAGAGGTTGTAATGTTGGGTATCATGAGGTGGTCACCACAAACCTTGGTGGATGGCTTATGCGAGATGAAGTCTTGGAGGGCTTCATCTAAAAACTCAAAGCCATCACAAGGAGAAGGTTTGAGGGGGACTTTATCATTAAGGGATTTAGGTTTCTCATTTGAAGCATTAGAGGATGAAGTGAGTGAGAGGAAGTCCTGAAGAACCTCATCTAACTTGTCAACATCATCACTAGTAAGAGGCTTGGATGAGACATTTCAAATTTGAATCATGTGTTTGAAGGGATGGTTTGATGTTTGAGGTTTTGCATCTTTATGTATCAATGAATCTAGTCTAAAAGAAATAGGAATGAAAATGGAAAAGAAAATTTTCAAAGATCTAAAACTATCCATGAAAATAAGTGAAATTTATGCTAATAAAAAAAAAATCTAAATTATAACAAAAAGATAATTACAGGAAACAAAAAGATGCAATGTAGGAAACTAAAATCTAGAAATGATGTAGAAATGTAGAGGGATAGATTCGCCCTAGGTGGAAAAAGAGTCCCAGAAGATGATTTTTTTTAAAAGATTCTAATTCTTTTGTGTTTTTTGAAGATTTTCAAGTCTATACAATGCAAATGCAGAATGATAATGTAGAAAGTTGAAATGATTGAATGAAATGTATTGACGGAAGCTAAAGAACGCTTTCACTAATGAAATGTTTAAGAAACCTAAAGATGCAAAAAAATGCAAAATGATGAACTAACTAAGTCCTAAGATGAAAATAGAAATGTAAACCAGAATGATGTTATGCTCAAAAGTCGGGTTCACCAAAATGAACCATTGATTTTTGGCTCTCTAGGACTTCTCTAGCTCTTCTAGGGTTTTTCACCTAAAAGGCGAGAGATAGGGCCAAAAATGCTAAGGTTTCATTCAAATTATGTTATGTGCAATGTTGTCTAAGCTAAATGAAGTAAACTAAATGCAATTAAATTATTTAAATGACTGAATATGAATGCAAGACTAAGATATATGTTATGTTTGAAAATATAGTGTTGTTTGCAAAAGAGCTTTAAAGAATGAATAAAAATGCAAATTAAACTAAATAGAAGGTTGTTTCTTAGAATGGATGAACCTAGAAAACTAGAGAAGACTAGAAAACAATCTAGAAAACTGATGAAACTTGAATTTGAGTTGAATGGGACTCATTCATTACCTTGGGAAAATCACTCCTAGGTCAAGACTTTTATGTGCATAAGTTGTTTTCTAACAGTCGGGGACCTGGATTTGCATCTAACTCAAATTTGCACCTCGGGAGGGACTCATTCGCCATGCATGGTGAATCAATCCACTTTCATATTTCTGCAAATTCAAAGTTATGTCGTGCACCTTGACACCTACACAACAATTTTTGATGGAATCTCGATTCAGGATCTCAAAAAATTCCTACAAAATAGCTCAAAATTGTTTGTTTAATGGGGGGTTTGCCTTAGTCAAACCCCTAGTTGGCTAATTAAACCTTGAATGGAGAAAAATATAAATAAACCCTAGCCTTAGATGTGTTAAAGACTAAGAAAAACTAAGATGTGACAAAGATCCTATTCTATGCTATAGAATAAGACATGCAAGAATGATTTATATGATGCAAGATCTCAACCCTAGAAAACCTCACAACACATGAAAAATAGGAATAAAATGACATGCAAATGATAAATTGATGCAGGAGCATCTAGTAGTGTAAGCGAAATCCTGCATCACCCAAAAACATCTTTACTTTCATTTAGCTTTTTGTATATTTTTTTGCATTTCTAGATACCCTTTTAGTCGAATAAGAGTTCCCAAATGTTAGAATTGCATTTATGCTTTTTTCTACTTAATTTCTATTTTTACCAGTTTTAAATTTGAAGGCGTGAGGAGGCAAAAATTTATGGGAAGCTTCAAGAGAAAAAAATAGCACTTTTTTGAAAGAATCAAGTTAAGATCATTCCCTATTTGAAAGTTATTCTAGTTTTAGTTTCTTCTTTTTGCCCTGAAAAACCTTCCAAGTCCAATTTAAGGCACTAAACAATCCCATACAAGCCCAAAAATTGTTGAAACCAATGGAGATTTTTTTTTATCGCGTTCTTCACTTTGATACCTTTCCAACGGTTCAACCAGTTCAAAAAATGGAGTCCCAAATCAAAAGTTATGGCTTCTAGAATTTGGTCAATTTTTGGAAAATTGCCAATTTTTGAATTAGGACTCAATTTTCAAATTAGAACTCAATTTTTTAATTTCAAATTGTAATTTTTGGTGCCAAACTACCAAAACTCATAATTTGAATGTTTTTTTTGGCTCCAAACCGAAGAGGGGGTTATTTATGGGCTAGTTTTTTATTTTTGGGTAGCTTTTTGGGGAAAGGATCACATACTTCAAAAAGGGGAATTTTTGTAGTTTATGTAACTTGCATGTATTGCAGAACTCAAGAATTTGAGATCCTCTACATGTAATATTTTCATATTTTGAATAATAATAATAATATTCTCTAGTTGTGTGTGATTTTATGTGTCTTGGGTTAGCACCCTCATCATAAATGAACAAAATGCAAACCTTAATATTAAGATATAGTGAAAATGGAAGATGGAATCCATAGGAAACCAAGTCCTTAGGTATGATTTGGTGGATAGTTTCAACTCTTCCCCCTAGATTTCTTCATGATTCACCATAGGCATCCATCATCAACCCTTTGCAATGTTGGATCTTGACAAGAGAAGTGAGCTTCAATACCTGCAAAAACCCTAGTTTGCTACACTAAAACTTCAACTTTTGCTAATGAAACTTGTTGTGGAAGACTTGACTTTATGAATTGCTCTTGAGGAATGATAAAAAGATAAGAAAAGATGATAAAAAGATGTGTGAAATGACTTGAAATGAGTATTTATAAGCAACAACACCTTATTTTCTCGATAATTAGACCTAAGAGGCCGACATTCACCTGAAATAAAAGTTAAATTCATTAAATTCCCACTTAAGTTTGAATTTTTGCTCAAAGGGGACTCATTCCCCACCCTTGGAAAATGGGCCCCACCAGAGGGGACTCATTCACCTAAGGCATCGAATAGGTCCCACTATTATTGTTTGAAGGTGTGTTTTCAGGGTATGATATAATTAAATATTGTTTATGGATTTTTATGTGATTTCTCAGGTAAAACGAGCCTCTAGATAAAAAAATAATGGGTCTAAGGGGCATATCAATTTTGTTTTGAAGGGGAAATGATATAAAGGGACCCAAAAGTGGGTCCAATTATGCGTGAAATTGTCTCTTTTCTCAAGAGGGTCCAATTTTATACAGCACAATTATAAATTACATAAACTAAAAATCTAAACTCAAATAGAAGCTAAGAATCAAAATATTCATTTTTCAAAAAAATAAAAAATATTTAACTTTCAGTTAAAACCCAACAAAAATCTTAACCTTTCTTTCCTTATTGAAATAACAATTGGGCTATATTTCACATAAAAGAAAATGATGCAAGGCTCAATCATAAAAAACTAGCACTCCAAATATTTTAAATTTGGTGTCACGACTCCTCTTCTTCAATTGCATATTTGGATAGAATTTAATACTGAAGATAAATTCATGAACATGTTTTGATATTCATTATTCCACGTTTCCTAAAATATCTACCAATTGGACCTAGCAATTTATTACTGACAAGGAATAAACCTAACAAATATCTTTGAATGGAAAACAAATTGGATTCACCAACTATGGGAGTAAAAGCGTAGACCTATGAATTAAATTTCTACTAGCATAGACCACTGGCAAGGGGGCATTACGTCATCCACAGCCACCCAAAATAGACTTATGATCACCTCACCGCACCCATGTTTCTCACGTTGGATTTTTATTCAATTGCCATAATAAATTTTGGAACTAACTCGTAGACTACAGTGGAAAAGAATTTAATACAATTTTACCTATAAATCTAAGGGATGAAACTGTGTGGAAAAAGCATTCCAGTCCTATGTGTTTTTTTTGTTTTTATCATTCTGCCTTATTTGGAAGTAAAGATAGTCTTCCTCTTCAGCGATCTTCATTCTTGAAAATGATTCTAAAAGCTTGACTGAAGTGTGGAGCATTTTAGAGTCTGAGGAAAAGAATTTGGAGTAACCCAGACATCTTACTCACAGCCCCACCTCGTGGATCTGTATCAAGGATAAGTACCATCAGGTAGGTAACTCACCATTTATTTTGACTGCTGCATATGTGATCTTTCATTGCCTTCCTGTCATGAGTACATACACAACAACTAGTTACAAAATGTTAAGCTCTCCATGTAAATCTACACAGGCCATATTAGATGGAGAATATACAACTCAACTAGGATAAGTAAAATAATACAGATATGCAAGACGAACACTGCATTTAAGAACAGTTTCCAATTTAGCTAGTAATTTTATGGTTATTGCCTGTCACCTTGCTAAAAAGAACAGAGGATATTCTACCACTTGCTATGATTGTTCTTATTTAGAAATTGAGAGCATGGGTATCGACTACACACTCAGTGTTACAAACTCCAAAGATCACAAGGAGAGCCTAGTTTAGGTGCACAATTTTATTTTGGTTAACCAAGAATGTTATAGCTCTCTTTACTATTTCATTCATTTCCATGCTTATTTAGATAAGCTTGTTATATTCTAGATATCGGTGGAGAATGTATTAAATGCTACAGATATATATTATAAATATAGTGGTTGTTCATGCGCAAATTGTGAGAATGTGGGACGAAATAAGAGCAGTTAATGTTTATGTAGAAGAAACAATTCCTAAATAGGAAAATTATTCATTATCAGAGTTATGAGATTTGAAAGATTATCTTTGATGTAATTATAATTTTTTTCTTTGTTTTTCACATTCAAAACTTGTCACCAAATTGATATTCTAAGGAAAAAGAAATTTACTCTAATGCATTTTCCTTATTTTGCAACGCATACAACCATTACTTATTTTTAACTTAAGAGTAAATCGATTAAATGATATTGCCCTTCACTTCTCCTATTAGGTATGTTGGTAGGGGTATATCCTTATATAAATATTTCATATCCGATGGAATGGGCATCCCATTAGAATCATGAGCAAAAAAACTTCAAGTTAAAATCATCTCCCCATGATTTCCTAAACTTTAGGCTAATGAAATGCATAGTCTTCTTTAAAGCCTAAATACTAGTGAAGAGAGTAACCTTTAACGAAATCTTCCTTTAAAAAGAGGAAAAAAATAGTAGGTGTTAATATCCTTAAAAAAAAGAAGGATTAGTTAATTCTTTTAACTATTTTTATGAATTTTTTTTCAAATATTCTATTTAGATGAATATCACATGTTAATATCTTTAAAGAAAAGATTAGTTAATATTTTAAGTTTTTAAGATGCATTTTTTTTCAAATACTTCTTTTAAGGGAATATTTATAGGAAGATAGTTTCCTTTAGTATAATATTTAGTTTTAGAAAAATGTAATTGTTATCTAGTATGGTTAGGCTTGGAAATTTTCAATATATTCGATTTAAAGATAGCATTAATCCAAAACCATGTAATAATATCTATAAACTTCTTGACATAGATAGTTAAAAAAAAACACCTGAACTTATAAAATAAAATGAGTTAAATAAATGAATAAATAGAAGTTTCCTAGATATTTATTAATATTGCTCTTTGATTGACTATAGTGAAGCATACAAGTTCTTTTTTTTTATTCTGGTAAACCTTCTATTAACACATATTGGGTCTAGACTTCAATTTCAAATATAGATGAAATGAAACCTATTCTTACCTAGAAGTAACCGTCTATAAGAAATAGACAACATAAAAACTTCATCAAACAACCCTAGTTAATGGATAGTTTATTACTTTTCATAATTTAGTCATGAAAATGTTGATTTCCTAGTGCTACATAAACTATCTAGAAGTGTTATATGTTTAAAAGATAGGACAATAAACCTTGCAACAAATATTGATGATATTAAAAAGTGATTTCTTTTAACTTGCTAAGGGAAGTAGGGAATAATATATGTTATGAATTTTTTTGAAATAATGCATGCATTCAATTTAAGTACTTGCTTCATTTATGTTGCTTGGGATTAATTTTATGAATGGATACGGTTTAGCTACTATATAAATGGTTAAATAATTTCTTCAATGTTTATGACACTTAATTACTAAGATTATAACTTATTATAAGTTATTGACCAACGCTCGTTGTTTCATTTAATCATCATGGGTTTAGATTCCTAATGAATATTGTTAAAGTTACCATGTATTATGAGCTTTCTTTTCCTAATTAATATTTAAGTATGTTAGATATAGATTTGGAAACTAATCAAAGAAGGAAAAACAAAACTAGCAGCATTAGGTATTAATGGTGCCTTTGGTTCACGTTTACGGGTAAAGCTGTTGTGCTTGAGCTACTGCATCTATAGCCTAATATAGCTGCAATAACGGCGTCTATGGCATCGTCCCTATAAATCACCGAGGAGAAATAAGGAACATTGGCTAATTTAATCCAAAGGGAGGGAAATCCCCTTTGGATCGATAATCTAAAAAGATAAAACAAAAATGAATCAAATCCGCTAGTGTCAACCTAGAAAACTGTAACTTAGGAATTTTCAATTCAAGATATAATCATGTGGATAATTTATTAGGAAATCATTTAAATGGGTCAAGGGAGACGAACATCATTAGGGAGTAGGGTTAGGTGAATGTTATTAGATAAACAATAAATGGTCAAGGTGATAATTTATTATCCATGCTTCCCATCGTCGGTAGCAACCGCAGAGGAACTGTCTAGGGGAAATAAAAACCCTAGAAAGGGTTGTGTACCCGCTTTATAACAGTTCACATAAACATAGCCTAGAAAATAGAACTACATATTTTACGCCTTGATCCCATTTGGAAGTAGGGTATGTAGGCAGTCTGGGAAACGAAGGATGCTTCCAGTACTCAGGCATTCAAGAATGGGGTTTAGGGTTGGAGAGATCACATAACTAGTTATAAGAGATAATCAGCTAAAATACATACAACTATACTCGGAAGAATCCCATATGGATTGCTTGATTCCCCAAGGCCATTAGGCTAAATTCTGAGGCGGGTTTCAAGTTTAGAATTACAATTTACATACCCCTGAGGATGACGACCTCAGTACACTTTTGGTAGAAAGTGTGGTCATTAGGAAAGCGACTCAGGATCCGGATGATCCCGATGAGTTCAAGACTCTGGCCAGAGCACATACCTATCATACGATAGATTCCAGCCTTGTTTAGGTGGATGCCTATTCTAATTATATGAATAGATGTATTCCTATTCCATATGAATAGATGAAGTGAATTCTTGTTCCGTATGAACAGATGATATACCTATCCTGTATGGATAGAAGTTCCTGAGTATACTTGTGAATGAATACTAAATATATATATATATATAGTGGTATTTCAGTTAAAATTAATTAGGTCCTTACATTTGGAATGAACACCAATGCTTCTCTTGAAATTCATATTGAAAATATAACATGCAACCACATGAGAGCTAAGAAATCCACATTATCTTCCTATCATGTAATTTGCTTCAAATTTGATATGAAAAACAAGACCTTTTAAAATCCATCGTGGTCTTGGAAAGTGCATAATTGAAGCAAACTTAACATTTCATAAATATACCTTTTAGTTGCTAGCAATTGTTATTTCCTTCATTTCCTTGCAAGATTCTTAGATGTAGAGTGTGCTTGACCATTTCTAGAGTGCAACTAATACAATGAAGGTGCAAGCATTAATGCTCATGGGTTTGCAATGATCTATGTCCTTGGAAAAGAAAAGAAAAAGGAAGTTATTACTATAGTTTGTATGGTTCATGTTGACGCCAAAAATTGACGAGATAACAGTGCCTTTATGGGAAACTCAGTTCAAGGGGGACCCCTTTGCGCCAAACTGAGTGACCTCCGGATTTTAAAGAAGTCGGCTTCTTCTATATAATGGTTTTTGGAAAGGGAAAAGGAAGCAGATATAATGAAACAAATATTAATCTAAGGCGATGCGCCAAAGCTTTTTGATAGGCACGATAAATCATAGACTCAAGGGCCTGAATGTTATTGATATGTTCCAAAACACCGGAAGCTTAAAGCAATAGCATAAACAGTTCATTTAATTGACATAAAACAGTATCGCATACATTCTTACTGCTAAGAAGAGTCATTAAGACATGATTTAGACTAGCAAGTTTGCGTTCAATATATAGAAGTCTCCTCAAATGAAATGCTTAAGACAATAAAAAGCACAGTTCACAGTTTAATCAAGACATAAAAAGCAGAAAGGCCGAACAATAGGCACAGTCTGAAAGTATCTTGCAAATAAACATGCAAAAGAGGTCTGGCGTCTCTTGCTAAAACCAGTATTCTTCCTGTAAAATCTTGGACCATTTTCCCTCAACGGAGGGAGTATATATAGCCGGAGAGCAAAATCCCACCGCCTGGAGAGTTGTAACAGAATGATTCCACAATCCCCCGTAATGATGCCCGGATAAGAATATTCCCAATGCCGTTATGAGAGCAGCCAATCAGGGTACAGCATCCAGTTGGTTAGTTACAGGCGTGCCCTTTTGGAATGATGGCAGTGGTCCCAACCAGGCTTCGAAGCGACGAGTGTCGTCCACCGCCTTAGAGAACCATGGCGAGCAGCAGTCAATGACACCATCCCGCTCGGCCATCTCACAGCTTGCTTTGATAATCGATGTAAGGCACGTGGCAGCAAACCGCGGCCCGAATGAAAACTCCTTCTCCATTGACCGGGAGCTTGCGGAGAAGTGACACGTGTTCAGGGGACGGAGGCTACTTTGAAAACGGGGAAAGGCCGCATGAAAAGGGGGCGAAAGACGCGTGGCCGCGTTTCGCAGCCCGTGGTGCTCTCGTCCCTGCTGTTGTTTTAAAAGCCGCGAACCGCTGACACGTGAGCGAGGGTGGGCCCCGCCAGGAAATAAAGAAGGCCAATAGAAATCCTTCGCAGCCCGCCGCAGCATACTCTACTCCTGCTAGGGAAAGATTGCGCTACACCGCCACGTATAGAGATGTGGGCCCCGTTTCGCAACCCGTAGGAAACATAAAGCAACAGAAAATGAAAGACCCCGCAGGCGAGACACGTGGGCGCTCAGCGCAGCATCTCAAGAGCCAAAAGGGAAGCCGCTTGCCAAAGTTGCGAAGCGAGGAATGCACACAAAGGGAAAGATCAAAAACCTACCGGGAAGCCGAAGAAACGCAGAGACGCGCAGGCCAGCGCATGAACATGCAAAAAAAAGGGGAACCCGAAGGGAGCTGAGTGGAATATTATTTCAACAGCTTTTGGCGACTAACAGGGGCATTTCGGATAAGGAACGGAGAACCCAAAAACTCTCTGGTTCTGCAGACCAGAGCCTTCCTCTCTAGGGCAAATAGAGTTAGAGTTTTGAAAGTGCAGCCTGCAAAGGCACCCATTCAATTTCGGATGGCTTTGCCATGCTGCGCAAATTCTCTTGTGCTCCGCAGAGATCAATAGCTTCCTTATGAGGCAGCACCTCTGGCAGGCCAGCGCCTGCTTCTATGTGGAACAGCAGCTGAGAGAGAGGATGAATGATTGCCTCGATATCTGCTGTTGTTGGGGGGCTGCCGAGTTCCTTGAATGCCTCTAGATCGTTCTCCTTCTGCTCAATGATCTCGGTAATCTGCGCAGCCGTGGCAATAGTGCCATCCTCAAGAAATGGGGACGGTAATCCCAACCTGCCTAACTCAGAGAAACTCCCTCGAATGCCATCCAGCGCTTTGTTTAGAAAAGCCGCTGCTGCCTTAGTACACTGGAAAGTGGAGTGGCAATGAATGAACCTATTTGCCGTTTGAGCTGCGGTGTCCCTATCTTCAATACCTGCCCCGGCGAGGATCTCGTCTGAGACCGAGTATAGCTTATTTAACAAGTCCCTCGCCTCAGGAACCTTTTCCAGGATGAAATGCGGGAACTGTTCCATTGTGTCATGGGCCTCCTGATTGAGTTTTAACGCCCTGTCGATGAACCAGAGGGTAGGCTGCAGATTTAGGCAGAAGGCTTTGATTTTCTCCCAGTGAGAAATGTACAATTGCCTGACCAGTGGGATGATATCCGGTTGGGCAGGGGCTGGTAGCAGGGAGGCCTTAAGCGAAGAAATCTCTGCGTCTCGTGAAATGAGAGCCTCGGCAAATTCTGCCTTCTTCTTCTTCTCAGATGTCCACAGCGCTTCATAGTTGTTCATTTGTTTCTGCCAATTCTGTTCAGCTCTAGAGTGGTTAGCCGATTGCTCTTCTAATGAAGCTTTCGCTTCTCGGAGCTCATCTTCTAGCTTGGTCTTCGTTTCTCGGAGCTCCTCCTCCAGTTTATTCTTCAAATCTTTGAATTCGGCCTCTTTTTCCTGTATCTTCTGCTGATGCTGATCTTGTAGGCGTTCCATCTCTTCGCCTTTTTCTGCCAGCTTCTGACTGAACTCAAGGCGGAAGCGTTCAAGCTCTTCTTCCATCGATTGTAAGCTCTGTTGCGCCGCTTGGTTTTGATTCTGCAACTCCTTTAATACGGCTGGGTCGGCTACTCGGGCCTTTGCAATTTCGCCTTGAAGCCTGTTCCTCTCATTCTCTGCTGTTAGCGCCCTTTCTGTCATTCGGGCGACATCCGCCTCTAAGGATTTCTCCTTTGCCTCTAGAAAATTCACCCTGTCCTTGGCTGCCTTTAGCTGTTCATCCTTCTTTTTCAACTGGCGACCAGTCTTTAGGAAATCGGAAGTGACCACCCGTTGTGTCTCCTCCATGATTTCGACTTTATCTTGTGGCCGGGCCATCTTCATGTCCAGTCCGACAGCATAAATATCATAGTCCTCTGGTTGCATTTCTCCCTGAGGCTTGTTTATCCTTGGGTACATAGTTGCAAACTTTAATTCCTGGCGGGCCTCGTCATACGAAGCCTGTACTCTCGGTTCGGCGGGGGCATTGTCATCCTTTGCCCTTCGTCGCCTCATTCTATTTGCGCGAGCCTCCTTCCCACAATCTATCTGTGCAATGAACTCAGCTGGTGATGAAACCAGCCCACCTACGAAGGGAACACCGGAAGGTAGGGCGTAGGGATAGGTAACTTTCATAGGCGCCCGCATTTGCTTCTTCTAGAGGGTGACGGTTTGCGGAGAAAAGTGTGGCACGTTCCATAGCTTAGCCTGGGGGGTTTCACCCTGGCTGGATAATTGCAACGGCTGAACCGGAGATTCAGTCGTAAGGCCTGTTGGCCGAGGAAAAAGAGTCGCTGCCTGGGGCTCAGTTTGCTGTGGTGGGAAGGGATCTGTAAGCATCTCGGAAAAAGAGTGGGGGCCGATGGAAGGAATATCTTCGGATAGCGAGGTGAGGAAAGTCTGGGCGGCAGCAGTAGGCGTTAGCATGCCTGGAGGGGTGATTATAAACGGTTGGGCTTGCGAATATTGAGCAAACCCCCCGGAATAAGATGGGCCAGAAACAGAGGGTGGAGGGTTTGGACGAATGGCAGGAGTTGCCAATTGAGCAGGAGCGGACGTGAAAGAATGAGATGCAAGAGAGGAAGGAGCGAAATGTACCTGCTGACTGGTCGGCGGTAGCATTTGACTAGCAGCGGGTGTTTCCCCTTCGGCCGGTTCATGTGAAACTGTCCCGATAACACTTTCCGTGCGTTGTCTTTTCGCGGGGGGACACTCACTAACCTCGGCAGTCGGATCTTTCTGCTGGGGCACTAGCTTGACTGGTTTAGCGGCCCATGTGCGCGTAAGTGAGCTCCTTGATATATTAAAGCGCACGTTAGTGCCGACATAGGCGGGATGCTCGGGAGCATCACCTTCCTGAGAAGATATCGCCCTCTCTTCCTCCTGCTCATCGGAACCCTCTGCTTCGCTCTTGTTAGCGCTGGAGGTCGGGCTGGGATGGCCTTCATCCCAGTGTCTTTCGAATTCCTGGTCGTCCTTCAATTTATTATAAGGAGCCTTCAACTGCCCTGTTTCTTGGCGGTATCTCCAGAAAGCTTTTATTTTTTCATCGCTCCATTCCTCGTCCACTTTCAACTTGTTAAGCATGCTGCGCTCTATCGGAAGGTTGTCCCTGGCCACGGCCACTGGAAAGTAGAACTTGTGCCATGGGCCTCTGGTATCCGGCGTAGGGATTTGTGCCAATTCAACCAGATCTTCATCTTTATCAGTCCGGTTATTACGCCGCTTCTCCCAGTATGGTCGGGAAACATGTGTAACTCTCATATGCGGCTCAGGTAGGTCATTGAAAGGGTTGTAATCCCACTTATCATTTACTAATACTAGCCCTAGGTGTGCCAGCTTGTCCCCTAGCAGTTGATGAGATCACTTTTTGACAAGCGTTATTGACTTAAAACTCTTCGGGCAACTGAAGAATCCCTTCTTTTTGACCCTTTTGCTGCTACAAAACATGAAATCAATGACGCATACCTGCCGGTAAACCTCCAGCGCGAGCACTCTATCGGTGATGCAAGCCGGGAGCAGGAAAGGCCTATCAATAAAGCCCCTCATTCGAAGGATCGTGAAATCCTTGCCCAGGAACCAGTCGCAAGCGGGGATGTAGCTTTGCAGAAATCCAGTCTGCTCAGTGTTAAGCCGGACGATATCACCCTCTCCGATCAAATCATTCAGGACCGGGGCTATGAAATAGTCCGCGAAGGCATAGTAGTCATATGTTGCGGAAAGGTAGGGTGTCCATGTAGATACCGGCTTTCTTTTATTCTGCTCATCAAAAATTGATAGTGGGAAAAATCGGGCGAAGAAATCCGGATTCTGATGCAGGAACATGTGGACCAGGTAGGAAAGAAATCTAAATTTCGTCTCCGCCTGATAATTCTCTATTTGCTGTATCATTTCCTCGACCATGAACTCGGCAAAATCATACCAGAAAGATTCATGTTGCCTGCGAAACTGTATTGCAGGGCCCAGCTGAAAAGCCTCGATCTTTTCATCAGAATCATGGCCGCAAACAAATGCCAGCATGGATATGGGGTCCTGAAGGTCGTCGCGGAATGAACCGCGCAACAATGGGATGCTTGGTGCCTTAGCGGACACAATACCCTTCTTTTTAGTCTCCTCTAATAGGAAATCAGAGCCGGTTTTCATCATTTTCCATATCTTTTCCCCTTTGCTTGGGCAGAAATATTCGATTTTCTCCTTTCTTGTCCTGGGGTCAGGAATGCATAACATATGCCAGATGGCTTCCTGGCCGATATGAACCCTTAAATTGCGACCCTCAATGCAGTGGGTTTTTGGATTATAGCGTTGAACAGCTGCGTCGACCACCTCCGGGCAATAGTGTACGAATGAGACCATGTATTATGGCAAACCGCTATACCAGACTCTACCTGCCGTTGCCTTCTCCGCCGCTGGTGCTGATAATCTTGCACAAGCCGCCTCTCTAAGAGACTTAGGGTTCCTAGCAAGCTTTGGATCATAGATATTAGCCCACTTTTCTCCAACCTTTTTAGGGTTATTCCACTCTTTGGGCTTCTCTAGCTCCTCTGTGTTGGGTCTCCTCACTTTCTGGGGTATACCAGGAGTGGCATACGCTACATCATCGTACACGTAGACCTCGGCAGAAGAACGAATAGCCGAATACAGTTCCTGGCTAATCCCTTCCTCTGCTGGCTGAGCTGAAGATTCCGCCATCTTTCTTCGCGGCAGAACTTGAAGGTTCGCTGGCCTTTGAATACGCTTGCACTGGAAATACAGACAGAAAACACTTCGCGCACTCCTTAGCTTTTTGGAAAAAGACTTAGGAACAATAAGCGTTATCATGCAATAATAGCAACTTTCCTCAAGGTGGTAGGCGAGCGCGAGCCCTTGCATTTAATTCGGCATGTACCGTTAACTCCACGACTCGTGCAAGATGAGCTGATTGCTTTTTCCGAGGTGGCCGGATTTCATCATTGCTTTTAGGATATCGTGTGATACGCCCTGATTTTTCTTGGAAATTGAGCTTGCAACTGGCCTCCTCGCGTTGTGTTAGCATGTACCGGTAATTAATATCCCAGGCCGGAATGATTACGCCAAGCAAACGATCACCGCTTGAAAGAGATACGAATATCACCTCGGGCTCTGGGATGTGCTTGAGATTTGACACCATAGCATACGGCCATACGTCCCTTCATCAGCAAGTGCCACCCTTTTAAAGCTCAATTAATTAACTTGATTTAATTAAGCATGCCTTGAGCCGTGCTACCATGCGTGTGCCAGCCCAAAACGTGAACAAACGCAGACTCGGCCCTCGAGATTGTAGCCAATATACATCACGTTGCTTACGGCGGACTGGCGTATGTCTTGTCAATTTTCTATAAATAGGCCAGTAGATAGCAAACATATACACTTTGCGTCGAGAAGTGATAGGAAAGTAGAATACTGCTAAGCGAGTCTTTTCATAGGTTAGGTAATAAGCAGCTTTCGGCATACTTAGCAGATTTAGGAATAGTCCTAGGAGAGATGGATACTCCCATTCGCCTGACCTCCTTCAAATCACAAACAACATTTGTAGGTGAAATCTCCACCAAGAGGCTTAAGAGAATGACGAAGAACAAGCACTCGCTGGTTTTAGTAGCCATTAGTGGGTTCTCGGCAAAGACTGTGTGGAGTATGAAGATAAGCATCGGGTGAACACCGATGTGTGCTCACACTTTGTGGCGTCTATGCTAGACATTTGTGTCCCTCGGCCTCTTGTATTGAAGCTAGTCAAAGAAATCTTCCCGAAGAAGTACCTGAACGGGCTTGGCGAGGTTGTCACACATGCTGCGTATGGAATTGGCCTGCCATCAGCCAGCGACTTACGTCGCTATATTGAAGAAGAAGCTGTCGTGGCTTGGCTACCATTCCTTAGCGGATTCCGCCTGCAGACCCGTGGTCAGCATCAGCAAAGGGTTACCCAGGCTCTTCACTTCCTGTTCAGAAGCTACAACGTGATACCATTCTACGACGTAGAGTGGTATACTGACTTCAGGGACCTGGTGTACCCACCACCGACGACAGCCGCGCTTCATGATGCTGCCAGTGCCGCCGAGGAACCTGTTGCTGAGGAAGAAGCGGACGCTGTCTTGAATGCGTCGGTTGCTGCTAGCCACTCCTGCGGATAGATGGTCCTCTTGCCCTGGTGTTTGTTGATGTAACCCCCTTGCTCCGTATCAGCCTGATAAAAGGCCAACGTATATATATATGCTCTTATACTTTGTATATTTTGAAAATCGGCATTCATGCCATTTTGTAACTCAGAAACATGTATATAAAAATATACGCCTCTTTTTGTTGTGAAATTTTATGCTCCTGTTTGCTTCTGCGTGCAATTTTTCTGGGTTTGCCAATTTTGTATGTTTTGTCTCTGTTTATGAGCATACTTTTGTGTTTTAAGAACTCCGGTGCTTCACCTACCAACGATGATAAGCGAATACATAACAAGTCAATTGGTTTTAGCAAAACGATAGGCCAAAAACAGGAAAGGAAAAAGAAAAAGCGTTATTTACAACTGTACAAGGTAGGGCCTGACGCTTAATGGAACAATTTAAGGTGAATCCCATTAACCGGGATTCCTAGGGGCTCCTGTTCCATATTTTCCAGCTCGAAGGCATTGTGTTGCATGCACCGAATGATTTTGAAGGGTCCTTCCCATAGGCTATCAAACTTACCATGCTGACCTGGCTTCGCAGCCCTGCTGTCGTATTTTAGCACCAAATCTCCACTTTTTAGGCCTTGGTCGGAAGCCCTTTTGTCAAACCACCGTTTGACCACCTGTTGACGGCCAGTCATGGCCTTTAGGGAATTCTCCCTTTTTTCTTGTACTTCTAATAGTTCGGCAAGCCGAACTTCCATGGCGTCATTTTGTTCTATCTCAAGAGATTTCAACAACTGTATCGCTGGAATTTCCATAGAGATAGGTAGCAGCGCTTCTTTCCCATATACTAGCTCATAGGGCGAAGTCTTGAGGACTTGTTTAGGAGTTATGCGGTTGGCCCAGAGTGCTTTTCGGAGATTTTTGTGCCATTCCCTTTGGTGTTCTGAGCCCACTTTTTTGAGAAGTCGGACTAAACTTTTGTTTGTTGACTCAGCTAGGCCATTTCCCTGTGGATAGTAGTTTGAAGATGTTTTCAGGAATATGCCATTTTTCAATGCAAAGTGACATACCTTTGTGCCTACAAATGCTCTAGCATTGTCCGAAATGATCGTCTTCGGAGGGCCGAACCTCGTCACCAGAGCCTCGAGGAAATCCACAATCTCTACCTCCGTTGCCTCTTTAAGGGGAACAGCTTCAGCCCACCTTGTGAAGTAGTCTGTAGCTGTTAAAATCCATTTATGTCCCGAACTGGAAACCGGGTTGATCATTCCGATAAAGTCCAAGCCCCATTGAGCAAATGGTTCATCCGCCACGATAGGTTTCAGGGGCATCGCTGAATTCTTCCTTCGGTCGGAGAATAACTGACATTTTTTGCAAGTCTTTACCAGAGAGTAGGAATCATTGAAAAGTGTGGGCCAGTAATATCCAGCCCGCAGGACCTTGATGGCTGTGTTTTAGCGGAGAAATGTCCACCTTCGTCGCTATTGTGAAATGCGTCGAGGATCTTCTGCGCCTCCCCTGAAGTAACACACCGTAGGAGCACACCATTAAAATTTCTTTTGAAAAGGACTCCTTCTATCAGCGTGTATCCGCAATTCTGGAGCCGGTAATACCTTCTTTTCTGGGATGAGAGGCCTGGCGGGTACCTTCCGGTTCGCATGAAATTCATTCTATCTTTCAGCCAATCGTCCTCCGATCCCGATCCGTTTATCAGGACAAGTTCTGACTGTTCCTCTTTAGCAGGCATCTCCACTTCCTGTGTCATATACTCACACAGACCTCTGCCTTTAATAGTCCTGGTGGGCCTGACCTCAATGTCATATTCCAGGATCTTAGTGATCCAATTAGCCCTTTTTTCTGTGATTTCTCCCTCCATGATGTATTCCCGCACACTAGAATGTGCGACATATACCAGGACTTTGCTACAGGAAATTAGATGGCGGAACTTTTTAAGCCCCTTCACTATTGCAAAAGCCTGTCTTTCAACGAAGTTATAATTCACTTCATATTCCTTTAAGGTTCGGGAATAGAAAGCAACTGGATGCTCCCCTTTTCCTTCTCTATCCTTTTGAGTCAGAACAGTAGCGATACTTGACTTGCTACTGAAAGCATACATTATAAAATCTTTATGTTGATCTGGATTGATCAACACTGGGGCTGATGAGATAGCTTCCTTGACCTTCTCAAATGCCTCCCTCGCCTCCGTTGTCCACTTGAAAATTTGATCCTTTTTCAGCATTAGGGTGATCGGCCTAATCATTCCCGCAAAATCGGAAATAAATTTACTGACGAAATTTACTTTGCCCAGAAAAGACTGGACACCTTTCTTATTCACCGGGAGAGGAAGCTCCTTTATAGCCTTTACTCATTCTGGGTCAATTGAAATACCTTCCTTCGACACAACATGTCCTAACAGCTTACCCTGAGGTACTCCGAACACACATTTCCTCGGGTTTAAGGAAATCCCGAACTCTTGGCACTTTTGAAACACCAACTCCAGATGATCGAAATGATCATCTTTAGATTTGGAGAACACAGTAAGATCATCCAAATAGATTAGGATAATCTTATTGATCAGCTCGCTAAATGCGACGTCCATAGCTCTCTGGAAGGTTGCCCCTGCATTAGATAAACCAAAAGGCATTTTAGCATATGCAAACGTCCCCCACTTGGTGGTGAACGTAGTCTTGTGCTGATCTTCCTCTCTTACTCGAATCTGGTTATAGCCAGAGAAGCCATCCAGTAGAGAGAACATTTCCGATCCCGCGACAGTTTGGAGGATCGACTCCATAGAAGGCAAGGGATAGTGGTCCTTCAGAGATGCTTTATTTAGGTCTCGGAAATCTACGCATAAGCGTATATCACCATTCTTCTTTCGGACTGGTACCAGATTTGATACCCAAGTACTATGTTTAATTGGGAAAACAATACGCGACTCAATGAGCTTGGTTAGCTCTTGTGCCATCAAGGCTTCAACTTTAGGGTTGACCGGCCGCTGTTTCTGTCGGATTGGCTTCGCACCTTCTGTTAGCTCAATAGTATGTTGAATGATACCAGGATCATAACCTTCCAGATCATCGTAGGACCAGGCTACTACTCCATATTTCTCACAGAAATTCATAAGCCTTTCTCTATCTTGCTGTGAGACATCTTTTCCGACCCGAAGGTTCCTGTCATCGGAGACCCGAAGATTCTCATAATCACCTTTTTCCGCCACGAACTTCCGCTTATCATTTCGGGCGTCACTACAATCGAAAAAATTTTTGAGAGTAACCAATCCTTTCGGAAGCTTATTTGATTTCAGCTGCATAATTTGTCCCTCGTAGGCCTCAGCGATCTTTGGTTGGAGTTGATCGGCAAATTCCCCTGAGTTTTGAATAAACGAGGCGATGTGTTCATCGCTCTCAAAGACTTGCCAACTTTGGTCATTATCGGGTATTGCTGGTCTAACCAGCACTCGTACTGAATGTTTGTTCCGAAGCAAGTCGGAGACAGGATCAAACTAAGCTCCGATTACTGCCATGCGGTCTGCATCGCCATTCTAAGCTCGGAGAATGGTCAGGATGTTGAAAGCTTCAAAACTTTCTATAAGGTCCCATATTCGATGCCGATGAGATCTCATGCGGATATTCTTTGCTGCTGAGACTCCTCGGACCTGATTAACTACCAGTTCTGAATCTCTGAATACAATCAATTGTTTGATACCCATTCGTTCCGCTAGGCTTAGGCCTTGGACTAGACCCTCATATTCAGCCTCATTATTTGAACAAGCAAATTGGAATCGGAAGGCCCTCAGCAACTTTTCATTCTGTGGGGATATTAGACATATCCCTGCTCCTTGCTCTGTCAAAATATAATGTCCACAGCTCACTTGCTTGGTCATCGTCGGGCTCTTTGACGACCTTCAGAAGAACTTGGTCTTCGTCATAGATCACATATGTGCCTAAACCGGTAGCATGATAATTTCCGAAGGGATCATTATTTATATGTTCACTCAACAGAGCGTCTTCGCTATCACTTCGGTCTCCGTTGACCTTCTCCTCCTCCAGCAGTTCAACATTGTACATGTCTTGCTTGGTGATGGAGGTATGTGCCGCTTCAAAGTTAATCAGGGCCTCGTTCGCCACATGTTCGGAATGCAGAGCCTCCGATTCTATCTTCATCTTTGCACCATGTTTGGTCCTAAGTATTAGATGTGACCAATCTAAAGACAAATAGCCGCCCACCTTTGAAGTAAACTCTCGAGAAAGGCAAAGACCAAACATTGGCGGAACATCTATGATCACTGTATCTTGCGGGACCGTGATACTCGGGCAGGCAAATAGAGTCAACGGAAGTGCTTTGATGACACCCACAGTATCAACCTTATTTCCATCTAGCTGCATCACCCCTTTCTTCATAGGTTCGTAGCTGAGTCCCAAGGCTTCGGCTATTAGTTTTGGCATAACCGTGGTACTAGCGCCAGAATCAATCATAGCGTTGTGTAATAGTTTCTCCCCTATAATGAGAGTTAAGAAGAAGGGTTGAGGTTTTGGCCTACCTCCGCCTTCCGCATGGGATTCCATCGCTTTGTTTGTGACAACCTTAGTTGGTGGCATTTGATAAACCGCCTCGGTACTGGCCAAAGGCTCGGTTAGTGTTGGGTCCATCTGTTGCTGAAGCACTTTTTGGAGTATGGTCTTCTGCTCCGGGATAGCTAGAATGTCCCATAAAGACATATTAGCAGGTGATTTCTTCAACTGCTCCACCACATTAAGAGGTGAGGAGCTTGGAGATTTCTGCTCCTTGGCTTTTGTTATAATAATTTCCTTCCGCCGTTGAGGAGACAAGGATTCGGTCGGGCCACCAGGAATTTGATTTGAAACGTCCTTGCATTGCGGATTGTCCGAAAGTGAAACCACGGCCTCACCGGTGAATCTTCTCTTGGAGCGTGTATTATAGTCAGACTTTACCCGCGGCGTTTCGGCAGTGGACATGTCATTCGCAAACACCATTTCCTCATCTTCCATCCATGAGAAGAGCGCATGATCAGGAACAATGTCGGACTCTTGCTCCAGGGACATTCCTTGTATTTGCGTGGTAAGGACCGCATTCTCCATTGCCGGGGCATATCCGTATTCTTCGCTCTCTATCGCAATCCCTTGACTACGTTGCTCTGCTATCCTTTGTTGTAAGTTGCCACACAGACAATTTTGGGGCATATGCGCATCGTTGCAAGGGAAGCACCATGGATTGATGTCATCAATAAGATTATTTTGTCCCGCGGTTAATTCTCTGCTAAAGCTTGGCGACGCTCCTGCCAGTGGCGTAGGCACCAGAACTATTTGGTTCATAGCCGCCGTTGGTGAGTTAGTGCGATGCGCGTTCTGATATTGATTCTGCTGATAGGTAGGCCGCCCACCTTGGTAGTTCTGATACGCAGGCCACGGAGGCATTGCTTGATTCCGCTTGAGCGTTGTTATATCATTCGCCATAGTCCGTAGCATCTCCTTGAGGTCGCCCATTTCATTCTTTGGAGAACTTGATGTAGGGGCCAAGTTTTTAGGAGCGGCTGTATATGAGTACGCTGACTAGGGAGTCGCTGGCGCACTGGTCGACGCCACCTCTTGTGCCATGTTTGATATCTCAGAAAATATCGGCATAACAGGTCGAGGAGGCGATTTTCCGCAGTCTATCAAGTGATTTTTTGCTTTGATAGCGGTGGCATATGCATCTGGTAGAGTGGCTCCTCCCAGAGACTTGATCATCATAGAAATGTCAGGATTGATGGACTTCAGATAGAACATGAATGCCAAATCTGGGGTAGGGCGGATGGTCACAGGAATCCTCCGCCAACTCGAGTGAAATCGGGCATTGAAGTCCATCAGAGCCTCCTGGGGTGCTCATTTGATGACGGATAACTGATAATATAGCGAAGAATGATCTCCGTCATTTGAAAACCTTTCATAGAATGGATCTTCGAGGTCATCCCAAGTGCGAATGGTATTAGGAGTCAGTGTTCGGTACCACTCCAGGGCCTTGCCTTTGAAGGACGCAGCAAGGAGCCTCAGGGCTACATTCTGCGCTGTGATACCATGTACTAGGCATACATCCGCTACATCTTGCAAATGCTCTGCTGGCATTTTTGTGTTATCTCTGGCGAATTTGGGAAGAGCTTTCAGGGCCGAAACTGGTATGGCACCCCAAACAGCAGGTACTACCGGAGCTACAAGGGGACTCCCAGCATCCCATGCTACATAATTTCTGTTCGCAGCCGGCAACATGGTGAGAGGAAAGGGTGGTGGGAATGGAACGGTTACTAACTAATTTGCGGCCTGGACTGTCCTGGATGGAGGCACTAGTAAACCTGGGTTACTTGCAGTTTGGGATCTAGTTACAGGCCGATGGCTCATACACCCTTTTAGAAGACGACTTCATTAGTTTGGGTCCCACCAGGCGTGCCAGAAAAAGGGACAAACTGTTGACGCCAAAAATTGACGAGATAACAGTGCCTTTATGGGAAACTCAGTTCAAGGGGGACCCCTTTGCGCCAAACTAAGTGACCTCCGGATTTTAAAGAAGTCGGCTTCTTCTATATAATGGTTTTTGGAAAGGGAAAAGGAAGCAGATATAATGAAACAAATATTAATCTAAGGCGATGCGCCAAAGATTTTTGATAGGCACGATAAATCATAGACTCAAGGGCCTGAATGTTATTGATATGTTCCAAAACACCGGAAGCTTAAAGCTATAGCATAAACAGTTCATTTAATTGACATAAAACAGTATCGCATACATTCTTACTGCTAAGAAGAGTCATTAAGACATGATTTAGACCAGCAAGTTTGCATTCAATATATAGAAGTCTCCTCAAATGAAATGCTTAAGACAATAAAAAGCACAGTTCACAGTTTAATCAAGACATAAAAAGCAGAAAGGCCGAACAATAGGCACAGTCTGAAAGTATCTTGCAAATAAACATGCAAAAGAGGTCTGGCGTCTCTTGCTAAAACCAGTATTCTTCTTGTAAAATCTTGGACCATTTTCCCTCAACAGAGGGAGTATATATAGCCGGAGAGCAAAATCCCACCGCCTAGAGAGTTGTAACAGAATGATTCCACAATCCCCCGTAATGATGCCCGGATAAGAATATTCCCAATGCCGTTATGAGAGCAGCCAATCAGGGCACAACATCCAGTTGGTTAGTTACAGGCGTGCCCTTTTGGAATGATGGCAGTGGTCCCAACCAGGCTTCGAAGCGACGAGTGTCGTTCACCGCCTTAGAGAACCCGGCGAGCAGCAGTCAATGACACCATCCCGCTCGGCCATCTCACAGCTTGCTTTGATAATCGATGTAAGGCACGTGGCAGCAAACCGCGGCCCGAATGAAAACTCCTTCTCCATTGACCGGGAGCTTGCGGAGAAGTGACACGTGTTCAGGGAACGGAGGCTACTTTGAAAACGGGGAAAGGCCGCATGAAAAAGGGGGCGAAAGACGCGTGGCCGCGTTTCGCAACCCGTGGTGCTCTCGTCCCTGCTATTGTTTTAAAAGCCGCGAACCGCTGACACGTGAGCGAGGGTGGGCCCCGCCAGGAAATAAAGAAGGCCAATAGAAATCCTTCGCAGCCCGCCGCAGCATACTCTACTCCTGCTAGGGAAGGTGCTTCGCGTAATGTATGAGATGTAGGGCCGTTTATGGCAGGTGAGGAAACATAAAACGAGAAAATGAAGACCAGAGTAAGGCATTGACCGTGGGCGCTGGTAAACATCTCAAAGAACCAAAGGGGCCAAACTTGCCTGCGCCAAGTTGAAGGCGAGGAATGCACCCAAAGGGAAAGATCAAAAACCTGCCGGGAAGCCGAAGAAACGCGGAGACGCGCAGGCCAGCGCATGAACATGCAAAAAAAGGGGAACCCGAAGGGAGCTGAGTGGAATATTATTTCAACAATCTCATTGGATCATATTCGTGTATATTCTTGAAGTCTTCCTTAAAATTAGAAAATCCAAAAACATTCAAAAACTCCAAAAAATCCAAAAACATTCAGAAAATCCAAAAAATCCAAAAACATTCAAAAAATCCAAATAGAGGTCAAAAAGTTAGTCAAAAAAATTCAAAAATAGATTCTTCTTGTCGAACTATGAGTCTTTAAGCTCTAAACATAAGCAAGGTTGATATTTGATCTTCCCCCAAGACACTTAGTCAGTCCTTTAGGAGTATGTCATAATAAACTAGCAATCCATTTCTTCATAACTCTTCAATAATTGAGTCATCTTGTGGAACTATGGATCTCTGAGCTTTGAATGTAGGCAAGGTTGATCTTTGATCTTCCCTCGAGATAGTTAGGTCAGTCCTTTAGGATATTGTCATAATAAATTGGCAATACATTTGTTCATAACTCATCAATAATTGAGTTTCTGTCAGTCGAACTACGTGGTCTCTACATGTATAACGTAGGCAAGTCTAATATTTGATCAGCCCCAAAGGCCCCTAGGATAGGCCTTTAGGTTAGTCTCTTGGTCAAAATATCAAAAAACACAAAAAACATTGAAAATTGGAAAATCAAAACATTTGTAAAACATCTTGAAAATACCAAAAACAACCTCAAAACATTTCAAAAATACCAAAAACATCCAAATATTTGAAAAAATACATTCATCTAGTTTCACATTCACCCACAATAAGCATCACTCATAATAAATCAATCATCATTCTCAACCTTTTGTGAAATAGTTGGAAACAAGTCTAGCAGTTCAAAAGTGAAAACTAAAGCATCAAGGTCTCAAGTCTACGTTAGCAAGTAAACAAGCTGGTCAATTCTTGGTACTAGTAGCTCATCATCTAGTTTGTCCTGAATCATCTGATATCACCATGTCCTAGGATGCATCCTTCCTACAATGGACATCAAAATTAGGCATCGCCATAGTTTAGTCTTGGCTAGCGGTATGAAGAACATTAGCTTGTTTGTTTACATGATTTTTTTCTTGTTGATTTATCTTATTGTGCTCCTTCCAATGACCTCTCGATGATGTCAAAACAAAGGTATTTAGAGAGAAAGGAATGGGGAAATGATCATAATATATTCTTGGTCATGCGTGCTTTGTTTGGTTTGTAGGGAGGGTGTTTTAGGTTTCTTGTTGACTACATAGGAAGGCTTTCCTTCCTATGTTTTGGTCTAAGATTTTTGGAATATCTGAACTGCATTCTGAATGAGGTTTTCTATGCTAGGTGTGAACATGAGTACTCCTATCTGATTTTCGAGTCAAATTCCATCACACTAGGTACAATGTCATCCTGGTCTTTTATACCTTGATGCATTGTGCTTATGTGTGTTATCAAACATAAGGTAAGTATCCCTTTTAAAATACCAATTCCTGATAAGAAAATCATCATCATCATTATCATCTCTAATAAAGTCTTGTAGATCATGGACTTGTTGGATCCTCTTATCTTCATCTCATTTCTTCTTTCTTCTCTCTACACTAATATGGTACCATGACAGTTAATCAAAAACATCACTAGGGCATCCATCCTGCATCCAAAGACTATTATCATGTTGCATATCATATCATATCATATAGGAAACATTTATCATCTCACATGCATTACATTTCATCATTATAATATAGATTGGTTATTCTAAGCATCTCATAAACCATACATTTGCATTTATTGCATAAACATATAAGCATCATCATATCATCATAGAAGCATTATCATATCATCCATTTTCATAATCATATACATTGCATCATCATATCATCCATATATGCATCCATATATGCATCATCATATCATATATAGAAAAGATACTGAAAAAAGAAAGGAGAATGTCATAACATCTCATACATCTCATGATCATAAAAAATACGTCATCCATTAGGGATATAATATAGATCTATTAGTATAAGCATATTAAAATTATTTGCATATCATAACATCTACATCCATACATCCATACTCCATAAAAAATGCATAGAAAAGATACTGAAAAGGAAATGCATCCATCCATCCATAAGCATTATCATACATCGTATCACATAAAATAAAGTCACATTGCATATAAGACATCACTTATACATCCATCCATAATGCATAAATAAAATAGGCACATCTCATAAATTGAATCGA
>VDFB02270651.1:513845982-513994375 GCA_007258455.2 Sequoia sempervirens
TTTCAATGAATTTCATGTTTTATGGTTTAGAATCATTCAAGCCCTGTCAAATGCTTTGTTTGGTTGCCAAGATTTTGGACAACATTAATATAATATCTACATAACAATGAATAAACTGTAAAAACAAAAAGCAATGATCAAATACCAACTACAAAATACTCATAATACTGTTTTTCCTACACTCAGACTTACAAAATACTCATAATACTGTTTTTCCTACACTCAGACCTGCTTAATGATCAAAGACCAACTACAAAATACTCATAATACTGTTTTTACTACACTCAAACTTACAAAATACTCATAATACTGTTTTTCCTACGCCCAGACTTACAAAATACTCATAATACTGTTTTTCCTACACTCAGACCTGCTTAAGGCCGGGACTCCAGCTCGCGCAGAGCCCTTGCTATTAGTAGCAACATGATCACTTCATAAATCCTATTGAAGTCTGAAAATACATAATTAATTTTGGAAAATACTTTTTTGAGCAAATGATCTTTGATTTTATTTATTTTAAAAATTTGAGATCAATTTGGTGCCAGTTGCCCTCCGGTATCATGTCGTATCAATTGCAGATTGGCTCCTCTCCAAAGTGGATAATATATGCAATGCGTTATCATTTCCAATGCACAATCTCTCCCAGACCCATTTCTTGTTATGTTTCCCTTGCTGTCAGCTTTCCTTGTCTGTTATAGGTAGAACTGAAAATGTAAAAATTACATAGTTTCCACTTGCTACTTTGAAATAAAATGATCTACCATCAAGTTCCATGTTAAGGAGCCTTTTTCATGACTCGGAGTAATCCTTTTTCTGTCTGAAGAGTCCATATGTTTGTGTCTCAGGGCCCTAGGCTATAGCTGATTGCTTTCTGACTACATTTATCCAAATGAATTCTGCATCTGGCGCCTTATTTACCAGCTGAGTGTCTCTTATTCATGCACCTACCGTTTCCTCTAGAAAATAAATCTTTTTCCAACTTTATAGTGGGAATCTTCCTCTTATAATCAGGTCCATTTGAAATTTTTTTTGAACATTCCTTATTATCTCAGCCACTTTTTTGGGAACTTGTAGAATGGTTGGACATAGTCACATTTACCAGCCGAAGCCAGACTGGATAGGGAAAGCCATTCAATCAATCATTCGTTCATTTCCAATGGTTTGAATGATTAAAATAAATAGTAGGGACACACTAACATAAGTAATGGGAAAAGCATTCCTTCTAAAAGCTCGCTGAAATTGAATTTTTAGGTTTTGTAAAACAATACCCTATTGTTTTGCTATTTATACCAACAAGAAAATTAAATTCTGATCATGGTAAAACTTGTTATGCACAGGAGACTGCTCATTCAAAAAATAATTGCTTGAGTGAGGCGAGGTTCAAGACTTTTAAAACTATGCCCTTATGTTTTGCGCTTTTTTTTTCTTCTGTTAACAAAAAACTTGAACAGAAAAAATTAAACTTTTAAGGAAGTTCTGATGTTCTGTAAAACCCTGCACTTATATGTTGTTCTGTTCCTCTTGTTTTTATGCAAAAAGATAATTGAACTTAATAAGATTTATCTTCTACAATGTTTAGATTGGCACAGAAGTTCTATGTCATGTGAACTTCAGTGTTTCTGAGAACCTTTCCTTTTTATTTTGCCTCTTTTCAATACCCATATTTTCAAGTGAGCTGCAAAAAGTGCAAATCTTCATGATATTTTCTAAAATAAGAAAAAATTTAGATTTAGTGAACTCTTGCCTTTTTGTTATGCTCTTATTTTATGCATCAGCAAGAACAGTGAACTTTTAGCTTATACATATTGAAGGTTCTTTTCATGTGCATATCTCCATTATTTTCAATGAATTTCATGTTTTATGGTTTAGAATCATTCAAGCCCTGTCAAATGCTTTGTTTGGTTGCCAAGATTTTGGACAACATTAATATAATATCTACATAACAATGAATAAACTGTAAAAACAAAAAGCAATGATCAAATACCAACTACAAAATACTCATAATACTGTTTTTCCTACACTCAGACTTACAAAATACTCATAATACTGTTTTTCCTACACTCAGACCTGCTTAATGATCAAAGACCAACTACAAAATACTCATAATACTGTTTTTACTACACTCAAACTTACAAAATACTCATAATACTGTTTTTCCTACGCCCAGACTTACAAAATACTCATAATACTGTTTTTCCTACACTCAGACCTGCTTAAGGCCGGGACTCCAGCTCGCGCAGAGCCCTTGCTATTAGTAGCAACATGATCACTTCATAAATCCTATTGAAGTCTGAAAATACATAATTAATTTTGGAAAATACTTTTGAAACAAATGATGCTGATTTTTATTTATTTTTTAAAATTTGAGATCCAATCTGGACTGTTGCATGGTTACCCTCCAGCTGTTATGTATTTGTGTCAATTGCAGATTGGCTCCTCTCCAAAGTGGATAATATATGCAATGTGTTATCATTTCCAATGCACAATCTATCCCAGACCCATTTCTTGTTATGTTTCCCTTGCTGTCAGCTTTCCTTGTCTATTATAGGTAGAGCTGAAAATGTAAAAATTACATAGTTTCCACTTGCTACTTTGAAATAAAATGATCTACCATCAAGTTCCATGTTAAGGAGCCTTTTTCATGACTCGGAGTAACCCTTTTCTGTCTGAAGAGTACATATGTTTGTGTCTCAGGGCCCTAGGCTATAGCAGATTGCTTTCTGACTGCATTTATCCAAATGAATTCTACATCTGGCGCCTTATTTACCAGCTGAGTGTCTCGTATTCATGCACCTACCTTTTCTTCTGGAAAATAAATCTTTTTCCAACTTTATAGTGGGAATCTTCCTCTTATAATTAGGTCCATTTGAAATTTGTTTTTGAACATTCCTTATTATCTCAACCACTTTTTTGGGAACTTGTACAATGGTTGGATAGAGTCACATTTACCAGCCGAAGCCTGCCTGGATAAGGAAAGCCATTCAATCAATCATTCATTCATTTCCAATGGTCTGAATGATTAAAATAAATAGTAGGGACACACTAACATAAGTAATGGGAAAAGCATTCCTTCTAAAAGCTCGCTGAAATTGAATTTTTAGGTTTTGTAAAACAATACCCTATTGTTTTGCTATTTATACCAACAAGAAAATTAAATTCTGATCATGGTAAAACTTGTTATGCACAGGAGACTGCTCATTCAAAAGATAATTGCTTGAGTGAGGCGAGGTTAAAGACTTTTAAAACTATGCCCTTATGTTTTGCGCTTTTTTTTTCTTCTGTTAACAAAAAAATTGAACAGCAAAAATTAAACTTTTAAGGAAGTTCTGATGTTCTGTAAAACCCTGCACTTATATGTTGTTCTGTTCCTCTTGTTTTTATGCAAAAAGATAATTGAACTTAATAAGATTTATCTTCTACAATGTTTAGATTGGCACATAAGTTCTATGTCATGTGAACTTCAGTGTTTCTGAGAACCTTTCCTTTTTATTTTGCCTCTTTTCAATACCCATATTTTCAAGTGAGCTGCAAAAAGTGTAAATCTTCATGATATTTTCTAAAATAAGGAAAATTTTAGATTTAGTGAACTCTTGCCTTTCTGTTATGCTCTTATTTTATGCATCAGCAAGAACAGTGAACTTTTAGCTTATACATATTGAAGGTTCTTTTCATGTGCATATCTCCATTATTTTCAATGAATTTCATGTTTTATGGTTTAGAATCATTCAAGCCCTGTCAAATGCTTTGTTTGGTTGCCAAGCTTTTGGCCAACATTAATATAATATCTACATAACAATGAATAAACTGCAAAAACAAAAAGCAATGATCAAAGACCAACTACAAAATACTCATAATACTGTTTTTCCTACACTTAGACATACAAAATACTCATAATACTGTTTTTCCTACACTCAGACCTGCTTAATGATCAAAGACCAACTACAAAATACTCATAATACTGTTTTTCCTACACTCAGACTTACAAAATACTCATAATACTGTTTTTCCTACACTCAGACTTACAAAATACTCATAATACTGTTTTTCCTACACTCAGACCTGCTTAAGGCAGGGACTCCAGCTCGCGCAGAGCCCTTGTTATTAGTAGCAACATGATCACTTCATAAATCCCATTGAAGTCTGAAAAAACATAATTAATTTTGGAAAATACTTTTGAAACAAATGATGCTGATTTTTATTTATTTTTTAAAATTTGAGATCCAATCTGGACTGTTGCATGGTTACCCTCCAGCTGTCATGTATTTGTATCAATTGCAGATTGGTTCCTCTCCAAAGTGGATAATATATGCAATGTGTTATCATTTCCAATGCACAATCTTTCCCAGACCCATTTCTTGTTATGTTTCCCTTGCTGTCAGCTTTCCTTGTCTATTATAGGTAGAGCTGAAAATGTAAAAATTACATAGTTTCCACTTGCTACTTTGAAATAAAATGATCTACCATCAAGTTCCATGTTAAGGAGCCTTTTTCATGACTCGGAGTAATCCTTTTTCTGTCTGAAGAGTCCATATGTTTGTGTCTCAGGGCCCTAGGCTATAGCAGATTGCTTTCTGACTGCATTTATCCAAATGAATTCTGCATCTGGCGCCTTATTTACCAGCTGAGTGTCTCCTATTCATGCACCTACCTTTTCTTCTGGAAAATAAATCTTTTTCCAACTTTATAGTGGGAATCTTCCTCTTATAATCAGGTCCATTTGAAATTTGTTTTTGAACATTCCTTGTTATCTCAGCCACTTTTTTGGGAACTTGTACAATGGTTGGACAGTCACATTTACCAGCCGAAGCCTACCTGGATAGGGAAAGCCATTCAATCAATCATTCGTTCATTTCCAATGGTCTGAATGATTAAAATAAATAGTAGGGACACACTAACATAAGTAATGGGAAAAGCATTCCTTCTAAAAGCTCGCTGAAATTGAATTTTTAGGTTTTGTAAAATAATACCCTATTGTTTTGCTATTTATACCAACAAGAAAATTAAATTCTGATCATGGTAAAACTTGTAATGCACAGGAGACTGCTCATTCAAAAAATAATTGCTTGAGTGAGGCGAGGTTAAAGACTTTTAAAACTATGTCCTTATGTTTTGCGCTTTTTTTTTCTTCTGTTAACAAAAAAATTGAACAGCAAAAATTAAACTTTTACGGAAGTTCTGATGTTCTGTAAAACCCTGCACTTATATGTTGTTATGTTCCTCTTGTTTTTATGCAAAAAGATAATTGAACTTAATAAGATTTATCTTCTACATTGTTTAGATTGGCACATAAGTTCTATGTCATGTGAACTTCAGTGTTTCTGAGAACCTTTCCTTTTTATTTTGCCTCTTTTCAATACCCATATTTTCAAGTGAGCTGCAAAAAGTGTAAATCTTCATGATATTTTCTAAAATAAGGAAAATTTTAGATTTAGTGAACTCTTGCCTTTCTGTTATGCTCTTATTTTATGCATCAGCAAGAACAGTGAACTTTTAGCTTATACATATTGAAGGTTCTTTTCATGTGCATATCTCCATTATTTTCAATGAATTTCATGTTTTATGGTTTAGAATCATTCAAGCCCTGTCAAATGCTTTGTTTGGTTGCCAAGCTTTTGGACAACATTAATATAATATCTACATAACAATGAATAAACTGCAAAAACAAAAAGCAATGATCAAAGACCAACTACAAAATACTCATAATACTGTTTTTCCTACACTCAAACTTACAAAATACTCATAATACTGTTTTTCCTACACTCAGACCTGCTTAATGATCAAAGACCAACTACAAAATACTCATAATACTGTTTTTCCTACACTCAGACCTGCTTAAGGCAGGGACTCCAGCTCGTGCAGAGCCGTTATTATTAGTAACAACATGATCACTTCATAAATCCCATTGAAGTCTGAAAAAACATAATTAATTTTGGAAAATACTTTTGAAACAAATGATGCTGATTTTTATTTATTTTTTAAAATTTGAGATCCAATCTGGACTGTTGCATGGTTACCCTCCAGCTGTCATGTATCTGTGTCAATTGCAGATTGGCTCCTCTCCAAAGTGGATAATATATGCAATGTGTTATCATTTCCAATGCACAATCTCTGCCAGAGCCATTTCTTGTTATGTTTCCCTTGCTGTCAGCTTTCCTTGTCTATTATAGGTAGAGCTGAAAATGTAAAAATTACATAGTTTCCACTTGCTACTTTGAAATAAAATGATCCACCATAATGATCTACCATCAAGACGATGTCGGAGGTCTCCATTTGACATGTACTCATAGATACCATATTTTGCTTTTCAATATGCTAACCAATGGATTTTACAAGATTCTTCTGGTGTAGTTTGGAATGGCATATCTACCTGCAATGAATCAGTAACATTTTTTGTAAGTTAGAAAAGAATAAATATATGTCTTCCTAATAAAAAAAATTCAGCTGAAAATGTAAAAATTACATAGTTTCCACTTGCTGCTTTGAAATAAAATGATCTACCATCAAAACGATGTCCTTTTACGAATTTTACAAGATTCTTATGGTGTAGTTTCGAATGGCATATCTACCTGCAATGAATCACTAACTTTTTTGTAAGTTGGAAAAGAATAGATATATGTCTTCCATATAGAAAAATTCAGGTAACAGAGCCCTCTGATACACCTCAGTAGAGCTCAACTCTGTGGCTCCCTGATGTGATTTTTCAGACAAAATTTTGACAGTCACTTTTAGAGACATTCAAGAGAGAAAAAAGGCCAAAGTGTGTGTTAGTTGTGGACAAAGAGAAACATACAGAATTCTTGGTTTGGAGTTTTCTGTCAAACCTGTTATGCTAGAGAAAAAAGGTCTTAAGAAATTTTGCAGCTAAAAAGCTTTTGATTTCAATTTCAGTAAGTTATGTTGCTTTTTTATTATAATTATAACGAGAGAAAACTAAATAATAGTGGAGTTAGAAATGTAGAGTACATTTTAATAGAAAATACTAATGAAGAAGAAACACCTCTAAAATATTTTTTTTTACTATCAACATATTATAACTTTGTAATGAAATATTCTATTTTAAAGCTTAATAAGCGTGTTATGTGATTTTTAGATAATGTAGAATCTATGTTTAGATAATGTAAAAGCTATGCAGGTCAGAGGCCTTCTTTTACCTGATGTTATCTTATATTTAGTTTCGTTACAATTAATCTCCATTCACATTATATGTGTGTAGGCGCCTGCACAAGTCTAAATCAATTATGAATGCATGTAAAAAAGAAAAACTCCAGTGAGCCTTTGAATGTTTTGGAGTTTTAACGTTTTGTTGCTCTGCCTTTCAAAACACGTTTATCTATTGCAGGTTTGTATATTGTCGATAGGCATATTTGCCAAACTGATCCTTTCTCAATATCATTTATAGTATGATTAAACATGGGCAACTGCCTCACAGAGGGCAAGATATGGAAGGAGAACCTACCACCAGTCGATGACAGAGTAGAGATCCAAGGAGAACCCGTAATATATTATATTTACAATAATGTTTTTACAAATACATAGTATTTCTAATTTAATGAAAACTTAATTACTTAAATATATCTATAAAAGTGCAAAATTATTTTAAAAAATATTAATGTTTGCTTAAAATATACTAATGTCAAAATAATTTTTCAAAATACCATGCAGAAAACATCCTTATACTCTTAATTCAAATGTATTAACTCCATAAGAAACTAATAGTTAGGGAAAAGTCTAATTAGATGCAGCAGGTAGGGAAAACCTAAACAACAAAGCAACAAGACGGCATACATGGCAGACAAACCATCCAAAAGACCAGAGTCTCTTCTCCATCTGATGCGTTGATTGGCAGGGAGCTTCCAAGCGCTGACCTGCAAAGAAAATAATGGCTTTTGACAAGGCATCTCTATAGTTATGCAAAGCAGCAGCCCTCTTTTGTTGGTGATGCTGCTGATAGCTCAGTGAACTGTAATTGGCCGTACCTTGTTTGAGATCAGCTTGAAATGGGCTTGACTGATAGCTCAGAGTTTGCCATGGTCCGGAGGGAAAAAGCATTTCCGCCCTCGTGAGGCACAAGCATTAGAGATGGGCAGCAAGCTCACCGTGGACAGAGCAGATATTCAAGCAAAACCCTATTTAAAAAAACGACCATCAGAGCAAAAGCCTATCAGCCAAAAATACTTAAAATATAAATTTACGATTGCTGTAACAATGCAACCATCCAAAATAATAAAAAAGCATATAACAATAAATATCCTTACCAGTGTTCTCTTTCCAATTCCACCCATTCTGAAAAACAATAGCTTCCAGGCATCATATAACAATAAATATCCTTACCAGTGTTCTCTTTCCAATTCCACCCATTCTGAAAAACAATAGCTTCCAGGCATATTCATCAACCATGCTGCTGAAACAAATTCACCAGAATTGTGTTGCTACTAGGGCCAAAAACAATAAAAACAAATTTTAAAATAACATGCTTACCACCAAAAACAATGGGAAAAAAGCAAAAGAAAACAGAATAAAACACATGCAGCTTCTCACCTGGTTGCCGCATTTTGAGACATTTTCATCTTAAAAAATTAACAGTTCATTACATCCCTTCTCTTAGTCACATGCTCAGAACATAACGTGCAGCTACAGCAAATCAATGGCGTCGGTTAACAGGGCTCGGATTCCTCCTTTATTGAAAATTCTAGGGTTAGGATTCCTTATAATTATAAAGGAAGTTTACTTTTTTGTTATGAAAATCTAGGTAGTCAAATTAAAATGATACAAATACAAATGAAGCACAAATTAATTTTGATTAGTTATCACAGTTTGGATCCGTAAATGCATGGTAAATGCAATACATTTTGGAATGGTAAATATGTATTAAATGTTTGAAAATTAAATAAGGAGAATTAGGCACTTAGTTTAGGTATATATTATATTTCTTGATGATATAAAGATTAATTATTTGTCATTTTAAGTTTAGAACAATCATTTATTCATTTTGGGTTAAAAATGTATTATGCGATATTGATTCCATGTTCTATTGAATATATATTGTGTAGGATTGATTTTTTGTTCCATAACATTGACCTAAGGCAGAAGATTACTCTAAAGTTCATGAGATCAATCTAGCTAATTGTAGACTATTGGAAACTTTGTTGTCACTATTTCTAATATTTGATAATGTGGAAGGACTAGAGGTCTTGAAAAATACCTTAGGGAGATCACTGAATCACATGGATCATCTTCTCTTAGGCCAACCCTCTTGATTAGACTAGTTTTACAATTGTTGATGAATATTGAAGACAATACTCTCAAGTATACAAGTGTCCTAGATGACTTTGATGCAAATTAAGATTCTTTTTACTGTTTCAAAATGAAGCATTCCTAAAATGATTCTCCTTGTAATGCTTAGGATTCTTTTTTACCATTTATATGAATTAATATACATTGAATGTCTTTACATACCATAACATAACAATGAATTGCATAAATGTGTATTTAGTCAACTCATAATAATTAGTGAAATAGGCAAAGAGTTGACAAATTTAAACTTAATTTTATGGGGCAATTCCATGTGGTGTGGGAACGAACCCACATGCCATGGGATAGATTGAGGACAAGGAACCATAAATATCAAAGTGTGGAATGAATGAATAATCATTGGTGCAAGGATGAACTTAATAAATGGATGGTAATGGTGAATGTGTGTGAATAAATATCAATAGGGATAGAGGATAATGTTGAATGTGTGGAAGTATGTGTAGAAGCGGATGGATAAAAGATCCGGGAATGAGCTTAGCTTTGCAAAAAAGTGTCATTTGTCAATGTGTAATTGTATTAAGACATCCCATCAAAATAGGCTTAAGACTAAACAAGAATTAGCATGGTCATTAAGGAATTTAAAAATCTTGTAGAAAATCAAATGGATAAAAAATAAAAATAAAGTACTAAAGTTAGATAAGGGACAAGAATATTAATCTAGAGGATATGATGCTTTTTACAAACATGCATGTCATTAATTGGGACAATTTGTAGGTGTAATACTTAAGAATAAAATCTATCAAACTATTTTGGGTACTTGAGGATCACAAAGTACAACCGCATAACCAAGCCATTGATTAGTGCAAGGTCCAATAGGACCGATACTCAAAAGATAGTGCAACATGAGAGGCTTTAAATAAAATGCAAAATTGGTTTCATAATTTACTTTTTAAATATATTATCACGACAAAGCTTGTTTAAGGGGGAAGGATGTAGTCCTTGTAATATATTTATTTAAATAATTCATATTCATGCTTTGTGATAACTTTGTTAGAGTTTGGTCAATTGTCACTATGTGATAGAATATAAGATTTTGTTTGGATTTTAGCATTTAATGTGAAGCACTAGTATGTCTCATTAACTAATTATGATTTAATTAATCATGTTTGGTTCTTGTTGAGGTTCACATGTAAATTTGTATTTCATTATTACTTTATGTTGTTTAACTATGAGTATTGTTAAATATATTATGGGAGTAGTGTGTTTATGACTCTCTTGATTTTGTATGGTCATTTTATTGATGGAGGGATATTATTATGGGTAGGATGTTCTCATATTAGTGCAATGACATGGAAAGAACGAAGGAAAAGTCAATGTAGTTTGCTTGTGTTGAACCATGGCAAGTCAATTCGTGTGAGTTGATGTTGTTTAATGATTTCTAGTTGCTTGAATTATTTGACATAATGTCATTATTCAGAGCATTCATTTAATTATGAATAAAATGTTAATTTATAAATTAGAAGCATAACTTTGAATAGATTACCACTTTTTATCTCTTGAATATCATGATGTCCAATCTAGTTGGGAAATTTGGTGAGAGTTGTATTCTACTTTTTAGGTTTTCAATGTGTCATTTGTAAATACTAAGCCTTGTAAATTATTTTTAGTTTTGTAGATGATATAAATAATATATTATATCCAAACATCATGAGGTGGGAAAAATGGGACTCCCATGTGAGGGTGGGGAAATTATTTGTTATTTGTTATTTGAGATACTTGAATTATTATGTCTAAAAGCATTGAATAGGGATGTTACATTTAAAAGATCAAAATTGAGAGTTGTAGAGTGTCATCCAAGTTTGATGGTTATGACACGGATAATAAATACCTTCATGGAGTGCCTATATTTGGGGGAAATGCTCAATTTGAATGTTATAATAGAACCTATGATGTGTAAGAGAGATGTAATATGTGTAAGTGAGATTGTTATTCTGGGTTGTTGAGCATGACTATGGAAGTGTTAGATTTTTGCTATGGCTCATGGTTTTGACTCATATTTTTTATGACACTTGGTGGTTTCTTATTTTTTTCCTTTTCAATAGATTGGAGGCATGAGATAGAGGCTTGGAAGGTTCTTTTATAAGTGCTCTTATGCTACCATTTACTATTATATGGATAAGTGATTATATTAGTGTATTTTTTTATTGAAGTTAATATAAGCGTAGCTCTCTTTGGTGGTAGATTTGTTTCCAAAAGGATTTCTCCACATTAATCTAGTGTTACATGTTTTATATTTTCTATTGTATTGGATCATTAGTTTTATTGGCTTAATCAAATGATTTATCAAATTAAACCACTATTTTAGTAATATCTTCACTATGCCATTTACTTTGTTACTAAATATTACTCTTGAGCTACTTGAACCTAAGTTATTTGATCATTGATTAAATCATACCATAGAAGTCATAGGAATGTAAATTTTTACTTTTGTTATGTCATTGATTCTATGGCATGACTTGGTGCCTTATTTTTTTCTTGAAAATTTATTAACATATAAAATTATTAAGGCCTAACAAGGCATAAGACATAGTGAATCCTTTGGACTAGTCCTTATTTATGGTATTGGTGGTAAAACCACATGGGATTTGGTAGAAAAATTAGTCATTAATATGCATTTATTGAGCTTACTTTTGTTTGGTACAATGAGAAGATGGAATTGTTATATTTGAAAAAACCCTAGGTTTAGGCATATTTTTTGGAATAGTTGTCTTGGAAACCCATCTACCATGGAAAGTGTTGGGAATAGGATGCCATTTAATTGCAATCCTAAACATTATTTCATGTATTTTCTAAGTCCTTGGAAAGTGATCCCCAACACTAGCATTAGAAAGAGATTAAATTCGAATGAAATGAAAATGTAATTGATATTTGTAATTAATTCTCAATTATAGGAACATGTGGGGATGCCCAAGAAGAGCTCCTAAAAAATAGGAGCACATGGGGTGCCCACATGGATGGTGGAACCCACCTTGAGTTAAGTTAATTGTTTGGAGAAAAGATAACACTTCAGTAATGCATGTAAAGATCCTAGAAGTTAGAGATTGATTTAGTTTGAGTTACATGTTAGTTGACTTCAGTTGACTTGAATTGCATGCTAATGAATTGAGTTGCATGATAGATAACAGGTGACTACTTTCAGTTAACAAGGGATGATCAATCATGCATGATATTTGCATGAATGGTGGAGAGATATGTTTCAATTAAAAGAGATTGACTTGGACCCACCTTGGGCGCTCAAGTTGGCATCTTGGAGTTAACACTTTTGCATGATAAGATATTTTATAAGGCTGAGTTAAGTGGGCCCATTCTTGGGCGCCAACTTTGAGGAGAAGCTTACAAGATATCTTTGTAATCAACGTTGAGTTAGGACTTCATTTTTGGATGCCCAAATTGATGAAGGACTTGGTTTGACATTTTTTTCACGAAAGAACTCTACTTGCAAAGAATAGGCATAGGTTTTGTGAGATAAGCTTTGTGCTTTGTAATTGACAACTCTTTGGAGTTTTTGAAGCTCATTATTGTCTATTTATTGCAGCAAGTTGAAGAGATTTTTATCAGATTTTATTGTAGGTTGTGAAGAATTGTTGAAGACAAAAGAAGCATCTCAAGCAAGGATTGATAAATAATTATTGTACTCTTGTTCTAAGGTTAAATAATACAAGCACTATTGATTCTAGTGGTGGAGCTTTTTCCCAAAAGGGTTTATCCACGGTATATGCTATGCCACTTCTATCCTATGGTCTTATTCTTCTACAATCTTCTGTTTGCTTCTACAAACGGTAAAATGAATCTAAACAAATAATCATCCACAAAGAAAGTGTAACAAAGAAAACTTAATTAGATCTACAGTGTAATAGTTTTACAAATTTTAAAGCTACATAATTATCTCCCTTTTCAACATTTGGTATCAGAGCTAATGGTTGGGTAGAGTTTGGGATGCCTTTCTCTTAAAAGTTTGAAGGTTTTATGGCTGTAGTGGGAGCTTTTACAATTGTGTTATTGTTGATTTTAGAAAAATAAGTCTTTTACAATGAGTTTTAATTCTCATTTAGATATTGAAAGATTCAATGAATCTAATTATGAGATGTGGAAACTAAAAGTGGAGGATCTCCTTGAAGAGAGAGATCAATGGTTAGTTGTTGGTAATGAGACAAAGTCACCTAAAACGATGTTAGATGAGGATTGGGCTAAGCTTGATAAGAAGGCAAGAGGGACCATAATATTATGTCTTATTGATGTTGTTCTCTTGAATGTTTCAAAAGAAACTACTGCATATAAATTGTGGAAGAGAATAGGTAATATTTATCAAACCAAAAGTCTTACTAATAAGTTGTATCTCAAAAGACAATTGTATTCTTTAAAGATGAAAGATTGTGATTCTATTGCAAATCATTTGAATTATTTTAAATTGATTCTAAGTTAGTTAGCATATGCAGATGTAAAGCTAGAAGATGTAGATAAATGCATTTTGTTACTTTGTTCTTTACTAGAATCTTGGGAAAATCTAATTATTTCTATCAGTGGTAGTGATGTAGATCCGAAGATGGACAATATAATTCCTACTCTCCTATCAAAGGAGATGAGGAGGAAGTCTAAAATGGAAATCCAAGATGCCTTGTTTGTAAAAGGTAGGCTTGAGAAAAAGGAACCTAAGGGAGACAAGGAAGGGAAGGGTAAGTCTGAAGGACAAAGAAAGGTAAAGTGTTGGAATTGTGGGAAACTGGGACATGTGAAGAATGATTGTAAGAACAAGAAAAAGAGTTTTGATTCTTCTACAGAGGAATCCTTGGATGATGGTAATCATGCATTGATAATTTCATGTAAAAATGTTAGTGATGACTCTTTGCTTGATGTTAAAGAGTGATCTTCATGAAAAGGATGGTAGTCATGATGTCATGTGTAGCTCGTACCATGGTTCAGTGGGAGTTGTTGGCAATAATGTGGATGCATCATTGGTAAGGTTATCCTCATGTGATTGGGGATATGTTTTTTCTTGGTTTAGAGTGGTTCCTATTATGTCATGGTTTATTCTTGATACGCGTTTAAAGTTTGGCATGGTACTTGTTCTCTTGAGACTAGGATGTTTATGTATGTTATGATGCATGTGATCTCCTTGGAGGAGATGGTTAGATCATGTTGTCATGTTTATGTTCCCGATTAATGATTGGAGCTTTGACAATGATCTTGTGTAGATCTCTTATGTGTTAGGTGCATTAATCATTTGCTTGATTAATTCATGATAGTGCTATGTTGTATTTGGAGTTTGGCATGGATTGGTTGGTTGCAAGTCCTCATGGATACTTGGAGAAATAGGTGAGGCTTGAGTTCTCTTATGGTAAGAGATATATGTTGGAATGGTTACTTGTAAGAAAATCTTTTTCAACAGTAAAGACTAAGAAGCCTACACCTTGGTTGGATGTGAGTTCAACACAGACGACGGTTTCACATGCCTCCAAAGAGGCACTTTGGTTATAGAGACTTGGGAAAGGTATTGGTTTTAATTACAAGTTAAACTTGAATGTGATAGACAAAATGCTCTTTGTTTAGCCAAAAATCCTATGCATCATACTCATACTAAGCATGTTGATGTTTAATATCACTTTGTGTGAGAAATGATTGAGAGTGGGAAGGTATAAACAGTACATGACCTAGGTCAACAAATAAGCAACCCAATTGCATATTTGAGGCGCGCAAGGGAAACCGTGTATTCGTATGTGTGATAAAATCAATAACTATAGGGGAAGAGTTGCTAATCAATTATAATTTGAATTTTTTAGTTACAAACATAATTACTATGGGGGCGATACGTACTATGGACCATTTTACCCAACCTCCAATTAATAACTCCAATATACCATTTTATTCTTATGTTTTTTCATAAGTCTATTGGTTTCATTTCGGTAATATTTTTTTATATTTAATTTTTGTCACAGCGAGACATTGATCGTACGGAGAAGGCTCCGACCCATAGCACAAATCGTGATTTATCTTCACGTGCTTCTACCTAACAGGTTTACCTCATTGTAATTGTACAAATTAGATATGAGAAAAATGTTTTATTATTATGTTGTTTTAATAAGTTTATTGGGTTAATTTCGACAATGTTTTTAATATTCTTGTTGAAGTTGACTGATCAGGGAAAGGTACCAGAAGTAGACAAGAGCATTCATAGGGAGGTGCAGTTAATATTATGTGATGATGACATTGCTTATTCAACAAACCATCTTGATATGATAAGGAAGACCCAAAAAAAATGCAAATAAAGAAATCCTTAAGTTATTATTCATAGTGCCTCAAACAGATGAGATAAGAGAGAGATTTAAAATATTGACTGAGAGATCACAAAACTTGAAAGTAAGCTATCATGAGGTCTTTAATTATAAAATAAGTTCATTCATGGTTTTATATTCTGTACTCTTTTATGTCATGAACTAAAATATGTGTTGTTTTTACAGGATTTTTTGTGTCCTCATGATGCTCCTAGCCATGTCAGGGTACTACAAGTGTTGCCCGGGGAGTAGGGGTTGGCACAAGTGTCCATCCTAATCTTCCTGCGCATACATCACATCATCTAACCCCATCATCTGTTCCTATATTGTCATCTAAAATGTCAGAAACACATACCATGTAGGCATCCATTAGTGCACCCTCTCGCAGCAAACACATGTCAGAACATGCATCAAAACATGTACCTGGGGATGCAGAGGCCACTAGTATTGGTGATATTTTAGCAGCATTTCCTAGATCTTCCCATATTACTAGTACGAGAACATTGTCGATCACATTTGTGGTGATCAAGGATTTCATTCCCATAAAGATAGAGAAGGTCCCAGGTACTTTAAAATATTTGAATTATTATTATATATAATCCAATTGAAATTTACTTATTGATCACTCTTTTTAGACTATTGATCCCATGATCATTTTGCAGGAAATGATATTTTTTATAAACATCTAAGTGATATTACATTGGAGCTCTTTGGGCCCACCATATGTAAATGGTGCAATGCCCAAAATAAAGATTTAAAAGATGAGCTCATTAACCATTTAGTTGTGCTCTTCAATGATAAAACATTCAAATGAACCAAGGTCCTTCAGAAAGTTGGTACCTATCTAAAGTATGTGAGGGACCAATATAGGTCACATTTAGAGAAGAAAAAAAAGTATGAGCGTCCCCCCATGATTCCAGAGAGGGAGTGGAAGGACTTGGTGTCAGATGGAAAGGAGAAGGTTGAAAATAAAAAAGGAAAGACACTACTGGGCCAAGGAAGGTATGTGATACTATCAATAATGTAATTATATATTGATTACTCTTTCTTTTTACATAATCTAACGTATTTCAAACTTTTCATAGGCTACCCAACACATTGAAGGAAACAAAGGAAAGACTAGAAAAACACGAGCAACACAAACTTGGCTATGGTGGTTATATGAAATTAGCCACATGAATTATAAGTATCAATAAATGAAATATAGTATCCAAATAATAAATTGAAAACAATTTTGGTTTTATCACACCATAGAAGAAAAATTCATGATCTTATGCAAAAATGTAGGGCTTTGAATTCAACAAAGTTCCCATAGAAGATGACTTGAAGATTTTATTCCAGCAAGGCTATGGAGTCGTGGCTGAACACCTAAGAGTCTTGACTGGGAAAACACAATCTTCCACTGCATCCGACACACAGGTAAATAAACTCAATAAAGTTTATCTAAAATTGAATACTTGTGCAATCTATTCAATATTAATTTCTACCATAAAAGAATTACATGCCTATTTTTTTTAAACATTCAAACAATGATAATACTACACATGGCATTGGAATGCAGTCTAGTGAGGGTGGATCACAACCTGTAGATGAAGGTCATGGTGTGCATCCTGGTACTTTAGAGCATGTAGAGCATGATCAACATGTTGAGCATGATCAGGATAGAGAAGATTAGGAACATGATGTGGCCCCATTAGGTAAAGAGGACCACTCTAAAGTTCTTTTAAACATATTTAATTGCAATTGGTGTATTAATTAATGTAACCTTTCGTGTTTCAACTTTAGAGCATGTAGAGCGTGATCAACGTGTTGAGCATGATTAGGCTAGAGAAGATCAAGAACAGGATGTGGCCCCATCAGGTAAAGAGGACCACTCTCATGTTCTCTTAAACATATTTAATTTCAATTGGTGTATTAATTAATTTAACCTTTCATGTTTCAACTAAAGATAAAGATTTAGAGGGTGTTCAACATGTTGAGCATAAGTCTATAACAAAAGTTCAGGAATATGATGTGGACCCATTAGGTAAAGAGAACCACTTGAATTTTCTTTTAATTAATGAAATACTTGTAACAATAATAATAAAACATATCAGTTTAACATTTCTTTCTTATTGCAACAGACCCCCCCTTGCAGTGGCATCCACGTCATGAGTAGACAACTAGGCATACATTAAGATCACAAGCAGAGGGAAGAACAACTAAAGGGAGGATAAATGATTTAGAAAATGATGCTCCACTTAAAAAAAAATTAGCTTTAAAAAAGAAACCAAAAAAAAGTGATTGTAATCATATCATGACAACCATATTTTTGATAATATGTAAAAACTAAAAGAATGAATATTATATGTTAATGAATGAATGTGAATATGTTAATTAATGAATGAAAGTCATATGTTATTAATGAATGAATATTATATATTATTAATGGATGAATGAATGATTAATGTTATATGATTGGATATGGGGAATTGAGAGTGATGTAAGGGGGGAGGCGAGGGGCCAAATGAGCTTCCACCATCACATGGTTGGCCCTATTAAGTAGAGAATATTAAACTATTATTGAAACAAAGAGAAGCTCAATAAGGTAATTCACTTTTCAATATAAGAAATGCATTGTTTAAAGCATCAAATTAATATGCAAAGATGAAAGAAAGTGTTAACTTTTCACTATGGTGGAAAAAAATGATTCTTTATACCCTGAATCCATGCTCTACATCATAATTTGAAGTTGTTTTCATTCCAATGTTCTGAGTTTAGTTTTTTGTATGGCTTTGTATGAATACCACATTGTTTTGTGTGTGGATTTGGTTCCAAAGCTCTGTTTCTTCTATTTTTAGTGGTGACATAACTCTAAAATTTGACTTTTGTGCATAACAGGTTAGTGAAAAAATTGACAGCTATGAAGGGTTTAGAGGCTCGATTAAGATAGATACACGGATATTTGGATCTTGTTGTTTATGGGAGGCTTCAACTTAACCATGAAATTTTGTACCATCTGTAGGTATGCAAAAGTTTCTCTACTTACATTCATTCTTAATAATAAATGTTGTAAATGATATTAATGCTTCAAACTTAAGATTTCTTTCATTGTTATAATGATCAAAATGTTATACTTTGCTATACATTCAAGCATTCTCTTTCCCCCTACCCTTTGCTCTCTCCCCCCTCCTTTTAAGAATTGTCTTTGTCATAAAAGATTCACATTTATGTCTCATTTACACAAATTTATCTGAAGCCCTAGAAGTGAATAAAGATATGTAAAAGATGATGGATTATGTCTAAATAACAACTTTCCATCTTATAGCTAATTAAATCCTTAATATTTGAATAGTTTAGAGCTCAAATAATGCTTGTATATGCATGTGTAGCAATAAGGGAGCCTATGTGAAGATTGAAATTTAAAACATCACTTTGGTATTTTTCCTTAGGCAGTGAAATAATATTTTGAGTAATACAAACCTACACACACATTGATATTTTTTTGGCATTTCATTGAGGAAATTTTTTTCTCTTATACCTACCCTCGGCTAGACATGGAGGTATATAATATTGGTTTCTGGGTTTATTCTGTAAGTAGTTAATTTTAGAGAGGAAGACTAAACTATTCTTAATGTCCTATGTCAGGTGTGAAAGCATATGAATCACTTGTTGAAGGCACCATTTTGTATTCATCCAAAAAATGGTTTGTTCTTTTTTTATGTTTTTTGCATGTGCTTTTTTTAGGCTCTAGAGATATAACTCAGCTCTTTCCTTTGCACTTTTCATCCATTTTGATGACTACATTAGATTGTCCTCATAATTTTTCATGTAGATCTGTTTGTAACCTTATTTTCTACCAATCAATTTGCAAACTAGTCATATATTAAGGACCATTTCACTAACTTGTAGTCATCCATTATTTAATATGTTGTAGGTTGTGTCTGTGTGCCGATAAATCCTGATGATTGTGAGAACTTTAATCCTACAAGTGTACCCAATCATTCTCAAGTAAAAGTCTTACCTTATTTTATAGTACTTTAAATGGTTAATTGAAGGTGGTTCTTTAGATCTGAGATAGTTGAACCCTGGATCAAAATATGGTATTAGATGGGTAGTATAATGATAAAATTGAGGTCCATTGAACACAAATTACAAACATAATTTACTGGACTATGAATAGTGTTACAATTATAATTATTTCTCCTTTACCTACCTCTGCATTAATGAAAAAGATAGTAGATATTGGAAGTTCATTACATGCCTCATGTAATGTTAATATTTTAATTTTGTTTAAGTTGTTCAAGAGCTTGATTAGGTCAAGAATATGTTCTACAAGCTCTGTTCTCTTGACACTGCTCAACATTTTCCCTACACATTTTCTCTTCAATCTAGACGTTTCTTAACTCCTTCCCTTGTTAGCCCTTGGTTGTTCTCAAGTGTAATAATTTTTCTATGCATCTTGCAGTCTGTATGTATGATTAGTCATCTCTTATGAAGCATGGATAACCTTTCATGGAATTGTTGTTGTAATTAGAAAATTTCCATTGTGAGAATAATCATTTAATTTGTATGGAAGTAAGTCTTTTTCATATTATTTGCCTTGGTATTGTAAACTTGTCTTTGCAGGATTCTCTCAGGGGGAACAGTGGAACTATGATGATAGGTAGAGTTGTAAAACACCATAAATCATTTGGCATTATCAATATATTGCTTATAGAAGACTCTGTGCAAGTAAAATGGAATGTGCAATGACAATTGGTCTCAAATTCAAATCTGAATATAAGTACATTATACACAAGAAGATGGTATCTATTCTATGATTTAAAGAACCCCAAAATAAGAAAATTAATTGGTTCCATTTGTTTACTTTCTCTTAGACACTTGTTTAATTGGTGAGACCCTCAGAATGTCTTGTTGATAACTAGAAGTGTTCAAAACTCCTGAAGAGTTCAGATCAGTGTGACATTGGATCTGTCTTGCTGATAGAGGTCATCAGTAGGACATGGACTATCAGAGTGAGTTTTCTATCCTGTGTCAATGAATATTTTTTTAAAAAAAATTGCATTGTTTCGTCACAATTTTGATAAAAACCACTGACGAAGTTGCTATAGTTGCAACGAAGGCTTTGTCATAACTCCTTGCCCATGTCATCACAATTTCAATGAATGCCACCGACGAATCACAGAAAAGGTCTGGCGAAGTTGCTTAGCTGTGACGAAGGCTTCATCATAACTCCTTGCCCATTTCGTCGCAATTTTGACGAAGGCCACCGACGAATCACAAAAAAGTTCTGATGAAGTTGTTATGCTGTGACAAAGGCTTCATTGTAACTCCTTACCCATTTCATTGTAATTTCAATGTCGACCACCAATGAATCACAGAAAAGGTCTAAAAAAGTTGCTTAGCTGTGATGAAGGCTTCATCGTAACTCCTTGTCCATTTCGTTGCAATTTTGACTTAGGCCACTGACAAATCACAAAAAAGGTCTGACGAAGTTGCTTAGCTGTGATGAAGGCTTTGTCATAACTCCTTTCCCATTTTGTCGAAATAGTGATGAACTTATGGTGTTTTTTCGACGCTTCAGAAGATCCATTGCAATTGCATTTTGGTTGTAATTCGTTGGTGGATACATGAAGTCTTCATCAATATTCCGATGAACATCCGAGTCATTTTATGATGCCGACGACTGACAAATTTGTGCTATTATTTCAACATTTAATTAGTTGTCAAAATTCTGACAAAAATATAGCGACGAAATTGTTTTCATCAATTTGTCAATTTTCTCACAAATATTTGTCGAACGACTGACGAATGTTTGTCAAAAAATGGAGTCAAATTCAGTAGTGTAAAGGTAACGACTTGGAGACTAATATGTATGTGTTCCTTTTAAGAAGTAAGCATGTGACTTGGGCAGTTGGTAAGTAAATATTTTGAATGTAATTTGACTGCCAACATGTCATTCATAAGACTTTTTCTAAATCCTTAAATTGCATTATAGGGGAAAACCTCCAATTGTTGTCCATGATCTAATTGTTGTTTACTCCTTGTTCACCTAACCCCCCAATAACCATTTACATTTTAGTCATTACATTATTTTAATTATGCCAATAAAAATTTACAAATTACACCAATATATGTTTGCTACTGAATGTGTAGTTGACCACAAAATAAAACACATTGAAAACTATTGAAATCACCTTAAATTTTTATCAATTTTTATTGGTTTCCTAATGAATGGGTAGTGGAAAAGTGGTAAAGATGTAGGGAATAGAGGTTTAAAAACACCCTTTTTGAGAACCTTTCACTTTACGAGTTCCACAAGGTGCATTTTAAGGTCCTAACTCACTTACGAAGAAGCCCAAAAAAAAATTTGAAATCGGACCTATTTTTCACTTTGCACGAATGCATGAAGTTAGCCCTGGCAGCTATTGGTATGTTTCCCCTATCTCAAAATATTAATTGGCAAGCTAGTTGTGGCAATAAGAAGGGAAGTTCAACTAGTTTTGAGGATTGTTTTAAATAGAAATTCAACTACCTTTTAATTGAATTTTTAGTGGTTGGTTATGAGTGGCATCGACTTAGTAAAATACCAGTGGTAACATAGAAGTCTATTTTGTTTGGTCTTTTCCCACACCTGGCAACATAGGAAAATTGTGGCATTTGGAGAGCTATTCGACTCTCCAAGTTAAACTAATTTCTATCTTTAGTAAACCATTTTTAGTATGAATAGAGATCAAATTCTCATTATTTAGTTGTTTCATTAGTTTTGCAGTCTTGGGAGAGTTGCATATTGATGCAATCAAGATTGGGGATCTTATCAAACTACCCAATCTTGCAGCCTTAACATGTCATCCAATATATATTAGCATATAAATGGAAAAATAATCTAAAACATATCTTTGTTTCAATTTTCATACATGAAAATTCCTCAAGAACAATTACATATAGTGAGGATTTCAACATGAAATAAAATTCAAAAATTTACAAGGGTTTCTAGGCACTTTGTGCCTTCAAATCTTCAAAGTATTTTGCTTTCAACTTTCATGGATTCACTCCTCTTTGTAAATATGTTTTTTCCCTTCATCCTACAAATCTCATGGCTGCCTTGAACACATAAAATATGCCTACAAATTTCTTCTTCTCTTCTTCTATTTCTCTGCACTCTTTCCTGTGCAACTCTCATGAGCAACCTACAAGTTCTCTCTCCAACCTTTATATTGTTGATTTTTACCTTATTAAACCATTAAATTATATAATTTAATATATTATTACACCCTTTAAATCATGAAAAGTGGCTCCCAAATCAGCTCTTTCATTTCCCACAATTTGACCTTTGAAAATCCTTCACAAAGAATGAAATAAAGACATTGTTTTGCTTCCAAAATGCATTTTTAATGTTTCCTCACCATATAAAACATTTTTCTACTATAGATGCCTTTGGAAAATGAATGAAATACTTAACCAAGTCGTGCTCCTTTGGTAATTAAAGAGCCTTTTTATTATTTTTCCAAAAAATGTTATTTGCCCAGTTTGCCCAGTTTGCTCTTGCATCAAACACACTAGGTAGGAAGATTGTGAGCATAGGATCACAATGGTGGAGTTGAGTGTTCTAAACACCCTTTCAAATAGTAAAATATTTGAAACATACTCCAATTCTTCCATAGGTACCCTACTAATTTTTTCGTCCTTCTTCTTTTCCAACATTTCTTTGGAACACACGTCATCTCCCTCCGACAACACTACGCTTTGTTCCTTCCTCCTCTTGTGGAATCATGTCCACCAAAGACTAACCTCCTCCACCAAATTCTCTACACTCTTTTCTCTTTCATTGTGGGTTCAAACCCACCTCTAATCAACCACCTCCACCAAACATCACCTACAATATCCTTCACAACTTCTATATGCAAACATGCAATATCTGCACACAACTTTGAAACGGTAACTTTATCCTCTACAACAACATCCTCCTCTACTCTCACTATGGAAGAATAATCATAAATGAAATCAAAATTTTACCTCTTTTTCCTTTTTTGCAACATTCATCTTCTTTCCTCCATTAGCAAGCTATAAAACCACTCTTCTTCTACTACTAAAATCTACAACATTAAGTCATTTTTGTCTTCACCATTTTCAATATTTTCACATTCCATCACTGCAATCACATCCATTACAAATGCATATTCATTCTCTTCTACCATCATCACCACTACACTTGAATCCTCTTTCTCATTCTTTTCTTCTTCTTTCTTCATGCCTTCTTCATGGCATGTCTTTATTGCAACCTTATTCTTTGCTTCATCTTTCAAGATGTTTTCTTCTTCATTACTATCTATTAGACTCTTTTCTTCATCATTTCTTCTACCTACACATGAAAAAGTATTAGACAAAATATAGGATTCAACTTCTTCCATCTTCTTTTCTTTTTCTTTCCTCTTTCCTTTCATAATACTTTCCTCTAAGACATCTAACCTCAATATTTCTGTACACTTATACCAATTAGCCCAATACTCTTCCTCTAAAATTCTTTCTCTCTTCTCAATAAAATAAAATTTTACAGCCCTACCCAAGGCCAAACTCATGCTCTTTTTCTTTGAAATTTCTATAAACACTTGCAATCCACTCATAATTTGCAACAAAACTTACACAAAATCATAACTATCCTCTACCCAATAAAGATTTTGGAAGATGTACCTCTCAAAACCCGCTATACCCACTTTCATACAGTGGAGGATATTTGTACACCTTCTACCAAACCTTATCTCTATTGGATAACAAATAATTGTATCTAATAAAACCCTATCTCTCTCAAATCTGAAATCCTTCTTTCCACACACATTCCAGTATCATACCTACTCTGATACCAATTGATGTAGTCAAGATTGGGGGGTCTTATCAAACTACCCAATCTTGCAGCCTTAACATGTCATCCAATATATATTAGCATATAAATGGAAATATAATCTGAAACATATCTTTATTTCAATGTTCATACATGAAAATTTCTCAAGAACAATTACATATAGTGAGGATTTCAACATGAAATAAAATTCAAAAATTTACAAGGGTTTCTAGGCACTTCATGCCTTCAAATCTTCAAAGTCTTTTTCCTTCAACTTTCATGGCTTCACTCCTCTTTGTAAATATGATTTTTCCCTTCATCCTACAGCTCTCATGGCTTCCTTGAACACATAACATACACCTGCAACTTTCTTCTTCTCTTCTTCTATTTCTCTGCACTCTTTCCTATGCAACTATCATGAGCAACCTTCAAGTTTTGTCTTCAACCTTGCTGTTGTTGATTACTACCTTCTTACACCATTAAAGTATGTATTTTAATATATTCTTACACCCTTGAAAGCACCAAAAAGTGGCTTCCAAATCAACTCTTTCATTTCCCACAATTTGACCTTTGAAATTCCTTCACAAAGAATGAAATAAAGACATGGTTTTGCTTCCAAAATGTGTTTTTAATGTTTCCTCACCATATAAATTTTTTTTTTGTTGTAGAATCATTTTTTAAATGAATAAAATACTTACAAAATTCATGATCCTTTGGTAATTAAAGAGCCTTTTATTATTTTTCCAAAAATCGCTATCTTTTCCATTAAAAACATTGTTTACCTCATTTTTTTTAAATGAAGTCCTAGTATTGGTAAAAGAATATTTGATCCTTAGAACACTCCAAAATATTCTCTTGAAGCTCCAAAGTACACCAAAATATAAAAAATAAACATGAAAATAAAATACTTATTTTTTTGGTTGATGTTGATTGTCAGTTCACCTGGATGCTCCTGCATCACATATCATGAGTTTTGAGGAAGTATTAGCATAGCAAGAAGGGCATTGAAAACAACATATCAATATACTAGAGAATGAGATTATATTGTTCAAGTATTAGATTTATAATACTTAAGAGTTGCAAACTAATAGTAAAAGAATCAAGCAAGTGGTGCAAGGATAGTGCTAAGCAATGGAATTGATAGAACAATAGGTTCAAGTCTGAGTTAAAAGTGCAAAATTGAAGTTGCCACATCACACTCCTTTGCATAACCTAACTATTGAATTGAGAGAGTTAAATCTTTTAGGAAAAATTAGAAATATTAATTTTATTTACGAAATGTAGGTTGTATGGTGGAAATATATATATATATATATATATATATATTATATATTGTTATTATTATTATTAATATATATACACACATTTAATTCAATCAAATATTTGATATTGAAATTTTTTAATTAAAATTCATTTAAAGAAATTAAATAAATAATAAATAATAATAAATAAAATAACTAAATAGAGTTTATTCAAAACGTGTAATATATGTTTAAATTGCATGAAGGGTTATAGGGTAACTGGTTGCAAGGTATAAATTATGCATTCATGTCTATCATGGTGTTGCCTTAGGGCTTTTAAAATATTTCTAAAAATTGTTCGCATGTCTCTTAGTTTAGCCATTTCTTTATGCATGGGGTACTATTGCCTTAAGCATGGAACCAAAACTTACTTGGTACCATTAATTACAGTTTGTTGAATTCTTAATAGTTTTATTGTTTTGACTTGTCATTCCCATTACTCCTTTCTTTTTATTTCCCAACATTCTTGCACAATTTTGTTCTAAATACTAATCATTATCCAAGTGTATTGTATTTTCATTAGGGGAAATTTACATAAAAATGGGCCTCGTTCCTTAAAAAAACAAAAATTATCTTAAATAATACAAATTATTTAAATATAAAAAATATAAATTACTTAACTATATGAGTGAAGTGGGGACACATGTTTCTATTATAATTCCTTAAAAAACTCAAGTCCATTATTTTTTTAAAAGTGGTACATCTATTTATATTGACAAACTCAAGTTCACTTTTCATTTTAGATTATTTCTTTTCTTGATTTTTTATTTTTTATTTAAAAAATCTTAAACTCAAGTTCATTTTTTAACAAAATGGTAACATATATTTCTATTATAATTTATTAAAAAACTCAAGTTCACTTTCTTTTTTATTTTATATATTTATAATTTTATATATATTTAGATTTATGATTTTATATATTTAGATTTATTATGTTATGTAGTTTATTTAAATAAACACATTTATAAGTTTTATAAAATTGAGGGAAAATTTTGATGTCAAATTGTGGAGGGAAAAATTTAAGGTTGAATTATGGAGGGAAATTTTGAGGAAAGTCATAGAGGGAAAATTTTGAAGTTGAATTATGGAAGAAAAAAAATGAGATTGAATTTAAAATATCCATTTATTTAGACTTTCAAAACAATCCCACTCTAGGAGGTCAACACAATCTGTCACCAAAAAAAACACGTATTTTAGAAAAAGAAAAAAACAATAAACATTTTCGAGAAACAAAAAATATTTTTAATAATATACTTTTAAAAGCTATGTATTTGAAATTAGCACTTTACTTTTTAATATATTATTATATTTTTTTGAAATTATATATTAACTTTAAATAGTATATTGCTAATTTCAAATATATAATGGCTTTAAAAATATATTATTAAAAAATAATCATAATTTTAGTAATATTTTTCTTTTATTTTAGTAATAGTATTAAAAAACATGTAATAATAATAATAATAAAATATATCGGCGTATTTTATATAGATTATATTTAAGATATGTATACTAGTATATATATATTGAAAGAAATAAAAAAATTGTTGATTTAAAAATTACATGTAATTAGTGTAGTTTTTTTTATCTTGTTTAAAAAAATAGATATTGTGTTAAATAAATAAAATAGTTTTTAAGTAGTTTTGAAATTGAGGAAAAGAAATAAATGAATAAACAATTATGTACATATGATCATTATTATTTTTTTCCATATATTTATAAATAAATAAATATTAGTCAAATATTAACAAGTATGCACATAATAATAATTATTGACAATAATAAATAAAATTAAAAATTATAATATTGTTTGGTTAATAAATCTTAGATCAATTATTAAATAAGTATATATGTATTATATATTAAAATGCTTTTGATCTTTTACACTCCTACTTTTGAGATTTACAAACTTGGATAAATTACGTAGCTTAGATGGATGAGTCAACTATGTCAATGTTACTCATGAATTTTATTACAAATTAATTTCATTCCAAATTTTTAAAATATTTTTAAGAAAAGTTTTGTTAAAATATTTTTGAAATGATTTTTAAATATTTTTTTGTTTTAAGAATGAAAATACTTTTTAAAAAACATAATAATTTCTATAATAGAACTTAAGAATATAAATTTAAAAAACAAAAAAATAATTTTATATTTAGAAAGATGAATGAGATAGAATAGGATATGTAGAGTTAAATTAACCATCATGAGTTAATTCATAAGATTTTAGAAAGTTTTATTTTATAAAATAAATAATTTTATTTTTATTTTGGATGATTTCACCGTACAAGTTGATGTCATCTTTTAGTTGATTTTTGATAACTTAAAAAGCAGATGATGTCATCCTTAGGAGGCCCATTTTTTATGTAAATTTCCCCTAATGTGGGTTTGACGATGGTTGCCTTGGTTGCTCTCCCATCTTTCTATCATGGGATTTTCATGGTCATTAAAAATTCTAATTATTTCTTGTGTATCTACTTGTTACATCCAACCACAATAATGCTTCAAATGAGAAGGCTCTTGTGGTTTTCAAAATCTTCATTCCAATATTATAATCGCAATTCAATGAGAACTTGGAAACAAAAGTGTCTCCTTCTACACATGGATAGGTATCAAATGTTCCCTTCATAGGCAGAAAGTGGTTTCTCTCAATATCAGCAACATGGCATTGCAAGGAAGAAGTAATCAATATCAAGGCAATGCTTTCCTAACTTGAATAACAACTTTGCTAGATGGGCACTCCTCTATTTCCTTCCATCACTCAAACAATTTATGTGCCCCAATAAGCTTTGAGGGTTTAAGGGGGAATTTCTTTTGTGAAAGTCCTAATTTGTGTGTGAAATAATGTCAACTATTCAACTTAATAACACACCAATGAAACATTGTATCAAAGAATATAAAAGAGTAAAACAATTCAAAACAAACAGATTCTTGAAAGCCATTCCATCATCCTCTATTTCCAAGGATTCGTTTTAAGTTGCTTGCTCTCAAATTGTATAAGCAAAAGCTCAATAGAATGACAACCTAGATAATGAGATGATATGAAAAATGCATTCTAATGCTAAATGATATGAGATAATGAAACTATGATATGATGCAAAGATAATGAAACTAAGAACAGATTATGCAAGCTATTCTACATGATTATTTATGCTAAGATGTTGTGCTCTGATTATGAAATATAGGATATTAAGATGCTAAATGCTTGATTATTCAACTATAATGCTCATGCTATGCAAACAATTCCAAGATTTTAAAAGAGCCAAGAGGTCTTATTTATAGATTTTTAAAGGCAAAAGCTTAGTTGGCAAAGATTAGTGGTTGATATTGAGCCTGGTAAGATGAACGGTGAAGGATGGAGAAGTTGGAGAGAAAGATGGAAGCTAGAGAAAAAGAAGGAAGATGTTTCCTTCCCACAGAACCTTTCACTCAAAAATAGAGGAAACTTGCCATTTGTCATCTTTAGTTATGAGTTAGTTTTGGTAGTTGGGGATAATTTAACAATTAAATAATAAAATTATTTAATTTCATGTGACTTGGGGATTTACAAACTTCTAATTAAATATTGAAAAATATTCAATTATGTGTGGAATATGGATAAGAAGTTTCTAATTAAATATTTTAAAATATTTAATTAAATGTGAGATGGCTTTTTAGAAGATTTAAAGATGATTTTATGATTTTGGAAAAAGAAGAATATTTACTTTAGTTAAAATAAAGCAATGTGATAATTAAATTAAATAAATTGTAAAACTTATTTAATTAATTAACAAGAATTGGAAAAGTGATTAAATTAAATAAGTAATTAAACTTATTTAATTAAGATAGAAGAATTAGAAAATGAACAATATAAATAAATAATTAAATTTATTTATATGTAGATTGAATTAGAGATTTAATTAAATAACTTGTATTTAATTAATTACTAGACTTATTATAATGTGACCATTTTTAGGTGTATACACCTAGTAAAGAGCCTTAGCAACTGGATCTAAAGAAAGCTTCAGCGGCCAATAAATTCCAAAGTTTGCAAGAAAGGAAAAGTGAAGGTGTTAGGAAGGAAGGAGGAGGTGGGTAGCTATGTGTTGATGAGTGTTTTAGCACTGCACAACAAAAATAGAATATAAGTGTCCTATATCTCTTGAAAGGTGTAATACCCCTCATGTTGATGCTTGTTCTTGACATTCTCTGTGGTTTTGTTTGGCACATTGTGGTTTTGATGATACTGTTGATATTATGTTGTGGTAGCTTAGATTATTACTGATGCCATGGATACTATAGTGACATTTTTTATTACGATTATTTTGATGGAGTTAATTGCAATGCAGTAGGCTAGAGAATAGTAATTGATGATGTTGATGCAAATTAATGTAATTCTATAATGCAATAGATGATGATATGATTTGGTGAGGGGACAGGTAGCACCACTCGTTTGCAAGCACCCTACTACATTGCAAATCCTTCTCACGATGCTTTGTAATTGATTATATATATATATGTGTGTGTGTGTGTGTGTGTGTGTGTGTGTGTGTGTGTGTGTGTGTGTTGTGTATCACCTTGTTGGATGCAAGCTTTGCAGAAATAAGGCTCGATTCCACCTATTTTGATAGGTCTAGGCGAACATTGTACCAACCCAACGACAGGAAGTTGAACAAAGGTAACATGGAAATAACTCTGTTCCAAGATGTCAACTGTCTTGTACCTTCTTGGTCATAGCCATTTTGTTGTTTCGTTACTCTTTGTATGTTACTGTGATTTTATGATGTATTTAATGTTGTGTATGGTTTTGTGTTGTGATTTAAATAATTAAACAATTAAACAATTAATAAAATCAAGCATAAAATCATAAATAAATAAATAAATATTAGTAGTAGTTTGTGAAAATACTAAATTTATTTTGAGAAAATCTTGCAAATGGTTGATTTTGATTATTTTAATGGGCATGTGATTATTTAATAAAGTGTTTTTGGAGATGATAAATAAATAAATAAATAAATTTTGTGGATTTAAATATATTTAAATTTTCTTTAATCAAATGCATTATAAAAAAAATGATGAAATGCAAATGCATGAAAAAAGGCAACAAAAGGAATTAATGGATTAATAATTATTTTTATTTATCTCTGGAAGTGACTTCTGGTATTCATGGGAAGAGGAAATTGAACAGATTTTCTGGGTGTTGATTTTATTTAGGGGTTTTTATTTGTTGGGGGATGGCATTTTATCGTGGGGATTCTAGAGAAATTTTGCATTCACCCGTTTTCTGTCATTACATTCTTTTTATGTTATTCTAGAGAAATTATTGAAGAAGAAGGTTCAGTCTGAGGGAGGATTTGGATCTGTTGCTGGAAACAATCGGCAGCGAGGGATTAGCTCTGCAAAAGGGATAAAGCTTCCACATATCCTCTATAGGCATAGGACACCAAGTTTTTTTTCTCATTTTTAATTAATTACTTTCTGTAGCATCAAATGAAATAAAAATTGTTTCTCAGTGTATGAAATTTCTTCCTGGGGTTTGAATTAAATGTGTGTGGAAAGAAAATCTTCTGGGTTTTTAGAAATGCTTTGGACTGTTATTCAATTGAAAGAAATTTTACCAGGGTTCGGAATTGTTGTTTATTAAAAAGAAATTTTTGTTGGGTTCTAGACTATTGTTTATTAAATTGAAATTTCTGGGGTTCGAGACTGTTGTTTATTTAAATGAAAATTTGGTTGGGATTCTGGAAATAAACAATATTACCGTAGATTTGTTCTAAAAATAAATAAATAAATAAAGAATAATTCCCTTACTATGAATTTTGGGTTTGTGTATATTCCCGTTAATATATGTATATGTAAATGTGTATTTATAAATATATATATATACTTCTGTGAGCAGATATATATATAATATATATTCTATAGATACATTTTATATATAAATATATATATTAATTTGAACAGTTGATTATCATTCCTTGTTTTTGAAATATTTAAAATACATACATATATATATATATATATGTATATATATATATATATATGTATATATATATATATATATCTGTATATGTATGTACTATGTATATATATATATACACACATATATATACTATGTATATATATATACACATATATATATATATATACTATGTATATATATATACACATATATATATATACTATGTATATATATACACATATATATATATATTAATATTAAATGTGAATTCAATTCTAAATTTTTGAGTTCGTCGTACTTCCGTTGGCCCCATTGATTTCCTCTGTTTTGTAATCCCCTGACTGAGTGGTGGTTCGGCCTCAGTCATACCCACCACCCAGCTGGCCTTGGCACCCGTGTGGCAGTCTGCGGACTATCCACGGCAGTCCTTCGGACTACTACGAATAGTCTGTAGACTGTCCGCGGTCAGGTATAACCCCTGTGGCTTTGGATGGTCCATTTCCCATTCAAAAAAATAATAATAGAACTTGAAACATGTGTTTTACTTTTTAAAACAAAAATTCATGTTTTTGATTATAATGTACGTATACGCATTTATATATATATATATATATATATATATATATATATATATATATATATATATATATATATATATATTTATATTTATATTCATATTCATATATTTATTAATTCGTTTAATTATATTTTGTAAGTCACAATTTCACTATTAAATTAATTTAATTAATTATGTCTGTAAACAAATTGTTTCTTTTCTTGGTATGAGTAAAACAAAATTTTATTATAGTGAAAATGTGAAAATAGAAAGGAATTTTTATTAATTTGTTAAATTATGAACTTTGATAGGATAATATAGTGAAAAGGCAATTTATGAATATATGCCAGCATTGATTATCTAATTCTTGTTTTAATGTGTATATTGTGGAAATGGAATTTACTATGGAATTTAATAAGTTATCTTTTTATGAAGTTGAGTCTGGTAGATTTGTTGGGTTTGGGACATTGTTAGTTCATTGGTGTGGGAACCCTGTTAATTTTATGAAAGTATTCTAAAACTATAGTCTTCCAGAGGATTGTGATTTTGCTAATTTTATATGTTTTTATCATGAGCTTCTGTTATGTTATGTTTTACGATTGGGGTGTACTGAGTTGTGAGATTTTGTTATGATATTTATTAGCGAGATGGGTTATGCCTCGCGTGTTATTATTGTTGTATTTCAATGAGCATGATTGTGATGGTACAACCCCTGTTTCTTGTTGGTTTTGGTTGGGTCTCTAGGGAGAGTGGCTCCTCGTGGGGGCCGATGCCCCGCTTAAGGGGAAGGGCATAGGATAACCCACGAGTGAGTTAGTAATCAAGTGAAAACCTAATAATTAACTTAGGAGGGTTGGGTAGTAATATCATTATAAGATTTAAAATATGGATGCCTCGTCTTCATTAGTGCTCCCGCAGACTAATGGAAGGCTGAGAAGGTCGTGGTCGGCAAGGTCGTGACCTCGTCTTCACGAGAGGTTTATGGCTCTGCATGAGGCACCCTATGGACCGATGCCTCCAGTTGGGAGGAAGGGCACAAGATAGCCATAGATGGGACCGACACCTCCAGTTGGGAGAAAGAGCACAGGATAGCCCATGTAGGACTATGCGATGACACTCTCCCCTAGTTGCCCATGTGTTTTACTTTATTGTGTCCCTCTGGAAGTAGGTTATAGGAGTTGGTTTAGATTTTTGTTAAATGGATTTATTTTTATTTATGGAATATTGTCTTGATACATCTTTGGTGTACTTTGTGGTCTTGTATGATCTCATTGATATTTGACTTTTAACCTTGTACTCTTATGGTGTTGTGATATGACGTTAATGCTTTGTTTTATTGCAATTTGGTGTGTTGTGTCATGGCTCTATGTTTGGTACTTCTTGTATGTTTGTACATCGATTCTTGTCAGTTGAAAATCTTGGTTGGAGTTACTTCTCTGTCACCTCTTAGCACGGGGTGGTCAGGTGGAACGTGCTCCGCACACCATTGGGTTCCCCATCAGTGTTCGTTGGCCTAGTCTCATCCTGTTGAAGATTTATATCAGTTGATCTTATGCATTTTGATAATCTTGTATATTGTATTCATCCCACATGATTGGGAATCATGATGTAAATTATGTTTATGGATATGTTGTATATTTAAGTGATGTTGTAATATAATTTCAATCTTGTATCTTTATTTGGCTATGTGATTCCTCATGGTTTTACTTTATGATGGAATCTATGTATATATCTAATGTTGTCATTAATAGTTCCTTTTTTCTTAGAATGATATCTTATGTGTTGATGTTCTGTAATGTTTATTTCGATGTGACCTCGTGTGCCCCAAAGAACAAAGTTGGTTATGTTATTTGTATTGTAATTAAATGAAGTTTATGATCATGTATATGATTATTTAATATTTGGTATATTGATTATTTGATTTTCTTTAAAAAAAAAATTGTGCTTTTTATGTGGTTGTTCTTTGGGGTTTGCACGGTGGGCGTTACAAAAGGTAACCTTCTTTAGATAAACATCATAAAATAACCCCAAGGTTTATAAGGTCGGGTCTTGACAATGCAAAAAACAACTCAATAGTGATGTGATAAGTTGGTAATCACAAAGGGAATTTATGGTTAACAAGGGTGGATGCTATAAGGTTCAAAATGAGGGTTTTGTAAAGTCTAGAGATAAATGTAAACCCTAATCAAACTTTCAAGATCTGAAATCTAGAAATGGTATTATCATCAAATGTAGCAATTGAAGTGATGATTTTATCTTAAAACTAACAAATATTTTAAAAAATACCAAAAGATTCAAGGGTTTAGAGAGATTCTAAATTAAAACCTAAGTGCAATCATGCAAATAACTCAATATTTAAGTTGAAAAAATCCCCAATAAACCGATCTTTGCTTATTCACTTATCCAAGATAAAAACCTAAATTATCACATAAATGGTGTAATATTCAAAGGAATATAAAGATTTTCAGACTCCAAAACATTTAAACATACACCCAAATTTTGGCATAATATGAATAAACATTTACAGTTGAACCATTGCATAAAATGTGGCTCGAGCTAACTATGCAAAGTGACTTACAATCAAAAAATCACAAATAGTATGAGTAGAAAATTAATCTACCACCTTCAATACTTTGACATACACATGAAAGAACTGAAACTAAATAACTTGAAAATAACTTGGAAAAACAAGAACTATTCAAAGAAATGAAACCATAAGGAATAGAACACCAAATCAATGTCTTCTCCTTATATTAGCTTCATAGAGTTTACAACAATTCCATATTCAACTTAACAAATGGGGAGAGAACTCATATTTATAGAGTTTACCAAGAATTTAGGGTTTAAAATCAAAGGCTAAGATTACATCAAACTGGATGCCCTAATTAGGTTAACCAAAATAGGTTAACATGTGACCCTAGTAGATTTGTACCTTGATGGAAAATGACACTAATTTCTTAGTAGATTTGCATTTAATCTCCTCCTTTGTCTATTTGTTGCCTCTTGCTAAACTCTTGGAAATTATGTAAAACATTATTTAATAATTTTTGATCTAGAACTGGAATAATTTTAATTATGAAAGCTATTGACTCCAACTCAGCTTTGTATTTATTTACAATTATCCCACTCCAACTTGCACTCTTGGTATTTGGGCATCATACTGATGTACATGGTGGCATCTTCCATATGGTTTTCAATGACATTTCCATCTTCAACATGATCAAAGTTTTATTTCCTCCATTTCTTTAGCAGGTCAATCTTCATATACTCTTTGCTCAAGGACTTACCAGTCATAACTTCTAGAAACAAAACACAGCCACCAAAAATATCTTCCAAATTAGAATCTATCTTGGAAAATTCCTCCAGTGCCCCGTCTATAATTTCTCTCTTGAATATGAAGGCCTCTAGCCACTCCTTAGTCTTATCAACACTCTCAGTTGTGAGGACCTTCTCTTCAATTATAATTTTTCTTGGAACCTCAATTATCATATTCAATCTAATTATGGATTTACCATCTATAGCTCTACATTCTACAATTGTCTTTTGTACCCTATCCCAACTAGTGAAACACCTCTCATACAACTAAAAAATTCCTACTACAAGAGGTATTACGTTTTCATAAATGCTTGCTACCCAATTATGTGCCACCTATGCAAATGACTTCATCTTTTCCAACTCATTTATCATGTCCATAGACAGAATATTGGGCTAAGTGGAAGAACCAGCCTTAGTTCAGAGAGGCCTCACTAGATGTTTAATGTACCTCTATATTTCTTTCACTTAATTCTATAGCCTTTCCTTGGCCTTAATCTCTTTTTCTAATCTCTGCAAGACACATCCACAGATCCCCAAAGGTCCTCAACTTCTTGCTTCTTGGTTGATGGGCCCAAGTTAATAGTTTGTACATTGTACTCCTCTGGAGTGATATATTCCTTATTCTTTTCCACAATAGGGGTTGCAATGTGCAACACCATGTTATTTGAATCATCTCTAATAATATAGGAAATTACCCAAGCCTTCTTTTTTCCTTAGGCTTATCCAAGCCAGTAAAAAAATCATCCCAATTGGGAATTGCCTCCTCAATAATTGGCTTTGGTTTCAGATTTTCCTTGAGCCAATCTAGAGCAGTAGATATTTCAACATTGGTATCCAGATCCTGTTCTTCTTGGATACCTTTCCCCTTATTTACTTTTGTATCTTGGGGTTGCTCCTCTTCCTTATGAACCTCATCCTCCTCATGATGTAACTGATTTTCATCGTGTCACTACTGCTATTTATCTTCTGACAATTGCTTAGTATCTTGAACATTCACCTTCTCAACTTTGATTTTTGAATTGGGATCCTTGGAAGCATCTTCAAATTTTGTGCATCTTTTTCTTATGCATATTCCCCCTCCTTAAAAGGCATATCTTCCTATGGTGGTTCGGGTGGTATATTTTCTATTTCTTCCTCTACAACCTTCTTGCCCTCTAAGAACCCTACTTGGGCAACCTTCTCTAATTCAACATCAACTTTCTCTATGTTATCTAGCTTCAAGAAAGGGATTTTGGCCCTCAGATAATCTTTCCTTTGATAGACCGCTTGGGGTCTTTCTTTTGAGGTCTTGACGTTTGTTGCTTCTTCCTAAGTGTCTCCCTCACCTGTATCTTGAGGTATGTCCACACCTTCTTACTCTTTTTTCTTCTTCTTGGGAGGTGAAAAATCAATGGAAGCACCTTTAACCTTTCCCCTAACTATTCTTCTCCTCTTTGGAGGTGGTTTCCCTTCAGGAATAGATTTGGTGGACTTCCTCTTCTTTGGAATAGATTGCCTCTGAGTCTCTTCTGACTTGGCCTTAGTCTTTGTTTTGTCCTTTGTTCTTTTGATGACTAAAGGCCTCTCTTCCTTGGGCTCCTTTTCATCGAAACCTTCTTCTTCTTTAGTTTCTAATTATTCTCTAGAGGATGATTGTGACTCAAGGCCACCCATTAGATCATATGTAAACTTTACTCTGTCAACCTCCAATTCAAAAATATTATGCTTGGCCTACTGCTTGGAGTATTTGATTATTGGGGAGGTAACTTGATTCAAATCTGTTACTTCTTCCTCTAACCAGTTTATCAAAGGAGGGGATTATTTGATATATCCGAGTAAAAGCACAAAGTTGTGTCACACTTTCAGCCAACTTATCAACACAACTAAATTTAAGTATTTCTAACTCAAAATCAATTTTGGTCAAACATATGATCTAGTAAGATTCATTCTAGCTAAGTTAGATACCTCCACAACTTTTTCAACTAAAATTGTTGGCTAAAAATAAATGGAGCACCACTTTGAGTCCAGTTTACCAAAAAAATAAAATTATTTGAAAAACTTGAAGTTTCAATCAATCCTACTAATGTAAATAATTTTTTTTTAAATATAAAAAATACCCTTTTGTAGATCCATAATTGTAGTTTTCAAAAATATATTTATTTTAATATTTTAATTAATATTTAAATTTTATTTTTTATTTTTACTAAAAGTAGGTTAACAACATAAAATATTAGGTTCATTACCATGCCAAGGAAAAATACTAAAACTTAATAAAAAAAATTGAAAAAAAAATGATGCACTAGATAAAAGAATCTATTTCAAGATGGTATAATTTTTTTTCCATTTTAGATAAATATTTATTATGAATATTGACATCCCATGGAAACAATTATTTTTTGATTGACACACATTTTAATATTTATTTAAAAAATATATATTTATCAAAATTAGAAAAAAAAATATCCATGCACTAAAGTTTAATACACACAAAAAAAATTGAAAGAAAAAAAATAAAGTTTAGTATAAAAAGTTTGACGTCTCATGCAACTTCATTTTTCAACATTTTATCAGCAACTAAATTATAGTGTTAATTTATTAAAAACTAGTTTTAAATAATTTTTTAATTTTTTTAAAAAAATACAAACATAAAATATACTAAAAAATACGTATTTTACTAGTTTACATCATTTCAAAATTCAAAACATATATGCCACTTTTTAGTGATTCAAGTTTAAAATTTGGACTAGTGTTGGTCATTTCCTTTATAAAGTGTGACACAACTTTTTCTTTTACCCATCCATGTAATTGTGGTGTTCAATTACATCCTCCTCATCCTCCACCTGATCCAGTACCTGGATAATCCTAAATAGCCTTATCATTTTGAGTGAGAGGCAAGAAAAATTCCTCTTGAATACCTCAAATTCATCTCTACAATTGTCCCAATAATCTTCTATGTTGGCCTTGTGTCAATAGTTTCTTGTTGTATCCCTTTGTGCTGCTCCATGGGGATCAAAATGTCTTCTTGGAGTATGTGTGAGAAAATGGAAATACTCCATCTCTGTTTCAGAATGTTGTGCACTTGGAAAGGGGGGATAGGCTTTCCATCCATTTATTCTAATTGAGAACTCACCCCCAATGCCTGTCTTGTACAAAAATTTTAATACTTTGTAAAATGCAGCTAGTTGTCTTGTGACCTTCAATAGAATCAACTTGTTTGTAAGGTATTGGGGTATCATGTATGGTACAAGAGGACACCCCTATATTCTAATATATGAAAACTTGGGGAACTGCAAGAACCAATACCAATACTTTCTAACTAGTTCCATAGCCTCTATAGATATCTTGACATGTAGAGAATCCTATAGTGTCCTAGCGATGTACATTGTAAAGGCATCATTGACTCTCGTATAATGAGAGGTGCTAAATAAATGCAATTGGATATACACCTCATAGACCTTGGCTTCCCCTATTGTGTCATTGCAACTTAACCCTCTATATTTGAAGTGTCTTGCTAGCATGTAAACCGCATAAGAAGTCATGGTGAACTTCTTAGTGTCTTGAACTTGGCTAAGCTACTTACCAAGGTTGTCACTTATAAGCCCAACCCAGTGGTAATTGGTTCCTTTCATAATTTTTCTCATAACATAGAACATCTAGTCCTCAAACAGTGATGCTTTCTCAAGTCCCATTACTCTACTAAAGAGATTAATCATATTATTATACTCTACTTTAAAATCAATTCTATGTAGAATCTTGGGAAACTTAGTGAAATTTTTCGTAGACATGTTTATCCAGGTGGCATTCATAATCTCTAGGGCCTTTTTTGGATTGTAAATGTATAATTTATTTATTGTCTCAATTGAAAAATTAACCAACTAGTTTTGATGAGCTAGGATCCTAGAAGCCTCTACCACGGATTCTTCAATTAGGTTTCACATTACCCTCTCCTAATGACCAATGATCATCCTCTTATCATTTTCATAGTGCTTCAAGCACTCAACTATTAATTTAGGGTATTAGACTTGTAGATGCACAAAAATTTCCTCATAATCATTTCCATCCATTGCATATACATTTCATTAATCATTAATCTATAATCATTTAAATACATCCATTAAACATTTTATACATAATCATATTTCCATAATCATAAATACATTGCACAATCATTTATCTATAAATCATTTCATATTATAATATCCATGCATTCAATTCACAAATCATTAAATAATTTAATCCATTAAATCATTAATAAATTCACTTTTAATCCTAATTCCTAAACCTCCATCATATCATAAAGTCACTCATTTATCTCTCCCATTTCAACAATTGCATTTGATTAAAGAATATGGGATAATTATTCATTTCTCATCTCATACTTTTTATCTCACATCTCTCCCACAACATGAATCCATGGCATGAGGACATCTATAAAAATCCTTCTTCTTCTCACCAAAAAAAATACATAACTCCAATCTCATTTTGATCAAAATCCATTCTACATAGCCTCTTGTGCTTTTTGTTGCAAAAAATTTGAGAGCAAAAACAAGATCTTGTAGATAGGATAACAATGGAGTTTGATTTCTTTTGAATGCTCTTTTTTTTTTTCATAGTTTAGTTTCATTTTACATGTTTTTTCATTTAATAAATGCTCCATTGATGTTATGTTGAAATATTTATTTGGATTTATAGATTAAATCATTTAGTTTTTCAATTTTTAGCATCAACAAGACTGATGGAGGGAACTCTACAGCTTGTTCCAACCTAGTTTTGACTAATCTTCTCACCAACTCAATTAGGGTTGATCAGTACATTCTCTTCTTGAAATCTTCTAAGTCAATGTGTCTAAGGTTGGTATCCCCAACCTCTCTCCAATAGGACGCAATTTTAGACTCTAGGAGCATGCCTTTGAAGTCATACTTCATTTTATTTACCCTTGAAAGTTTCTCCTTTTTAGGTGTTGCTATTTTCTTTCCTTTCCTGGTCTTGACCTTGCTTGACTCTGCCTGAATCTATTAGCCAAAGCAATATAATCACTTGAAATGAAAAAGGGTGGAACATCAGATGAAAGGGAGGGTTAGTATAACCAAGACATTCAAATACGCCACATATGAGATTACTTCATTAATAATCATGCTTAATAAATCATGTTTATAACCCCTAAATTTAATCTTAAAACAACCATTAGGTTTTAAGGTTACACAATAAATATGGAGATTTCACCCCTTCGAGAAATTTGTGGATTTCATTGGCTCAAGAAATCCGTGATAGGGAGCCTATCGAGGATTTCAAAGGAACAAGAAATTTGCGACGTGAGAAGCAAGTTAGCAAGGTATCACTTTGGCTCATCATACATGGGTGCAATTTCAATATTTCATACGTAGGAGTACTTCTACAATCCAAGAAATCAAGTATTCATAAGCATAAACTAGGACCCATTTAACTCTTTGAGATTTTCAAACACTCAAGAAATCAATGATGGAGAGGGTTCAAGGATTTCATACCAAGAAGAAATTCATGACAAATGAAGTTTTCAAGGATTTCAAGGAGGCATGAAGTACATGATAAAGGATGTATCTGAGATTTATTTCATGCTTGAAATTCATGGTATTAGGTGTGTCGATGTTTTCTTAACATCACGAAATGCGTGACAAGAAAATTGGTCAAACATTTCCAAGACACTAGGATTTCATGATAAAAGACACATCAGGTTTTTTGAAGGGGTGTGAAATCAAAAATGGAGGTTGGATCAGTTATTCCAAGTAGTCATGAAATTAGCGATAGATGCACTTGTCAAGTTTTTCAATTGATTAGGAATTTTGTGGCAAGGTTAAGCTCAAATATTTTAAAAATCTAATTCAACAATGGATGAAAGATCGGGGATTTCACTGATGAAATAAATCCACGATGATGACTCAAAACCCAAAATGGACTGAGTTTTTTCGCTAATTCAAATTCATGGATTCAACGAGAAATCAAGGGATGAATTCAAATGCTTCATTGAGTCATGGGTTTGGTGATGAAAATGATTGGTGAAGTGTTCATTACCAACCTTCATAGATTTAAATTCAATTGAAGTCACAAAAATAATTTCCTTGCGCAACACAAGATCGAACCATAGCTAAAATGATGGCTCATTTCATGCTAAGCACAAGAGTGGCCTAGTGTTTTAAACTATGTGAATGCAAACAGCCTAAACCATTCTACTATTACCCTAAAGTACATCACCATACACAAAGCAACTCAACGCAGCCAATCATATGCTCACAAACCCTAAATCAACCAACTCGAAGGGAAATACATTTCTTAAATGCTACTAAGACTAACAAAGGCCTCATATGATTCAACAATATATGCAAAAGAATGTTCCCTAACCCTAGGTTAATCCTATATACATAGTTTTTGAAAGAATTTGACATGAAATACAAATAAATAGCAATGTATGAATGATGCAATGTAAAATAAATCTCAAAATAAAAGGAAAGGTTTGACCAACCTTTGAATTTGGAAAATAGAGGAAGTGAAGAATGAACCAATCGAAAAACCCTTCACTCACAAAAAAATCTCCTTAAATTGAATACACCAACATCCAAAATCCCTAGTTCTTTGCTAGCCCAAATGCTCAGTCCAAATGCTCATATTCACAAATTGAAATAACAACGATAAAATGGAAAGTAAAATCATTTTAAAACCTTTGCTTAATTCACCATTAATGCTCCTCCATTGTATCACAAAGTGCATTAAACATATGACATGGCATTTTCTACGGCATCATAGATTTCATCCCCTTATCCAATTCACAAGATCACAAGTATCGAGCATTATGTGCTATCATGAAATCTACGAAAAAGAGGTGTCATGCGACAGTTTGGATAGATTCAGGTTTTGCTAAGGCCATGACCTAGGTATCTATGATCAACATGAAGTGTTGCAAGCTCGCAGATAGTCATTGCCTCACCACTAATAATTTTGACTACAATGATTCAGAGGAAGAGGACCATGACATGCCCCCAATCTCTAATGTTGACGACATAGGTTCCATAGTGGCCTACAAGTAGTGGTGGAGTGGAGCACGACCAACTCATATCTTTCCTAGGCATCATCCTGTGAACCATGCAAGACCTCTCGCATGTCACAGAGATGATAGGGACAATGAGGAGATCAATGGGGATACAAATGATGAGGGCATAGTACCAGACATTTTCCTTGACAAGGAGGAGGAGGATGTCCAATTGATGAGTGATGATCCTGATGAGACAAATGAGACCCCAACTAGCCCTGAGAGGAGGGATCCACCTCCTACTTGAGTCACTAGAGCATAGTCAGTGGTTGCAGCAAGATCAAGATTCATGAGTGTTGGGAGGCCATTGGTAGTAGACCATCCACACTTCCTACACAGGAGGGGTTTGTTGTTACACAGCTATACCCTAACTAGCAAGCTGGAGACCCAGGTGATGATGTGTTATTTATGCTTTTATGCTTATGTATATAATTTATACATATCATGATGTGTATTGATATCTTTTAAGATTTCCATCTTGTAGGGTCCACATGAGAGTGGTGTAACCCCTATCAGTGAGTGACCGCAGAGATGGTTCCTCCTTTTCCCCCACATGAGAATATACCTATAGATTACATGCCCCCGCCTTCTACAAGGTGACATGTAGATCTCTTTAAGCCTATTATGAGATTGAGGGAAACATATGAGAGCATGACCAGATGTGCTGACCTAGCTAAGTCCAGGGAGGAGAAAGTTGTAGGACAACTTTCAACACTACAAACAACATATGATGAGCTCTAAGCATCTTGAATTCTGATAGATAGTAGGATGAAGGCCATCCTATGGTCATAGGTCTTGAGGCTGGAGAGAGAGATGACTAGAGTACAGGTAGAGAGAGATCACATAGAGTAGGAGTGTGTTGAGGCACTCATACAAGAGGCAAGAACAGTTGGAGAGGTGCAGGGCCCACAGACAACCATGAGATCTATGAGTAGATCACCATCACATTCTATTATTTCTCAATGGGTGCCACCACTAGGCACCAAGGGGTCTAGCAGTCATAGGCCATAGTAGCATTATATTATTGATTATGTGTACATGAACTTTTGATATGTAATATAGATCATGAGAATTTATTTTTTAGTTTTATGAGTTTATGTTGAATTAAATGTCGATGTGATTTCTTAAATATCCTTAGTAAGAATGTTTAATAAATGTCTCCATGATCTAATGTGTATGTGATCCAATTAAAAAAAAAATAGTTTCCATTAGATACTACATTGTGATTGAGTATGCTATGTTAAATTAAAAACACCTATGATCTAATTTCAAAACATTAAATGCATATAAGGATCTAATCTAACATAACACACAATATGAATTTGAATAGTAAGAAAACTAAAGTTATCCACCAAACTTATTGAATGATTACTCTATAATCTAAGACACACAAATAGTTGTTTGTCAAAGAATGAAGCAATGCGATATAAAATAGAACATCATCTACTTAATCTAACAACATTGCTTTAATATACATACTATTCAAAGAAGATGCTAGGTGTATTACCAATGCAAATGCATGACATTGATCAATTATTTGAGAGGTGCACCATCTATTTATGTTAATGTATATGCTCTAGACCCATAATTTTCATCAATTATGTAAGGTCCTAACCAATTAGGTCTAAACTTTCCCTTTTCATTCAGGGCGGCATTGAAATTATGTTGATTCTCATATAACACCAAGTCACCTTTATTAAAATCATAAGGAATGACATGATCATTATATAACTATGTTGCATTTGTTTAGAATAAGCTTGGAGATGCTCGAGAGCATTGATACGTCATTCATCAAGCATTTCAAGTTAATGTAATTGTTGTTATTTATAGGTATTATCATCAATAAGACCCTTGAGAGCAATTCTCAAGGAAGGAATTTCTAACTCTAAGGGAATTATTTCCTTGACACCATAAATGATGTTGTAGGGATTGTTTCTTGTAGACATTCTAATACTTGTATGATAGGCCTACAACGCATAAGTTAATTGAGTGTGCCAATCTTTATTATGTTTACTTATTGTTTTCCTTAGGATTTTTTCAATAGTTTTGTTAGTTGTTTTGCTTGACCATTTGATTATGGATAATATGGTGTTGAAAAACAATGTTGAATATGAAAGGTTTCCAAAATTTTCTTCATATCATTGTTCTTAAATCGAGTTCCATTTTTTGAAACCAATGCGGAAGGAAAAGCAAAGCAAGCAATAATGTGTTCCAATATGAAATGACATATTGCATTAGTTGTTGTGGAACAAAGAGGGATAGCTTCTACCCGTTTCATGAAATAATCTATTACAATGATTATAAATGTATGTCCAATGGAAGAGGGTGGTGATATTTTTCCAATAAGATCGAAACCCCAAATTGAGAATGTCCAAATAGGAAATTGGGCATGAAGCTTAGAAGCAGGAGAATGAATCAAATTGTTGTGCTCTTGACATTTATGGCATTCCTTAACATGGGAAAAACAATCTTGTTCCATGTGTCACCAATAATATCCTATATGGATTCATTTTTGAACTAACCATCTTCCTTCAAAATGCCCCCCACAAGCACCCACATGAGCTTCTTCAAGGGCTATAGGGATTTCCGATTGTTTAAGGAGTCTAAGTAAAAGACCTTCAAATTATCATCTATATAACACATCCACAAGGATTATGTATTTAGATGTGAATTTTCAAAGATGAGATCTAGTGTTTTTAGTTGTAGGCTTAGGAAAGGCACATTCTTTTAAGTAATTGAATATTTTTTGTAGTGTATGAAAATTTATCCCTTTATATTTTTTCACTTGTTTGGACCCTCCCTGCTAAAATTGGGCTTCTTTATGCCTTATATGGTCCTATTTTGCATCCAAAAGCCTTATTTAATGCATCTTTCTAAGGATAATCTTGATACGTATTAAGAGATCAATCATAATTCATTGATTTTGGATTGTATGGCCTATATGTAGTGATCTCAAACTCATACACCACCTTGGGTGTATGGGTACCACCTAAGTTTTAGAGCCTAGTCCTAAATTTGGCATAAAAAAATAGTATTTCTTGAAATTTGTCTCCCAAGCTTAGCCTACTAGGACTCATAAACCACAACTACATATGAGTCTTGCATAGCTTAGACCTAATTTTTAAATTCAACTCTTGGTGAGAATTTATTCTCCTTGATCTAATGTCAGCTTATAGTGTTGTAATTTTGGGAAATTTGGCATAAACAAGTATAAATACAAGGTTATTTCACATATTTTATCCTAGCAAGTTAACAAGCAAGCTATAAATTGTTATGAGCAAGTGTGACATAAGAATTTGAGCATTCTTACAATTCAAGAGCCATTCAAGAGCATTCAAGAGTGATTATAAATAATTTTGGAGCTATATTCAAGATTCAAGCATCATGTCAAAGTCATCATGCATCATGTTTGTTTTTGAGATAACATTTGTGATGTAGGTGCTCATGATTCAAGCAAGCATTCAAGTCAACATACGTAAAATTCAATCAAGATTCAATATCTACATTCACGCTAGCCATTTCATACAATATTATAGCCTTCAATCCAAGGGTTTGGTGAGTTGCAACATTGCATATTTGTTCATTCATCATTCCTTCATTCTATTTGATTTCATTTCAAGGTTTGACTACCAAAATAGGGTTTGACCAAGGCAAACCCCTATCCACTAACAAAACAACATTTTTCCCTCTCTTTGATCTATGATTTTCAAAACTAGGTTGAAGATCCATTGAAGAGAAAGATTGGAGAAAAGCTATCAAATTTTTCATCTACATTGCAAGATCATGGAAAGTCACCTACAGGTTGTAATTCAGTCTTTTAGACTCAAAGATTTGACAGGAGAGAAGCTACATGAGAAAATTAAAGGATATCAGAGTTTTAGATCAACCCTAATACTGGGAATAAATCACCACTTATGCCATATGAGTCCCAGTATACCAGATTTCAAGAATTTTCTGTAGATCTTAGTTTAGCAGTTATAGATTCTGGTTTCGACCCGAAACCCTAAATTGGGACTAAATCACCCCTATTGGCATATGAGTCCTAGTGTGCTTCAAAAGTCAAATTTTCAAGATTTTAGACCTTGTTCTGAGCCTCTTCAGCTTCCAGGTGTACCTCTATTTATTTCTAGTTTTTTTTCTAATTTAACTTCATTTTCTAGTTCATATCATTAGGTTTTGCTTGTCATTTACATTTCTTGTCTTTCCAAGGATTTTCTTGGTAGTGAATCCCTTTTTAGTCTTTAATCACACCCTAGGATGCCTTATTGCAGATATTTTTCCCTCATTCCATCCCTAGAATGATATCTCTAAGGTTTCCTTGAATGAAACTTGAAGGAAATAGGTGGAAAGGTCCTAAAACCCTACCTTTGTGTTCCATCTCCTAAAAGGCGGAGCACCCTATACCCATATTTTCATTGTTGTGTACCATTCACTAGGGTTTTCAGTATTAGTTAATAACATTTCTTTGATCTTATCATCTATTGATGTTTTTGTGATTGTATGGACTATAAATGTGAAATTGATAGAAGGATCTTCAGGAGATACAAGGAAAGCAACACTTGCCATTGCATTTGCATGTTGATTATCCTTTCATGGTATGTTTTAAATGGTATATGATTCAAAGTGTTCCAATAAATTCATTGTAAGATCTTTATACTTAGATAACTTGTCATTTTTTTCTTGATATGAACTGCTTATCTTCTTAACGATTAATTGAGAATCACCAAATATGTTAATGTGTTGAACACCAAGAGCTAAATCTATGTGTAATCCAAAAATTAAAGCTTCATACTCTGCAGTGTTACTTGTGCATAGGAAGTTTAATCAGTAGTGTTGGAACCTAAAAATTCATGCAAATTTTGGCTAGGTTTTAGGTTCCAATGATGAAAAATCTAATTTTAATACTCAGAAATACATTTGCATCAGGATAACCTACGCCCACTTGAAAGTAAAGTAGTCAAGAACATTATACAAGTAGAATCTAACTCAGTCAGTAATACCTCTATGCTACTAGAGATGTTGACATATTGATGTTGTATACCTTATCCAACAAAGAAATTGAGGAGAGAAAGTGTGGGCTTGTATTGTTGCAAAATTGTTTTAGTAAATAAAACAATGGGTGATAGTTCACAAGATTATGTAAGCCATATAAAATGCTCTATTCAAAAGGAAACTGAGACCAAAGTTTTTTTTCTCACAAAGAAGGATCACTTGGTTTGGAATTTGCAATGGAAAATTTACAGGGAATGAAGATACCAAAATTCCAATTAGTCATGATGTTTTACAACAAACATCTATTTGTAGATCATCCACCTTCAACAAAAATGAACTAAAAAAGTGGAACTCGAAATAGGACCAATTACAGAAAGTCTATAGAAAACACGGTACTTAAAAATGTGAAGTGTTGCATCAACTCTTTCAAATCGACTTGTAAACTTCCATTAAAAATTTTAAGAACGAACCTAAATAGGCTAGGATGTGGAAGTGTGATTGAAAACATTGAGTAATAGAAGGAATGATTGGTCATCACTGAGACTTAACTTATCTCCTTGCAGAAATGAATTCTCTCATCGATAAACACAGAAGCCCAATGAGAAGATAATGGCAACTTTCAATAATGTGAAAGATGGAAAAGATCAAAATATTGAAAGGGTCATCATAAAGGAATATTGTACATTGTGCTTGACTTACACAACCCATGGAGAACCCTTTGCATATTTCAATCATGGTAGATCTGCATTCTCAAAAAATGCACATTCACAGAAGAAATTGCCTATTTTTTCATCACTCACAGAACAAAATGAATCCTCATTGAGTAGAAAAGCAAAAAATTGAAAGGAGAAAAGGACTTAATTGACATCGAAGGGATATCACTATATCGGGAAGACTAACTGGTGTGAGAGAAATTGCAAATGAAAATATGAGAGGCGCATGCTGCGATCAAATGATGAGTAAGCATCTCAAGTGCAAAAATGGATGTCGAGGGTCTTGAAAGAAATTTCATCGATGGAAGTTAACAAGGCCTCCTACTCAAGATATTGTCCTCACTTCATGTTTCAAATTGCTAACAGGCAAGCAAAGATAAGAAATGGGATTCATGATAACACAATGTTGGCCGAAACTAGAAATAGACCCAACTTGGGAGCTTTAATCACTGTAAGTTAAAAAACATGCAAGAAGGTCATTGAAGTATAGGGTGCTTGACCGAATGAAGAATCTTTTCTCCTATAAACACAACTGGTATATGGGAAGTTTGTTCCAAGTTGATTTTTTAGTGGTATTGAAGAATTTGAACAATGGAAACATCTACACCAGGGCATAGGGGTGAAAAAAATTGCAATGTGCAGTCACAATTTTTGTCATTATAGGAGCCATGAAGTGAACACTTACCCAAACAATTATTAGGGAGATTTATGGAGCTAGTTCAAGATGTCTACAAGGAATGATGATAGTCTCTTGTGTCAACACAAATGAAGCCTTAAATCCATCAGGAAGAGATAAATATTCGAAGAAAATTTTCTAAGTTTCACCGATCTCATAAGTCACACCGATGGATACTTCATCAGCAAGAGATACTACATTGGCATAAGTTTCTCAAATTTCCCTGACTGTGAAGGTCACACCGATGAGAGGCTTTAGGGAGAGTCTCACCAAACAAAGCATGTGATTAAGATTTATTGGAGGAATAACAAGTTCGGCAAGAGAATCAAAATTGGTGGAAGAATTGAAAGTCCCCTCGATAATGTGATAATGTGTGTTATGCCAAAAATTTGAAGGTGATACAAATAATTAAAATACTATCAGTGTATTTTGGGTAAAAATAAAAAAAGATTTAAATATGAAATTGGGGACTTATTGATTAAAGATGAGGACACAAAGTATTTTATTTAGAAAATACTTTCACCGAGATATGAAATGTTTATACTAATGGGAGTTATAAGGTAAACAATTATTTTACCCACAAAAGCATATGGGGTAAAAATTTATAAAATATTTGCACGAGGAAGTGGAATTTTTCGCCAATGGGAATAAAAGGATGGGTAGTTATTTTCCCGATGAAATAATTAAAAGTGGTGAAATCTTTCAACCGAGAGACATAAATGGAGAATATTTTCACCCAAGGAGTCACGAAGTGAGTAACTATTTTAATGAGAGAAGCAAAGTTTCCAGCAAATGATAATAAATCAAAATTGATTTTCATGAAGAAGAAAGTGCAAAGGGAGTTAAAAGGGTAATTATTTTACCCGGAGGGCATGTTGAAGATACATACAAGTAAAAAGCGAAGAGAATTTTTCCAACGAAGGAAGACTATTATTGAATTAATTTTCACAAAGATGAGGATTAAAGATTAAAATATTTAATTTTCCAAGGAAAATTAATTCAATATTTTGTTAAGAATACCGAAGAGTTGCATTGAAAAGAAGAATTGCACCTGATGGATGTTGTGAAAAGTTGTAACCCTAAAATAATGTATATATGTTAAATGAAATCAAAATAAAAGGGATTAGATGGAGGAGGAAGAATAAGTAGGTTAGGTAGTTAGATAGGGTGAACTGTTGCCGAAATAAAACATCATGTTGTATATTGTAAAATCTTTAAAATTATATAATGGAGAAGAATACATAAATTTGGTGAAATCCTTTCTTGGTGTTCAGTTGTTGTGATGCAATTATTTACATTTTTATCTGGTTGTCTCCAACTTGATGGTCTTTTAATCATTTAAATCAACATATCAAGTATATTTTTGATTTATCAAAATGCATTCTCATTTTGTGTGAATTAATCAATTGGTGTCTACAAGTCAGATTTAAATTATTTTGGATGAATCATGGTGATTTAAAGATTTCTTTTGGATAATTGAAGAAGAACCTGGTAAGAAAATATTCCAGCACAATTTATGCAAGTCATAAATTTAGTGAAGTTTTATGTCAGTCATAAAACCTCATTCTCAAAGTGCCTAGCAACTAGAGTTAAGCCAAAATGAGGAAACACATATCATTTACCTCTTGACTCCATTAGCCCAACAAAAGTAGGCACTGGTCACACTAATTCCATTTTAGAATTTTATAAAATATTATTCAAACATTCACATCTCACATTTCAGTAGGAGTAGTTAGCAAGCTTTCATCTATTACACTTTGTGCCATCGTAATAGATCCATCAATTCAATCAAGTCATACAACTTTAAGTCTGCCTCATTCACTCAAGTATACCCACCTAGGTCTGGAAGCACCTTAAGACAAGAAGGTTCAAACCATTTGGCCTTGTTTGTTACCCTAAAACGTATCAAGAGATTGGAAACCTCCTGAGGTATTCTTTCCTATTTTTTTGAGAGCTAACAAGTAGGATAAGGGAATAGGTTTTCCATAGGGAAGAATTATTATAACCCCTGCTCCAAAGCCAGTTATACACTTAGATCCTTCGAAGTACAATTCCCATGCTTCCTTTTCAATAGTCAACACACTTTCTTCCAGGAATGCATCCATATTAGGTAATGCTAGTGGAGAAGGAGCATCAGCTAAATGGTTAGTCAAGGCTTGTCCTTTAATTTCTTTTTGAGATACAAATTTAAGATCAAACTCAATTAACAACATATCCCATTTAGTTAAGCATCTTGATAAATCAGTTTTAGCAAAAAGATGTTTTAAAGAAACAAACTTTGTCATCACATGAATTTTTGTGTTTAATAAGTAATTTCTCAATTTACTAGTAGGAAATACAAGGTCCAAACATTGTTTTTTATCATTGTATCAAGTTTTGTAGTAAATAAAAGTTTGGATAATGTAATAAATAAGATGTTCTTTACCATTATCATCTTGTTGAGCCAACAATGCTACTAAAGCATAGGTTGATGATATTGTATAAAGGATAAATGATCTTTCTTGTATAGTGGGTTGTAAAATAGGAGTAGCAAGGTAGTATTTCAATTTTTCAAAGGCTTGTTTACAATTTGCATTCCAATTAAATTGAGTCCTTCTTAAGAAGTTGTTTAAAGGGTAATGTTTGATCCGCCAAGGATGCCACAAAATGACGAATAGCTTGAATTATTTCTTGTAAAGTAGACAACTAAGAAATGTTTTTTTGAGGTGGCATGTTAATGATAGCATCAATTTTCTTCATGTCTACCTTGATTCCTCTGTGGGATACTATAAAACCTAAAAAAATTCCACTATCCACATCAAAGACACGTTTTTTTAGGTTCAGTCTCATGTTATACTTACGCATTCTTTCAAAGATTTTTTGAAGACTCGACGGTTTAAAGATTTGGCCAGAATATCATCAACATAATCTTCCAAAATCTTACACATGTGTTAGTGAATGCATTGGCCTTTGATGAATATTCTTGAAATTAATAACTCTATTGCTCATGGTCCACTAGGGACAAGTCACTGATAGCTCTAGAAATGTCACAATTGCATTTGTGACTTTCCTCTAAATTGAGAGGTACAACTGCCTCGTATGATTTAATAGATAATAAATGTGCTTTTAACCAAAAATCAATAAAGGTGACAAACATTAGCCCATAAAATCCTACTAATGCTAAGTGAACACAAAGGATCATTAATCAGCTAGCACCAATACTAGAATGACTAATGATGAATGTGAAATAAAAGAGAAAACTTCATAATTGCAACAAATGAAATTAATGTAGCTGAATAGATTTCACATAGAAAATATATTCCAATTACGCACATGACTTGCAGGTTAGTATGATCAACATCACATTCAACTCACAACTCACAGATTGTGAGCTATTGCAATCAAAAATAAATGCAACTAAATTAATAAAATGTTCCTCCCTTGATTACAACACAGTGTACTCTTTAGGAATCAAATATTTACTAAATCATTCTTCACACAAATACAGGGGTCTTCTTCCTCTCCTTGATGGTTACCAATCAGTTGTAGTAAGCTTTCTTGCCACCTTACCACTCATCTTAAAAACTAATAGCCGATAAATAATAAATAGTCAGAATGTTATTATTGCTAATGACAAGACTTTGGGCAATTTTTGAGTATTTCTTGATTTAACTCTTGCCTCATGGGTGTTAATTCTTGAGTGGTTTTCATGTTTCATATACTTAAGCATTAAATAACTGTCGCAGAGGTGCAATATAAATGCACGTGCAAGTTGTCCAACCAAGAGATTAATTGGGAATATAACTAAAATTCTAATCTTATCAACAATTAAATTTGAACGCATTGCCACCCTATCACCTTGATCATCTTCAGCTCAAATTTCTTGCCATCCTTCTATAAATTCAATAGGTAGCACCACACTTTTCCAACCTAAAGTGTCAAACATGGCGAGTACTTAGAGCGATGGAGTGTCCATGCATGAATTCATTGTCATTGAAGAGATCAAATGCAATCCCCTCTTTAGGCATTTCTGACTAGTTGAAATAGGTCTTCATTGTTCAGAGTGAATTTGAAGAGGAGGTTCCACGTGGCATACTAGGAGAGGCATTTCTGAACTAAGTGCATGTGCACAATGCTACGCTCTTGGAACATTTTGTGTACACTGTTATTCACACCTTTGGGCATCGTGACTAGGGATGAGAGTAGCACATCATTTGGTTTGGCTTAAGTGTCTCCACCAAGTTGAAATGTAGCCATTTTTGGTCTCAACAACTACCCACGAAGATGAATGGTGGGTGACATTATCTGCATTGTGTTCGTGACCCAAAATGAAGCCATCGAAGAAGCAATGACCCTTCTTCATGCAGGGTTGGTGAGGAACAATATGGGGTTGTTTGCCCAATTCTCACAGTCTCATGAGAACCTATTGTCACCTGCCCAGATAGAGTGCCTCCAAGTGGTGGTGGAAGCAATCCATGTGTTAATTTTTGCTTTGTGTGCCTAAAAAAAACTGTCATTTTGATACTATCCAACGCTTTGTAATCAACTAGTGAATTTTGTATTTCCACCAACATATATAAATAATAAAAATGTAGCATTTTATAATTATGGTGTCACCTCTCTTTTTATGAGCAACTATGTCTTTGATTTTAGTTTCATTTTTTTATATCTAAATGGCATCTACTTATTCACTTTTTCACAAATGGCTTGCCATTTTGAACTAGAATGCACCTTGATAAAATAAAATGCATTGTGGTTTCTTTAGTTTCTTTTGAAAATGTACTTAGGCAATAATATGGGGAGTTCACAAAACTAAGCAACACATCACCCATAGTTAATGACACCTCTTATACTCCCACTTAGGCTTGAAAGACTTTGAAACTTTTCACTGATGGTCTTTTTGATGAGTTCATGAACCTTGAGTATGAACTGCCAACCTCCCAAATTAAAGACTTATAGTATTTGGGAGTTTAAAATAATACCCTAAAACATTGCCCTTAAGAAAACAAAGAAGTGAATGGAAAAGGGTGCTAAGATGGGAAGTTAGATGAACTAGTGGAAACACTACCCAAGTTAGAAATATCTAACAAAACACCATCGAACTTAAGACTTAACCAAAATTTTGACATGGGATGTCAATTTTAAGGGAGGGACCAAAAATCTAGGTAACATTGGCTCTAACTAGGGACAAGGAATGGAAAGGAAAAATCCAAGGACCAAGAAGTGTTATTACCAGTCCTATATCCATTGGGAAAAGAGTCGAGCAAAGAGGAGAAACCAAAACTAAAAACCCAGGAAAACACAACCAAAAACGACTATGCATAGGGTAGGTTAGCACCTACCAGGGAGAGAGAAAAGAAAAATTCACACAAAACCATTGACAGGTTGTGAGAAGAATGACCCAGACCTAAAAAATCTTGTTAGTGCATGCAACTTTTGAAGTAGGGCAGAGATCCAAATTACCCAAACATGGGCATTGTAAAAGAATCTGTTGATTTCAATATTTCCAAATAACCACTTCTCGTCATAAACTTCCTCCTAATGCAAATAGCCCTGTATTGAAGTGTCTAATTTTTTTTTGGCTATTTCATGAGACTTCATCATTGGCATAATTTCCCACCCTTGAGACAAATTTAAAATTTTCATGCCCCCCACGATGGCATAATTTACTATTTCATATGAAACCACCTTATCATCATGGCTATGTTGCAACTCTATGGAATTTTGATCCTTCAACACTGCAGTATCCTTCCTTCCAACATCATCTAGAAAATGAACAACCTCCTTTACTGACGGTTCTGGAAAACCAAACCCTAGTTCTTCAAACATAAGATTATCATGAATTTCAAATTCCTCAAACATGAAAAGGGGATTTGAACTGATGGACCACCTTACCCCATTTTCACTTAGATGATCTTCATTATTTCCATCAATTGCACATGCAATTTTATCATTAGTATCCTTAAAGCTAAAAGCCTCATATTCTGGAATGGAAAGATAATCTAACACTTGATCTTTTCTAATACAACTACAAGTGGACAAATTATGCATAGGAATGGATGGAGGAGTAAACTAGAATGTGGGAATATACCTTTCTTGCGGTGTTGAGTCTTCGTCATTGCTTGACGAGCTAAGGTCATCCTTTGATTCAACTGAAGTGTTTAGACTATATTCTTAGGCATACCAACATTGATCTTCCTTCTTTTTCATCTTTGCTACTTTCATGCAAGGGTTGTATGTCGTTCAATATTTTTGAGTTCATCTTCTCAACAGTAGGACGAGGGTGGTTTGTAACAACTAGGAGTACAAAAGAACTATAAATAGATGATGAACGATTGATAATCAACTTGGTAACATCATTAAGCTTCCACTTTCCCACTATAATTAAATCATCTTCAATGTTCACTACTTCAATCTGAGCCTGTTCAATCTCAAAGATTTAATCTCTTCTTAAAATGAGCTAGACATCTGGGTCAAGAGGAAAAATAAATACATGGAATTGAATTATTTTTCTTGGTTTTTTTTATGTAGGTATCCATCAAAGAGATTGATTCAATCAATAAACGAAATCCCTCATAGGTTCTCTCCCTTTCTTTACAATTTGGAAGAACTATCAAAGTAAAGCAACAACATCAATAGGACCTTTGAAGCATTGTAAAAGTTTTGTGTGTAGGATATCCTAGCTAGTTAGACATCCCTTCTCCAATCCTCTAAACCATCTAGCTACTTTTTCAACTAGATTGTCGACAAATAGCCTTACAAATATGTCCTCTGTTAGAATTAGGTGTTGTACACCTTGCATAATGTTTGTAATGTTTTATTTATTTATTATTTGTGTGGTGCACCTAGGGGTTTCTAGGTGAATGTGCATCACAAGGAGTTATAATGTTGGGGCCGCTTTGTTGTATGTATCATTGGGACATAATTGTAAAATGTAATTATTTAATATTGAGGAATAATAATAAAATAATAAAGTACCCAATATTAAATGTGGGGTCACATGTAGTATGGTTTTGGGCACATGGTTTATGTAATACCACTTGGTGGTTTTGTGGGAGCTTGTTTCTATAAAAGCAACCACATGGGTAGTTGTTTAGGGTTGGATCAAAAGTTGGTCAAGGTTGAGCTTGTGCATGTGTGAGGGTTTGAAGCATGGCATGGGATGTGTGGATTCATGCTTGGTCACATGGAATGCATGGATAGCTTGTGCTTCAGAAGTGTTCATGGAGTCTCTGCAGATGTATTGTAATGGGTTTTCATTGTTGAATAATACATGGAGTGTGGATGCTTTTGGAGGCTAGGTTTTTCCCTCTTGAGGGTTTTCCCAGGGTATATCTTGTGTCATCTTTGATGGGTATATTGTCTATTCTCTTGCATGTTGATGTTGAGTATTTTACTTGCATGTTTTTCAGATTTGGGTTATGTGGAAATTGTCATTTCATGGCTGCATAGTTTCCTTACAAGTGGTATCAGAGCTTTGGTTATTGGATTGGATAACCCTAGGTTGCATGAGAGAATGAAAGACAATGGCAAGATATAGGGTTTTGCAGGTGTTTTATTGCAGATCTGAGGGTTTTGGGTTTGCTGTTATGATGGGTTGTTTGCAGATTTGGGGTGTGAAAATTTTGGCAAAATAGGGTTTCTTGGTCATGCATTTAAATGAGGGTTTTGGGGGTGAGTTTTCACAGATGACCTCCTAGGACAAAATGGACCTCATGGTTGGATTCAGGTTGGCTGAGAGAGAAATTTTGACATATAACATGCCCTATTTTGGTTACAAAAAAAAAAATGTTTCCCCTATTCGTCCGTATGGACGTCGACGGTACAGTTGTCAAAAAAAATTATGTTAAAAATCCGAAAATAAATTTTTCCGTCGGTATTAAAATCCTGCAAAAAATCAAAAAAAAATATTAGAAAAAATTAAAATCAAAAAAAATTGTTTTTTTTGTCCGAGCCCCCCCCACCGCCGTATAGAGCCACCGCGGGACCGACACAGTCACTACGGCCCCGTCAACAGTGGGGTACCATCGGCAAAGCCCAGCGGGGCCGGCAAGGTACCACCAGCAGGCCCTGCGGGCTCCGCCCAGCCCGTTAGGGCTTAAAAAAAAACTTTTAATAAAATTTAATTTTTTTCAAAATCCGCCCGGATTTTTAAAAACGAAAATAAATCCGCCGAATGATTTTATATGCCAGAATTTATATGGCGTCAGGTCCGTACATAGGGCTGGAGAGATTTTTTTTAAAAAATAAATTATATTATATTTGATTGCGGTTTGGAATCCGCCGCTTACCCACCACCGGAGCGTCGCCCGGGCGCCACATCAGAGCCACCAGGGGGTGTAATTGGGCCTTTTACAGCAGTTTTTTTCAAACACATATAACATTTTCCCAGAGTGTCGGATTTTTGACTTCTTATAGTCGTTGGAAAGCTGGTTCTGAGCACTACATAGTGGTATAGGTCTTGTTCCATGATTTTGTAGTTTTGATAGTGTTTTGCTTGGTTGAAGTCAGATATTTATTTTTAGCTTTGAGAGGGCATATCGGGTGCATACGGAGTCGGATTTTGGACTTCGAATAGTCAACGAAAAGCTTGTTCAGAGTACTTCATAGTGGATCAGGTTTGAAGGCATTTTGACATGGTTTATTTTCTATTTTTCTTCACCTGAGCTGTTTATGGGTCTATTTGACTATGGTGTTATTATGAGCTTATGGATTGCCGGTTTTTTGGATATTTGATGATGGATTCATTGTATGCTCAATTGTACATCTCAAATTATTCTACTTTTGACATGGTTATCAGCATGTATGTTGCATTGTTGTATCTACAAGTTGTGCAATGTTGTAGGCGGTCTATACTTACTTGTTGCACCTATAACTTGGATATGGGTTGTCTTTGCCCATTGATATTTCAGTGTTGATGCATGATCAGTTTTAGTGGCTTGGTTTAGTCACTTGGTTTGTTGATTTGGTTGTCATGTTGAGGAGGTGAGATGGTATTACCAGGCACAGTCATGATTTGAGATATATGCAGTTGACTATGATTATGCAGATATGTGGACATGGTTGGGTTGATTTGTTGGTATATTTGGTGGTGATCATGATGTCATGGATGTTTCTTGTGCATTAGATACTTTGGCATGTTATGATGGTTTATATAGGTGCATGATTGGTGGTGTTGGATTAGATCCTGATTATGGTTATGGCGGTGTATATTCTTGGGTTTAGGAGATTGGTATCACGATGTCATGGATAGCTTGGTTACACGGTTCAGTGGGAGCTTGTGACAGTGATGGATTGGCGATGATGGATATGATGGTTTGGCGGTGTATCTTCTTGCTTTAGAGGATGGTTATCATGTTGTCATTGAGAGCTTGGATTCACAGGTTTTGTGTGAGCTTATGACAGTGATGTGGTGTTGATTTTGTGCATCATGGTGCCATGGGATTGCTCGGTATCACGGTTTAGTGGGAGCATTTGGCAATGATGTGGATCCATTGGTTATTATGGATGGTTGTCTTCAGCAGGTGATCTTTGGTGTGATGGAGGAGCTCTTGGATTCTGTGTGCTACAATGAGAATTCTTTGACATTAGGTGTTGGAGATGTTGAGGTATTATTTATGACTTGTTGGTTTTGACAGGTGATCCTTGGTTGTAGGATGGTTTTTTTTTTATGTCATGGTATACTCTTGATTACTAGTTTAGAGTTGTGGCATGGTATATGTTATGATGATTTGAGCATGTGATCTTCTTTTGAGAGGATGTGAGATCATGGTGTCATGTTTATGTTCCTGATTCTGCAGTTGGAGCTATGTTTTTGATCTTGGTTGGTTCTCTTTGTATTGAGTACATTGATCATTTGCTTGGTGTTTAGCATGGATTGATCGGTTACAGGTGCTCATGGATACTTGGAGACATAGGTGAGGCTTGATGTTCTCTTGTGGTTAGAGACATGTTTTTGAGATGGTTACTCTTGATGAGGTTTTAGCAAGAAGTCTGAGGGAGCCTATACCTTGGTTGGACGTGAGTTCAACATGACCAATGAGGAGAGTGTTCTTGGTTGAGTCATGATGACTTGGATATCCTGGAGGAGCATTCTCATTCCCCACTCTTGGTCTACTCAGCAGTTCACTTGAGAGGTATTGCCCATTATTCTTTCAGGTGCATTATGTTTATGCTTTGTCTTCTCATGGATATGGATCTTGAGTCATGGATATTTGGTTCTGGAGGGTTCATTTGAGGAGTGTTGGCATGTTTATCTCCTTGTACATGTTGGGTTTAGGAGATGATTTATTGGGCTGATTTCCTTGGTTTGGGAATGATTTACTTTGAGTTTGATCTTCTTGTTTTGAGATGCTTACGTCCATGTTAGTTACATATGTTATGTTTGATCTTGGTTATTGGATGGATGGATGTTGTTATGGATTTTGTTATGGGGCATTATGGAGGAGATCATACTTGACACAGTTGGCATTTAGAGGTGTGTGTGTAGGAGGACATGCTACAGGTGTTTGGTTTGCAGGTTTTGCTTATCATTGTGGATGTTCCTTGGTACTACATGTTTACTTCTATGAGATGTTGGTAGTAGACTTGGTATGCCTTTGTGATGGTGCCTTTTTTTTGGGATGTTAACGAAGTGACGCATTGAATGCGCTCATTCCAGGTTTGCATTCATCTTGACATTGCCCATGCAGTGGGAGCTCCTGGATGTGTATGTCACTTTTGACAGGTTTGCACATGGAGTTTGTCATTGTGGTTTATGGGTGGATATGTTGTTGGCATGAGTTTACTATGATATGTATACCTTGGAGGTATGGATAGTTGGATGTGTTGGCATTTGTTGTGGATGTCATTTCAGCTATGGTGATTTATTCTTGACAGCTACTGGTGCATATTGGATTCAGTGTTTGTGTTTTGAGATATCAGTTGAGGCAGGTTTATGCTTCTTTGTGACAGTTAGTGTGACATCTCTTTGGATGTGTTCTTATCTTAGTGCAGTTGGCATGGTGGAGGATGGGAGCATTCATGGATGAGATGGTGGTCACCTTGGTTCTTGTTACAGGTATCTTGATGGAGCACATGGAGCACTTGGATTCTAGGATGGTACATGTTGCCTATGGATTTTATTTGTTACCCCCTTATGCAATGTATACAACAAGTAGGAGATTGTTAGAATTAGGTGTTGTACACCTTGCATAATGTTTGTAATGTTTTATTTATTTATTATTTGTGTGGTGCACCTAGGGGTTTCTAGGTGAATATGAATCACAAGGAGTTATAATGTTGGGGCCACTTTGTTGTATGTATCATTGGGACATAATTGTAAAATGTAATTATTTAATATTGGGGAATAATAATAAAATAATAAAGTACCCAATATTAAATGTGGGTTCACATGTTGTAGTATGGTTTTGGGCACATGGTTTATGTAATACCACTTGGTGGTTTTGTGGGAGCTTGTTTCTATAAAAGCAACCACATGGGTAGTTGTTTAGGGTTGGATCAAAAGTTGGTCAAGGTTGAGCTTGTGCATGTGTGAGGGTTTGAAGCATGGCATGGGATGTGTGGATTCATGCTTGGTCACATGGAATGCATGGATAGCTTGTGCTTCAGAAGTGTTCATGGAGTCTCTGCAGATGTATTGTAATGGGTTTTCATTGCTAAATAATACATGGAGTGTGGATGCTTTTGGAGGTTGGGTTTTTCCCTCTTGAGGGTTTTCCTAGGGTATATCTTGTGTCATCTTTGATGGGTATGTTGTCTATTCTCTTGCATGTTGATGTTGAGTATTTTACTTGCATGTTTTCAGATTTGGGTTATGTGGAAATTGTCATTCTATAGCTGCAGAGTTTCCTTACATCCTCTTCTTAAACTCCCAGGATTTTGCTTACTGTTGTCATAGCCAAAACATGTTCCTCTGGATCTTGAGTGTTGCTACCAGAGAATATGGGGAATCTTTTCCTTGAGGCATGTGGTAGGTCATTATATTTTGATAGGGAAAAAAGTACAACACAGTCACCCCATGGAATGGAATCCATTAGATATTCAAAGTCACCAACTCCTAATGGAGTAAATAAAGGCACCCATAGGTTATTTCCTAGATGGTGGTTGAGCTGGAGGGTGATTTTGTGGCTGATCAAGGTGTTGATTCAGACGTTCATTTGGGCATGGATTAGCATGGTGGGGTGGGTCATCATAATACTCAAAGATTAACCTTAGGGGACATTCAATCACTAGTACAAGTGGATTTTGTCATGTTCTTCCTCCAAGATGAAATTTACTCGCATATAATTTGTTGTGCTCCTTCTGTAACTCCAAACGAGCACATTTAATTGTGATATGATATCCTCTTGCTCTGCCTGCATCCAATCTAAGTCAGGTTGAAGTACGAGAAACACACCATTATGGGGAAGTACCATCTTGTTGCATGACATGATGGAAACTTATTAGAAACTACAATTTCCCCAGTGGAGTCACCAAAAATATGTTAGAAAATGGATTAGCCTTTGATGAATATGCCTAAAATTAATAGTTCTATTTCTTGTGGTGCACTAAGGTCAAGCTGCTAACAGCTCTGGAAATATCACAATTACATTTGTGACTTTCCTTTGAATTGATAGGTACAACTCCCTCATATGATTTAATAGATAATAAATGTGCTTTTAACTAGAAAGAAGTAAAGGTGACAAGCATCAACCCATAAAAATGTTGCTAATGCGAAGTGAATGGTTGCACCCACAAAAGGATATACTAGTCATGAAAATCCTAACCTTGGAATTGGACATTCCACCAGGCGACTAACATCTTCTCATGGTTGTTCATTTACATTATCAAACCAGGGAATATATACTTGAAATGGAGTGACACTGTATGTGCACTAAGAACCAATTCCAGTCATGATCTACTAGAAATAAATGCATGGAAAGGAATTCTATTCATACTATAGGAATGTAATGCAAATCCTTCTAAACTTAATCAAAACAGAAATCATGACAACTATTACTAAGCGACAAACTATGAACTAGCCTTATGCTGCAGGAATAGACACAAGGATGGATTCTCGATGCTGCAGGAACAATATAAGACTGATTTTGCATTGAAACTTTCAAGAATGAAATCTAACTCGTAATCAACAGGAAATAAACAACTAACTACAAATACTTACTAAGTGGGCCCCCTCAACAATCATCAACAATCTTATGCAATAATTAAACTTAGAACTCCATCAAATTTTATTCATAATCTTGAAATCTAGTACATTGATTTTCTACCTGTGAGAAAATTAACACAAGAACATTGCTTCTTATTATAATACTAATTCTAACACATATTGTTTTGTTGCTCACTCACGTAGGAGGAGAACTTATTTATATCAGGAGAACAACTAACTACCTAACTCTATCAGAGAAAGATGTGGACATGAATACATCCTAAAATCGAGGAGCAAATTTCTCATAAATGAAAGCATATCCGTTCAACATGATTTAGAGAGAATTTAGCATTCCACTCTTCCTAGATTGATGATCATCTATATTTCTTCCCAACGACTTGGTCAGGGATTCTTCACTGGAACAACTTCCTCAATGTCATGCTGGAAATGGAATTTATTGCAGGGTCGATATTTGTTGCGCTTGACTCGTTCATGCTTCCTTCAACCACCTATGATGCATAAGGCAATAGAAGAAAAAAGAAAGCATGCATGGAAAACAACATGATACATTCATTAATCACTTATTAAATCCATTTCATCATTCAAAAACCACATGCATTATACTAGTCATTTGGGAAGTCAAACACGGTAATTAATATGGACACATGGATATCAAGATACAAGAATATAGGAATGTGTGGCTACAGGATTCTACCTGATTTTGAATAAAAAGTCTTTAATCAAAGTGTTAAAACAACAATTAGTAATAACAGTCAGGGTATTAAAAATACATTATAATACTCAAATTATGAGCACATTTTAGGCTCATCATCTGCCCCCTACTTATCCCAATGATGGTCCACTAGCATTGAGCTTCCTGGTTGTTTCCCTGAGATCCATAGGTGCAGTATGACGCTAGAATGAAGTCCCAAACTTGTAGTAGAACCCTATGAAGTTTTTCCACCTTTCATATCTGCAAGTTTCCGTGTCCTTATTAACATCTATAGCCCGATAGGGATAAAGTGGCCATATCAGGACTAGAGGTTGAAATGTCAAAGGTAGCCACAACTCAACCCTTTTCTATAGACCCAGCTGCATGTATTTCTCTATTCTTCCAGGGGCTTCTTTAAAATTCAAGGGACTATGAGGCTTCTTTAGACCAACAATCAATTTCTCCCATCTTGTCTCAATCCTGGAAGATGCAAGTTTCCAAAACAAATATGGTTGACCCTTAAATTCATCATATACTTATTTCCTAATATCAAATATCTTCATTCTTATAGTCTGATCATTAAGTCCATATGCAACATGAAGCCAAGTTCTCAAGATGGTATGGGGATCTGAACTTTTAGGTTACAGTGGTATTGGTTCATTTCTCTCAGCTCCTTCATATGCTTCCAATTTTTTCCCATAATTAGTCTCATTGGCTACCCAGGACATGAGTGACCTCAAATGAATATCGCCAATATAAAGAAGTGGATTACACTTTGTTTTAGAGGGAATTATCAAACCATGCAAATAAAATTCACACAAGGATTTTTTCAACCAATTAGGTGCTACCTAATATGTAGCGTAGAATTCCTGAGTTGTATGTATAACAGGATCTAAATTCCTTGAAATCCTCATTAATTGAAACCAAAGAAATTGTTCTTTAAGACACATGGCATATACCCTTGGCGGTGGCCTACATTCCATGATTTTGCTAGTTGTGTTCATCATTTCATCCATTTTCTTTTTTAGTTCTTGAATCTCTTGTTTTTGTTTTTCAATCTCTCTTTTTAATTTTTTCTTCTCCTCCTCCCAAAGGCTTTGTTGAACTTTAGTTTTGGCCAAATGGCAGAAACTTAAAGTATGGAATGTGACAGGTCTCCATGCAGTCCTGCAATGTTCCAAATACTCAATCAACAATGTTCTTTTATAGACAACCAATGCTTTACAAGTTCCAGGGGGTGATGGAGTCTCATTGGACACTTCAAGTTGCCCAAGCAATTCTTCTTCTTCTTGTAAGATGGTTTCCTGTTGCTGTGTAGGAAGAGATTGTGCTTCCTCTTAAACTTTCCTAACTGCTTCAGCCAAGTCATCAACACTTGGGATCCCCCTTTCATTATTATCTTGTTGCGCTTCCTCAACTTCCATTACAACTGGACTTTGTTCAACATCCTCAGATACATTCTGAGGATCATCATGGTTGGATTTTTCTAATTCCTCAAAAATTACTATGATGTCAAGTTGAGCAGGGGTGGAGGTATCTATATGATGCTTTCTCATTAAATCTCTTTTTGGAAATGTTGCAGAAGATACTTTTGTGGCTTTCCTCTTCCTATCCCACCTAGAGGATTTAGGTTCAGGAGTAGACGATGATGGTGAAACTTCAGTAGCAACAAGAATTGCTATAGGAGAAACTGATACAGGGGAAGGTATTGCAAGGGTAGAACATTTTCTCTTTTGAGCATGAGGGTCATATTTTGGGGTTTGTCATTCCCTAGATGACTCCCCGACCTTTGTTTTCCCTTTTTCTTTCCTACTAGTAGACCTAGTTTGTACTTGGGTAGGAGGTACTGGCGTGGAGGCCGCAGGACTAGGTACTACAAGAGCAGATGATTCTTGCTTGGCTCCCCTAGTTGTAGATTTTTCTCTTCTTTTATTTTTCCTATATTGAGTAGGGAGCGCTCTAGGATGCTCTGGAAGTTGCAGACCCTTTTGGGAAAAAAATTCTTGCCAAGAAAGGGGTGACACATCCCTTAGGGAATGCTCAATCAAAAATTTGATAAGGGCATGATGGGAAATGGAATTGTTTCTACCCTTCTAGGTTTCATGGGCACATTGTTGCAGAAGGTTTAACAGAAAATTGGGAACATTAACAACTAATTGTGCCTCATATGACTTAATAATTTAAAATGGTAGGAGTGCAAAAAGGAAAAGCATCCTTCATAGGTCAAATACCTAATTATGAAATTGGCATATTAAGGGTATGGAGGAGGGAGTGATACCCATTTGCACCCTTGTTTAGAAACTTCTAATGGCCCATTTGTTGGTATTGTAAACTCTACCCTAGCAGAGATAGCATCCCTTCCTAAAGAAAAATTTTCTCCTATTGCTGGAAGCCCCGTTACTTCTGTAATCCTCTCCTCTGTAATAGCTATTGTCAGGCCCCATACTGTAGCTTCTCCTTCTAAAAGGGTTCTCAAGAATTCATCTGCAGCTTCCTCATCAAAAGAATCTATCCTCAAGAAATAATTCAACCATCCGCAGTTACTAAATGCTTGAACCGTTTGAGGGTTGTGTGTCAAAGTTTCATGAGTTGCAGGCTCATGTATCACTAGTTGGCCACCCATATTTACAAACTGTCTCAACTAAGGTTCCTGAAATTTGACTTTTTTAAAGATTCAAAAGCTTTTTTTTTTTTACTCTTTCCACCATGCTTCTGTCCTGCCGTCAATTTTCTCTACTTTTCCAAGAATGACTCGAAAAATAATTGCATGAAATGATAAAGTAGTTAATTGTTGATTAAGATGGAAACATGCAGCCATATTTGGAAAGTACGAGAAAAATAAATAAAAATAAGATCTTGGTAGATCTTGGCAGTGGCACAAGAAAAAGTACAAATGGATTATCCTCGCCCCTACTTAAAGTGTGACATGTGTCCACACATGTACAAAAGAATGGGCAAAGATCGGGCAATAATGATTGATAGATGCATTGCAATTAATGAATAAATGAAACAAATAAATAATGTGAAAAATAAAGATATCACATACCTTTTAATCAATGCTTGTACATGTTGAAAAAGATCACAGCTATAGCATGAATGAACGGCTAGAAGTTGAAATCATAATGAGGGTGGTATGGCCGAATGGATGACATGGATGGATGACGTGGAAGAAAAAGAAATGAATGGAAGTGATGGATGAAAAGCGGAGAAAGTGACTTCCTTGAAAAGGAAGCCTTTATTATGGGCATGCAATGTGGAATTTAAAGAGAGGTTGTAGGAGAAAGGTCGAAGCCTTTTGTTGTAGGAAGATCATTGATAGGATCTTGAACAAACTGCTGCATAAATTCTTCTTTAGAGGTTGGCTTATGATACAACTGAAGACGGTGTCCATTAACCAGCAACTTGAATCAAATAGTATCTATGGTAACTAATTGAATTGACCCATTATCAATTACATGTTCTATTTCATACAGACCAAGCCATCTGGTGGTAAGTTTACCTTGGTTTTCTTTATACCTGGAATCATAAAGCAGCACCCAATCACCGACAGAAAATTGTGTGGTTCCGATATGGTGATCATGCCATTTTTTTCATTGCTACTGGATGGCTTCGGTATGCTACAAATCCACTTTCCTCATTTCATCCAATGCATTCAGCTGTAGGAGGCATTCCTTTTGATCTTTTGAAATATCAATATCAAGTTGGAGAGCAGTCCTTAAGGTCTTATGTTCAAATTATATTGGCAACATGGTTGTTTTTCCAAAGAGTAACTCAAAAGGAGTAAACCCTGTAGTTGTTTTCCATGTTGTTCTATAAGCCCAAACTGCTTCAGGAAGGCAACTACTCCAATCCTTCTTGTGTAACTGCACAGTCTTAGTAAATATTGCCTCAATTTCTCTATTGGTAACCTCTGCCTGGCCATTGGCTTGAGGGTGGTAGGGGCTAGACTTTCTATGTCTGATATTGTAATCATTCATTAATGTAGCAATTAATTTAGATGTAAATTGGGCTCCTTAATCAGTAACAAGTTCCCTTGGGACTCCAAACCAGGTAAAAATTTTCTCATACAGGAACTTAGTAACCTTATTGTCACAGGCATGTGTCATTGCCTTCACTTCCACCCACTTGGTTACATAATCAGTACAAACCAAAATATATGATTCCCCATTGGATGGAGGATCAATGGTCCAACAAAATCGATGCCCCACTTGTCACAGGGGCTGACTACCACTTGAGGGTATAGGGGCATTTCATCAGACCTTGTTGGTCTCCCCATATGTTGACATCTGTCACATTTTATGGTGTAGGTTGCAACAACTTTGTGTAATGTGGGCCAATAGTACCCTGTAGCGAGCACTTTCATAGATGTTCACTTAGTTGCAAAGTGGCCCCCACATGGCTCATCAAGACAGGCATGCAAAATGTCATAGGTCTCATCTTCCCAAGAACACCTTCTCATGACTTGGTCAGGTCCTGTATAAAATAAGCAGTCTACAATCCATGAAAAGTTAAAACTTTTCTCCACCAACAGTTGTCTTTCCTTTGGTGAGAAGTGGGTTGGGATCTAATTGGCTGCTAAATAATTTGCAATATCTGCATACCATGGAGTTTGAGCAATAATAGAAAATAAATGTTCATCAAGGAAACTATCATCAAGTACCTCAGGGGTGGGAGGTGTAGTTGTTTGAAGTCTTGACAAGAAATCAGCCACCACATTAGCCCAGCCTGGCTTATCAATGACTGTGATATCAAATTCTTGCAACAATAGGAGCCATCTTGCTAATCTGCCAGATATGGCAGGCTTGTTCATGAGGTGCCTTATTGCTACATAATTTGTATGGACAAATATTTGGTAACTAGTGACATAATGTCAAAACTTGTTCAGGGCATATGCAACTGCTAGCAATTCTTTCTCTGTGACAATATAGTTTAATTCAGGGCCTTGAAGGTTTTTGCTAATGAAATATATGGCATGCTCTATGGAATTCTCTTTTTGTCCTAAAATTGTCCCTATGGCATAGTAAGAAGTATCTGTGTGTATATGAAAGGGCAGACTCTACTTTGGTCCTTGAAGAACAGGTGCCTAAGTAAGTAAGTTCTTAAGCTACAAGAAAGATTTGTCATGGGCCTTAGTCCAGTTAAATTCAGAATATTTAGTCAATAAGGCATATAATGGAATGGCTATTTTGCTAAAATCTTTGATAAATCTTCTATAATATCCAGCATGTCCTAGGAAACTTCTAACATCCTTTTGTTTCATAGGTGTTGGTAAGGTTAAAATGACTTCTATTTTTGCAGGATCAACTTGAATTCCTACTTGAGAAATATGATGGCCTAGAACAATTCCCTTTTGCATCATCATAAAACACTTCTCACTATTCAAAGACAAATTTTGATCCCTACATCTTTTCAACACTTTTTCCAAGTTTTCTAATGCTTCTTCATAAGTGTCTCCATAAGTGGTGAAGTCATCCATGTAGATCTCCATAGAATCATGAGAAATATTAGCAAAAATACTAATGACTACCCTTTGAAATATTGCAGGTGCATTACACAGGCCAAAAGGTAAGACAGAGTAGGAAAAAATGCCTCATGGACAGGTAAAATTTGTTTTGCCCTGATTTTCAGGGGCAATTCTAATTTGATTATACCCACTATATCCATCTAGAAAGGAAAAATACTTTTTACCAGACAATGAGTCTAGCACTTGATCAACAAATGGCAATGGAAAGTGATCATTTTTAGTTGTTGTGTTTAGTTCCCTATATTCTACACAAACTCTCTATTTTTCACCTTTCATAGGAACAATCACCAGTGGAGATACCCATTGACTATCTAAAATAGGATAGATAAAACCAACATCAAGCAACTTTTGGAGCTCTTGTTTAACTATTTCCCTAAGTGTTGGGTTCATTCTTCTTTGAGGCTGCCTAACAGGTGAACAATCTTCCTTAGGGTTCATTCTTCTTTGAGGCTTCCTAACAGGTGAACAATCTTCCTTAATGTAGATCCTATGAGTACAAAGTTGACGATCGATTCCTTTCATATCCCTATAGTCCCATGCAAAAGCTCTGTGGTGGGCTTGCATCATTATGGCTAGGGCAGTTTGTTGAGACTGAGGAAACTTATTATTGATATGTAGACAGCGGCCTAGAGATACTTCTATCTACTTGGTAAGATCATTTATTGAGGTTGTTGATAAAGGTGGTGTCTCTATGTCACATAGTAGCAAATTGTGATGGCTCACAAGATTCAGTTGTTGTAGGAAACACTGCTGAAAGTAGTTGTCTGAAATAGATGGGCTATTCAGATTAGGGATGAACTACAAAATGTGTAGAAATAGGCCATCCTCACTCTGAAGATGAGAAAATGGATTAGTTTTCAGTATCATTAGATGAGCCAATGAATTGAATTCTTCAGTTTCCTCTCCTAAATCTTGCCAAATTGGTTGAGACAAGTTTGGCAGAGGCTGTGCAGGTGGGTATAAAGTCAATTTCTTTCTTGACTAACCATCAGAAATTGTCATGTCCCCTGAATGACATCCTATAAGAGCATCAGTTGTGGCTAACCATGGTCTACCTAGGATGATAGGATATCCACCCAAAATTTCCTTAGTGGACAATATGGTGAAATTTGCTAGGTATTCCCAAGACTCAAGGATGACAATGACATCTTCTACCACTCCATCAGGTGTGACTGTGGAACTATCAGCAAGCTACAGGACGGTAGGTGTAGATCGAATGTTTGGGATATTCAAACATTCCATGGTGTGCTTGGTCATTACATTAATGGTTGCACCAAGGTCAATCAAAACATTCTTTACTATCTGACCATTGATATTTATTTTTACCACAGGACTCCCAGGGTCAGTATATTTTTGAATGACTACCTTCTCTAGCATAATATCTATCAGTTGTCTTAGAGCATGGATAGTGTGGGGATCCTTTTTCTTTCTCCCTTGTTTCTTTAAATAGGCCTCCTTAATGGTTTTTCCATAAATTGGAACATCTTTAATAGCTTGAAAAAGAGGAATTTGAATTTGTACATTCTTTAGATAATCCAAAATATCAAAGGTAGGCTCTCCCATGGTCTTGGATGTAGTAATTTGTAATCTTTGAAGAAAAGGAGGTTTGGCCTGAGGTTGTACCTGACAGGTTTCTTAGAGACAGTATCTTGTACAGGTGTATGTTTTGTAGGATCAGTAGGTTGTTCAGAAGCAGAGTCTAGAATCTTTGTAATTATATGTTGTTGTGGAGAAGGAAGAGTAGTTCCAGACTTGAGATGGATGTCATTGATATTCAAGGCATAAGCTATATATTGATTGGCTTCTACATAATACATAGGTTGTTGTTGTTGTTGCTTATTATTAGGATTTGGAAATGGTTGAGCAGGCATAGGCATTTGTTTTGAAGGGCCAGTATTTGTTGTAGGTGCTACAGGAGGTGGTATAAGGGCTAGAGGTTGTGGCTGTTGAAGCTGCAAGAATCCAGGGGATTGGTTCTGCCATTGTTGAGAACCTCTCCATTGAGGATTCTGCCGCTAGTTACCTGGAGGTGGAGTCCATTGTCCTTGTGGTTGTTTCCAACCTCCTTGAGGAGGTTGCCATTAAGGGCTCTGATAGTTAGGCCAGTTTGGTTGAGGAATATTCCAAGGTGGAGATGGGCCATATGTAGGTTGTCATTGGTTATTGTAATTAGAATAATGATTACCAAAAGTTAAAGGGTCTTGAGGCATACCTTATCTTTCATCCCATGGTCGCCTTTGTGCAACTGCTTAGCCTCCATGTTAGCCACCATCTTACATCTACAGTCATGTTTCTTCTGTCTACAATGTGGAAAGAACTCAGCCAGGATTGCTTCAGCCTCCTCATGTTTCTTCCAAGCTTGCATAGTATCCAACTGTGTAGCCATGTTGTTTATGATGTCCTGCTTGAAATCAGACAGCAAATTTGTAATCTCCATCTGTGAAACTCTAGTGGAAGAAGACTTTCCCACTATGGCCTGATGACCTCTACCCTTCTTAATATTTTCTCGAGAGTAGTTGAGACATATTTTCTTAATATCATCGCAAGACACTTGGGTTATATCTCCTCCTCCCATCAGGTCTAGGGCATCTATACAAGTATCATTGATTCCCCTTAGAAAAAATTAGTTTATGATATTCTTCATTTAGAGTATGGTCTGAATTCTTTTCAGGGAAAATAAGAATCTTGAGATATAGTCTTCCAAGCTTTCATTCTCTTTTTGTTGGATTTTGAATATATCATCACCCTTACTGCCACTCTTACAATATTCCTTGTATTTCTCAAGAAATTTTGTTTGCATGGCTGCCCAACTATCAACAAAACCCCTTCCCAAACTCATAAACCATCTGAGAGCTCCCTCCTTCAAGGTAGCAGGAAACAACTTCAGCTTATGAGCATCTAAAGTGTAATCATAGCTGCGACAAAGAATGCCAAACTCAAACAAGAAGGTTTTTGGGTCCTCTGTAACTAGGCCATAGAACTTGGGAAGTAATGAAGAAGGAATATTCTTAAGGTTGTCATTATCTTGTTGAGAAATGATGGGGAATTCAAAAGGAGTTCAATTAGGTGGATTGTGTGTCATTGTTGCTTGATTGAATATCAAAACAAATGGATTTTCTTCAAGTTCTTCATCAGATAGATCAAATGGCAATTCAACAAGTAGGTTTTCAGCAAATGGATTGATATCTTGGTCTCCTCCCTCCTCAAATGGACTATAAGCTAGTTCAAGAATATTATCAATGAATGGAAGGTTAGGGAGGAAACTTCCCAGAGCGTCTCTTCTTCTATGCATGCAATAGTATTAATCGTATATTGAAGGAATTTTGAAAATACTTGGATAAACACACTAAACTAATGCTAACAATGACTATAACAGGTTCTTAGCTTGACACCATCCCCGACAACAACGCCAAAAATGGTCGTACCCACAAAAGGATATACTAATCATGGAAAATCCTAACTTGGGAATTGGACATTCTAGCAGGCAACTAACATCTTCTCATGGTCATTCATTTACATTATCAAACCAGGGAACGTATACTTGAAATGGAGCGGCACTATATGTGCACTAAGAACCAGTTCCAGTCATGATCTACTAGAAATAAATACATGGAAAGGAATTATATTCATACTACAAGAATGTAATGCAAAGCCTTCTAAACTTAATCAAAGCAAAAATCATGACAACTATTACTAAGCGACAAACTATGAACTGGCCTTATGCTATAGGAATAGACACAGGGATGGATTCTCGATGTTGTAGGAACAATATAAGACTGAGTTTGCATTGAAACTTTCAAGAATGAAATCTAACTCATAATCAATAGGAAATAAACAACTAACTACAGATACTTACTAAGTGAGGCCCCTCAGCAAGCATCAACAAGCTTATGTAAGAATTAATCTCAGAACTCCATCAACTTTTATTCATAATCTTGAAATCTAGTACATGAATTATTCTACCTGTGAGAAAATTAACACAAGAACATTGCTTCTTATTACAATACTAATTCTAACACATACTGTTATGTTACTCACTCGCATAGGAGGAGAACTTATTTATATCAGGAGAACAACTAACTACCTAACTCTATCAGAGAGAAACATGGACATGAATACATCCTAAAATCGAGGAACATATTTCTCATAAATGAAAGCATATTTGTTCAACACGATTCAAAGAGAATTTAGTTGTCCACTCTTCCTAGATTGATGATCATCTATATTTCTTCCCAACGACTCGGTTAGGGAGTCTTTGCTGGAACAACTTCCTCAATGTCGTGCTAGAAATGGACTTTACTGTAGGGTCAAGATCTGCTGCGCTTGACTCATTCATGCTTCCTTCAACCACCTATGATGCACAAGGAAACATAAGCGAAAAGAAATCATGCATGGAAACCAACATGATACATTCATTAATCACTCATTAAATCCATTTCATCATTCAAAAAGCACATGCATTATACCAGTCATTTGGAAAGTCAAACAGGGTAATTAATATGGACACATGGATATCAAGCTACACGAATATAGGAATGTGTGGCTACAGGATTCTACCTAATTTTGAATACAAAGTTTTTAATCAAAGTGTTAAAACAACCATTAGTAATAAAAGTCAGGGTATAAAAAATACATTATAATACTCAAATTATGAGCACATTTTAGGCTCATCAATGAACTCAAAGGATCATTAATCAACTAGCAAACAAACTAGAATGACTAATGATGAATGTGAAATAAAAGAGAAAACTTCATAATTGCAATAAATGAAATTAATGTAGCTAAATAAATTTTGCATGGAAAAAATATTCCAATTACGCACATCACTCATAGGTTAGTACGATCAACATCACATTCAACTCACAACTCATAAATTGTAATTTATTGCAATAAAAAATAAATGTAGAACTAAATGAAGAAAATGTTCCTCCCTTGATTACAGCACAATGTACTCTTCAAGAATCAAACCTTTACTAAATTGTTCTTCACCCAAATATAGGAGTCTTTTTCCTTTCCTTGATGGTTAGCAATTAGTTGTAGCAACACTTTCTTGCCACCTAACCACTCATCTTAAAAATTTATAGCGAGGAAATAATAAATAGTTGGAATGATTACATCGCTAATGATAAGACTTCAAGCAATTTCCAAGTATTTCTTGATTAACTCCTACTTGTGGGAGTTAATTCTTGAGTGGTTTGCATGTTTCATATACTTAAGCATTAAATAACTTTTGTAGAGGTGCAATGGAAATGCATGTGCAAGCTATCCAACTAGGAGATCAATTGGGAATATAGCTTAAATTCCAGTCATATCAATAATTAATTTTGACCACATTTCCATCCTATTACCTTGGTAATCTTCAACTCAAATGTCTCACCAATCTTCTATAAATTTAATAAGTACTACCACACTTTTCCAACTTGAAGTGTCAAACATGGTGAGTGCTCAAAGTGATAGAGTGTCCATGAATGACTTCATTGTCATTGAAGAGATTGAATGCATCCCCCTCTTTAGGTGTTTATCTAACCAGTTGAAAGAGGTCTTTTTTGTCCAGAGAGAAGTTGAAGAGGAGGTGTTGTGCGGCATACTGGGAGAGGTGTTTTTTAACCCAAGTGCATGTGCACAATGCTACGCTCCTAGAGTGTTTTGTGTACATTTTTATTCACACCTTCGGGCATTGTGACTGGGGAATGAGAGCAAAAGAGCACCTAGTTTGACCTGAGTTTCTCCACCAAGTCAATGTAACCATCACTGGTCTTAGCAACTACCCACAAAGCGGACTGGTGGGCAATGCTATCTGCATTATGACTGCGACCCAAAATGATGCCACTGAGGAAGTAGTGACCCTTCTTCACACAGGGCTAATGAGGAACAATATGGTATTGTTTTCCCAATTCCTATAGTCTTATGAGAACATGTTGTCACCTACCCAGATAGAGCGCCTCCAGGTGGTGGTGTAAGCAATTTTTGTGTTTATGTTTGCTTTGTGTGCCTAAAAAAAATGGTATTTTGATACTATCCAACCCTTTGCAATCAACTAGTGAATTTTGTATCACCACTAGCATATATATATAATAAAAATATATCAATTTATAATTCTAGTGTCGCCTCTCTTTTTATGAGAAATTATTTCTTTGATTTTGATTTCATTTGTTGTATCTGAATGGCATCTACTTATTCACTTCTACACAAATGTCTTGTCATTTTGAACTAGAATGCACCTTGATAAAATAAACCGCACTATGGTTTCTTTAGTTTCTTTTGAAAATTTACTTGGGCAGTAATATGGGGAGTTCACAAAACTAAGAAACATACCTCCCATGGTTAATGAAACCACTTAAATTCCCACACAGGCTTGAAAGACTTCAAAACTTCTCATTGGCGATCTTTTCAATGAGTTCACAAACCTTGAGTATGGACCACCAACCTCTCAAATCAAAGACTTAGAGTATTCGATAAGTTACAATAATACCCTAAAACACCACCCTTGATAAAACAAAGAAGTGAATGACAAAGGGTAGTAAGATGGGAAGTTAGACAAGCTAGTGAAAACATCGCCCAAGATAGTGATATCTAACAAAACACTACCCAACTTAAGACTTAACCAAAATTTTGGCATGGGGGTGTCAATTTTAAGGGAGGGACCCAAAATCTAGGTAATAGTATGTAATCGTGAAATATTAATGTCATAGCTCTTTGATATGTTGCACCTATGTTCTTCAATTCGAAAAGGCATAACCACCCAACAAAATGTCCCCCAAGCTGTAGTAAATGATATCTTGTATTGATCTTGAGGGTTGATAAAGATTTAATTATATCTAGAAAATCCATCCATGAATGACAACAAAGCATGGCCCATAGTCGAATCTACTATCATGTCAATATTAGGAATGGGAAAGTCATATTTTAAAGATTCTTTATTAAGATCACAAAAATTTGTACACATCCTAATATGGTTATCGAGTTTTACAACTTTGACAATGGTTGAGATCCATGGAGAATAGTGAATAGGAGAAATAAATCAAGCTTTGATGAGATTTTCAATCTCAACCTTAACCAATAAAGCTATCTTAGGATTCATCTTGTGTATCTTTTATCTTACTAGTTTAACATCTTGTTCAAGGACTATGTTGTGTGTGACTATCTTAGCATCAATACTCGACATGTCTGAATAGGTCTAAGCAAAGAGTGCATGAAATTAATGTAATAATTTTGCATGATCTTCTTGTTCATCCTCATCAAGACACTTTCCTATTTGAATAATTATTTCTTCATTAGATGTGTCCATCGGTATGTTGATTGTATCTCTTGTAGGTAGTGCATTTTTTCTCAAAACTTCAGAGATATGTTCTTTTTCATCTCTGTCAACATTACTGATTTCCTTTTCTTCATCTACTTGTTTAGTACTAACCATAGCACAAGTGACTACTTTATTTTTAGGGGAAGTTGGTGACTTATCATAAACTCCTAACATTTCTTTCAAGGCTTCACCATCTTCAAAATATTGTTGGAACACAACAATCTATTAAGAGGGGGAGTGAATCAGGAGATCTTAAAATTTAGCTCTTAAAACCTTTTGTGCATACTATTTTCTTTAACCCTTAATGTGGATATACTAAATGTGCAAAGATATAAACATGCACACACACAAAATCCCATAACACATGATATACGTGGAAAACCCAAGATGGGAAAAACCATGGTGACAAAAGTTGCTTGAGTCTATTGCTCAAATCCAGTGTCACAAAGAAATATTATGTTACAATTTTTAAGGGTAACAACCCTAAGGAGACACCAATCCTATGATTTAGGAGTACCAACTCCCTACGCTGATCACCAACTTAGTTATCTAATGGGTCCAACCAATCAGATTCACAATGATAGAATTACAATTTATTCTACTAAACACAATTCACTATTGCAACTTACCTTGCAACTATACAAAGCTTTATTGCATTCACTACAACTTACTCTCTATTATTGGTGTTGCAATCTCAAAAACACATACCTATACTCTACACTCTCTTATACTATGCACTTAAAAAAATCTTTATTCTACTTTCATAATATTAACCCAGATCTAAATCTTTGTTTTTGTTTGGGTTCTACTCATTCAGAATGTTCATACTCTGCCTATTGTACTAATCTCTCATCATTCTTCCTCTGTTGCATTCTTAGAAATACATGACTATGTTCTACTCTTTCTACCCTTGTATACTATTCTCACACCATTTGCATACAATAGATGCAACTTCTTCTTTTGCAATTTTTTTATTGTCTTCTTTTTCTTTTTTCCACTAATCTGCAATTACTACCTCACAATTCTCACCCCTATTCAGATCATCTAGAATCATGTGTTTGGGTTTCCTACACCTTCTATCTTCACCAGCAAGATTCCTATTCATCTTGATCCTTGCACCACTCTCCAGCTCATCTAGAAACAACTATCAGGATTTACCAAATATCTTACTTCACGCCTTACCTCTGCATCAAGCATCATGACATTAAATTCTGTCACAAGGAATTTTCCAAGAATAACATCCTGCAAAACCCTAGAATCAAATATGCATTGAATATTATATTCTATTAAATCAATCTAATTTTGATCTTCATCATCTTAGCAATCTATGTCATCACTTAGCATATCAAATCTTCATCAATAGTGGTCGTAGGTACAATTGAACAAATTAAATTCATTCATAGTGTCGATTACCAATCGAAACCCTCATTACATGGACTTAGTCATTGTGTATCTCCATCTTTGAATTTGGGTCATCTATCTACTTCTTCATGCCATGATTCTCTAGCTCTTTGTTCATCTCAGCACCCTTAAAACATGTTCGCTAGATCAATCTTCTTTAACTGTGTGTCATTGATCTTCACTAACTAGTGATCATGGTTAGATCTTTTCCCTTTGATCTCTAGTGTCGATCTCCTACACACATCGCTTTCCATGGACAAGATCCGCCAAGACATGCATCCAGATAATCACCATACAATTCACAATAACGATGTGAATTGGTCTATCAAGCAATTGCCCTTCGCCATCTTTTTGCACATCACTGCCCACCTTTATCACCTTCCTATTGGTTCCCACCTTCAGAGTGTCGATGGGACTCAAAAACAACTCCACCCGAGATGTTGAAGTTCCTTCGATGGTTTTCTATCAAAATATTGAAGGGACCAATTATTTTTGTCCTACCAATACTCATCCTCATCTCCAATGAGATGCCTTCGAATTGGAACCATTTGATCAACCTCGATCAATGCCATTCAATCTCTATTGTTGATCAATATTCACCACTATGTCGAAGGGACACTAAACCATCTCCTCTCAACATGATGTATTCTCCTTGATGTATCTTGTATCCTTGATGACACTAAACCATCTCCTCTCGATCTCCAAGGCATGATCACGACCGTTGATCATCTTCACACCATCTACATCAAAGGGACTTCAAAGCAACTCCTATCGATATGGTGCAGTCTCCCCAATATGAACACACGGACTTTGTCAACCTAGAGCACTAGCTAAAGGGGCTAGTCACAAAATGACTTTAATGACATAATTTATAACTTATGCGACTATTTACCTCCAATAGGAAGTCAACAACAAAATAGAAAAATTGTTAGAGCACCATGACTATAAAAACCTTAGGGTTTATTTAAAAACCCTAGTTTTGACCAAGAGCATAAATAAATCCATTATGAGCATTCAACACATCATCTAAATCTACAAATTATATATTTGGAATGCACTCAAAAAACCCATATCAAACTTGCTGCTTGTTTCGCCTATCTTCTGGAAGAACCATCTGCAATAGTATGTCAACATTGTATGACAATATTGCAACATTTGTAGATACATGCTCCTATCTTAATCATTCTACACCAACTCTTTTATATATTGATCCTCTGGTCTTCATGGCATCCAAGCACACCATTATTCTACCATTTTACATCAATGACACCTTTTGTCATCATGCCAATCATGCCAACAACCATTTTGGGGATTCAGGTTCACACATACCACTTGCCACTTATTGGAATTTATGGCAAGTCATAAGCCTTCCTATCGACCCACAAATACCGAAACCTTTTCAGGGGTCAGGGTTCGGGTTCCCTGCATACTCCATACTCCTCTTTTTCATTAAGGTGTAAGCTTTAAACCTAATGCTTGAAGTCCAACATTTGAATCCTTTTCGAAGGTCGGAGGTCACTCTTTCTTTTTACCGCACACCTTCCAAATAGTTAAGGCATAAGCCTTAAGATCAAATTTTGAGTTACCCAAACCATTTTAGGGTTCAAAGGTCAGGGTTCATCCATGCCTTCTTCCATAAACATAATGTTAAAGTGTAAGCCTTAACCCTAAAGCCTGATTTTAGATACCTTGTAGATTTAATAAAAAATGACTAACTCTTTTTGACATCAATCAAGCTCATTGTTACAATCTCCCCCTTTGAAATCAATGACAACAATATTCGAACAATCTCCCCCTTTTTCATTGATGGAAAAAATAAATGCTCAACCTACAGCCAATGGTCTGATACCAATGATACAAATCACTAACTCTTTTTGAAATCTATAAGATGTCCTTTTGAAATCAACTTCATTTCATTTTTGATCTCTCCTTTTGACATCAATGACAACAATATGCCAAAAATCTCCCCCTTTGTCATTGATATAAAAACTAAATGCTCAACCTGTAGTCAATGGTCTGATACCAATGATGGATAATCTTTTGAGCTCACATCTCCTTTGCTCATCTTTATGAGCATTGCATACTTTTCTCCCATGCTCAATTGCTTGAGCATTTGCACAAATTTCTCCCCCTTTGACATCAATGGAAAAGGGTCACACTCCTAAATGTCTTGTATCAAGTCACCATGTTGTAGCCTTCAATTCTCCTTAGCAATGGAAAAGAGGACTTTTTCTCCCCCTTTGACTGATACAAACTGATACCAATTTATGCTCCCATACCAATTGTTGCTCTCAACCTTTAAAAGCAATGGAAAAACCAAATGCTACAACCGCTATGTGCCAATTAATGCTATCTAATTCCAGTTGAAGTTCCATTACATGCTTTGAACCAATCAGGTCTAATACTAGTTGCAAATGTTTTCCCTTTATGCTTTGTACCAATTGATATTCTAGACTACACTTTATCAAGTATAGCATTGATTTGATACCAATAGCAACTCCCCCTTAGACCTTGCTCCATTCTCTCCTACATACTCAAGAATTTTCTTCACTTTGGGCTTTATACCAACTAAACTCTCTATACCAATTCACAATGGACTGACAGCAATTGGAACCACTCAATACCAGATGCAACAAAAATAGTTTGAGAGTGAATTTGCAAAAAAACACTCGCTCAAACATATATTTGCTTCTTTTGCAAACAAGGAGCATTTATTTTAATAGAGCACTCACTCAACTTCTCTCCCAACTACAAATATTATTTCCTTTTAACAAACCATACAAGGAGAAAAGGTGTAACCATAAATCTGCAACCATCAAGTTATTATAAATTTTTAAAACTTATCTTACCAAACTTGATCTATCCTTTCATTTCCAAGGATGAATAAGATACCAATTAAGCTCCCCTTGGACACATGCCCTATCACTATAGATTAGCAATGTAAGGCAGAAGCAACCACATTGAGTGTTGTCTATTGACCTTTCACTCTCCACACCATCTTTGGCTTATTTTCTATCTTTTCAGCCTTCTTCCCAACATGTGAACTTTTGTTCACTCTAGGGGACATATTCCTATTATTATTTTGTGTTATTGGTCTTACACAATTTAACCTACAATTCTCAACTATGTGACCAACATTATTACTTTGTAGCACATTACATTCATATTCATTACAAGAGCAAATGAATTTATATTCACACATTTTATGCTCCTTCTAGGTGCAGTTCTACATTAACAATCCTTATGAGAAAACTGATTACATGAATACTAATAACCATAGAAAAAAGATGAATACCTAGTCATATCTTTTCTTTGTACAGGATGATGGGATCTTCTTTGATTTGAAATCTTGGCATGTCTCATCCTTGTGAATATTTCTACATCAGTTCCCTTGGTATGTTTCCTTTTCAATTTTCCAAGGACTGATTTCTTCATCATCTTATTTTTGTGGGCTCCTTTAACTTAGCAACAACATCCTTAACTAGTTTCCCATCTCTAGAGGCATTTTCCTTGGAGCAACATCTTTCTTTTGCTTTAAATTTTCTATATAATTTTGTAGAAGCATTGGTAGAAGGACTCTTCCCTTTCTCAAAACCAAGGCCAACTTTTTCTCTAGGTGTTGATGGATTTTGTGATTTCACCAATTCATTTAATATCTCAAAGCCACCTTTCAACTTTAGGCCTTTATCAATCTGATCTTCAACATTTCCTAACTCTTTTCTCAAAGTAGTAATTTTTGCTTCCAGCTTCATGCACTCACCTGATTTAGACATAGTTCAAATTTGACTACACCTATTATCTTTACTTCTTCCACCTGCATCTTCAAGTTGATCACCATCTGATTAGATTCTTCAAGACTTTTGGTCAACTAATCAATCTCCTTTTGTGCATGCAATTTTTCTTCTTCATTCTCCTTCCTCAAACCTTTAATCTCATCTAGAGCATAGATGAGTTTACCTTCAAAGTTAAATTCTTCTTCTTCTTCTTCACCAAACCTTTCAACTTCTTCATCAAAAGTTGTTCCAAAATCCTTGTCTAAGGATTAATTCCCCTCAATCCCACATGCACCTTCATGTTCATCATTTGAATTGCTACTTATATCAAATAACCTATGTTCTTTTCTTGTATCCAAATTCTTCTTCTTTTTACTTTTATTGATATTTTCTTGCTTAGAATTATGTTTTTGATCATGAATGTATTCAAAAGAAAGATAAGCAGTTTTACCTCTACATTTATTGGAGCCTCTCTTTAGTATTCTGATGAAATCAGCTTGCTCCTTATCAGTCTCCTCAGATCTAGAAGTAGATGCTTCTATTATCTCTTTTCTAGCTACAACTTGTTGGTGTGTGGTGACTGATCATGCTATAGTGTATAGCCCATGGTATACTATACACCCCGACATGTATCCTCGCCGGGGTCTGGGGCCAAATCGGGCCCTGGGCGGGGGTTTGGTGGTGGTAGCCTGAGGAAAAAATTTCTCCTACTTTTTCACGTCATCACCAAAAAAGGGAAAAATAAACGAAAAAAGGAAAAACCCGATTTTGTAAAACCCTAATCTGGAAGCTTCTAAGCTTGTTAAAAAGGGGTTCGGATGGGGGTTACAGTATGATGAAAAATGCGATTATTCGCAAGATTGTAATAAGTTTTTCACTGGATAATACAAGTATTGGATGGTTGCAGTTTGGTGGATGTAGCCCGGATTGGGTGTGTGGATGTGAAAATTTGCATATGGTTAGTATTTTAAAACCAAAATAATCTTCAACATCCCTATGAGATAACGAAACATGTTAGATATGCTAAGTAATATATTAAAACAACAAGAAAAACCAAATAAGCATACAAACAACATGAATCAACTTTATCTCATAGTGGATTGGTGTCACATGTGTTAGTGACCCTTTCCCAATCCTTGATTGATAAGCTAGTGATGAAATTGCTATGGATATGGAGATGATAAATGGACAAGATCAGTTCTCAAAGAGAATGACCTTGCATCAAGTTGTGTAGATGATGGAGTTGTGAAGGATTTGCTTGAGGATGAAGCCTCTATTTAAGGATTTTCAAATGCTAAGTGTTGAAAAGGGACCAATGTGGGACTAAGATTGGACAAATGGGAGAGAGACACTTGTCAAGTGATGATAGGCCAATGGATGTGCAAAATTTGGGAAGAGTGCCCATGAGAGGGAGAATTTGAATTCAAATTTTGCAATAAATTTAGAAAGGGGGACAAGAAAAAGAGCAATAAGTGCTATGTTGGAGGGACAAATCAACTTGTCATGTTGAGGGAAAATGAGAGTTTTTAATAAATCAATAAAATTGATTTATTTGTGCAAGTGGCTAAATCTAGATAATGCAAGTGGGTGAGATTAGCATTTAATCAAGATTAAATTAAATTAATGATGATTAGACTAGTTTGACTTTCATGATTTAAATATTTGATTTATTTAAATCAGAAAAGGATGAAATATGGAGTGGATTTAATTAAATAAATGTTTGATTTATTTAATTAAAGGGATGATGTTTGATTTATTTGATTTAAACTGATGACTTTAGGAGATTGATAAATAAACTTGATTTATTTGCCAAATGGATGAATATGACCTAGTTGAATGCATTATATCAATTTGACATGTCTACATTTTTCCCCTCTTTGAAGCAATGTACTTGTTGCATTAGTTCAAAGAATAAACTTGCCGTGATCAAAATTTAAAAATTTCTTATTTTTTGGATGCCCCAGTGGAAAGTACACTGGTACATTGCCCCCTCGAGAGATCAAGCGAAAAGATTCAATTTGAGGGTTGATATCGCGATAAAGAGGTTCAAAATGGATGGTTATGGACGATGAAGCAAATGAGATGATTTCAAGCTGCTTAGAATAACAAATCTATATTATCCTAAACAACTTAAATGATGATATGATGTGATGATGGATGAGATGGATGATGTGATATGCCATGATTATGAAAATGTATGATTTATGTAGATGCTTAGACTAACAGATCTATATTATGATGATGATATGCATGTGAGATGATATGCAGAATACTAATGATTTATGGATGCAAGATGAATGCATAATGAATGCATGATGGATGCATTGGTGACGATGATGTTAGTGCAAAAATGAGATGATGACAAGAGGATAAAACAAGCCAACATTATGAGAGATGATGAGAAATGATGATGATAGATGGATGATTTGCTTATCAAGGATTGGGATTTTAAAAGGGTCACTTACTTTATGTTTGATAACATGCCTAAGCACGATGCATCAAGGTATAAAGGACCAGGATGGCATTGTACTTAGTGTGATGGACTTTGACTCGACAAATAGATAAGAGTATTCTTGTTCACACCTGATATACGGAAACCTTGCTAGGATGCACTTTAGAAGTTTTAAACACCTCATACCAAAACACGGAAAGGTATAACCAACCAATGCAATAGTCAACAAGCCATCCAAAACATCCTCTATACATATCTAACAAAGCAAGTATTTGCCAAGTTATTTTACAAGAATTTCCAACAAGCACAGCAAAAAAAACAATAATGATCGTTGCCCCATTCCTATCTCTCTAAATCCTTCGTTTGGATATCATCGAGAGGTCCTTGGACTAAGCGCAATAAGATAAATCAAAAGATAAAGATAAAGCACACAAACAAGCCAATGTTCTTCATATCTCTAGCCAAAAGGGATTTGTTTTGATAGGATAAGAATCCAAAGTGATATCCAAAATGATGCCCATTGTCGGAACGATATATCCTAGGACATGCATTGTATAGGATGATGATGGTTTGATAAGTTGATTGATAGCTTGTTGATATAAGGTTGATTGATATGTCTGAAAATGATCAAGAGTTTGATTTTGTTTTAAAGGTTTGTTGTTTGCTTCTGATTTTACGATTGAAGCTTGCTTTTGTTGACTGTTGTGATTGTTTCTATTTGTTTTGCCAAAGGATGAAGGTGAAGATCAATTTATTATGGATGATTGATTATTGCAGGTGCAAGCAAGATGAGATGGATGGATTTTTTCAAATATTTGGATGTTTTTGACGTTTTGAAATGTTTTGAGGCTGTTTTTGGATTTTGATGTTTTTGAATGTTTTTGGATTTTGATGTTTTAATTTTTTGTGATTTTGATGTTTTTCGAATGTTTTTGGATTTTGATGTTTTGAATGTTTTGGATTTTGATGTTTTTGATGTTTTTGGATTTTTTGTTTTTGAATTTTTTTGGATTTTGTTTTTTGAATGTTTTGGATTTTGATGTCTGAGGGCTGATCAAAGATGAGCCTTGCCTATGTTTAAGCTCAAAAGGCGATGTAGTTGATTCAATGTTTTTGATGTTTTGACTTTTATGAATGTTTTTGGATTTTTCAATGTTTTGGATGTTTTTGGATTTTCTGATTTTCTAATGTTTTTGGATTTTTGCATGATTTTGATGATTTGGATATGGACATGTGTGATGATATCAGTGCTCTATTTGGGGATTTTGCTAAAAACCAAGCTAAGGTTGATTGATCAGATCGATGGATTGATGATGATAACATTGTTGAGGATACACAACAATGCAAGGATTTGAATGATCAGGATTGATGACGATAACATTGTTGAGGATGCCCAACAATGCAAGGATTGATTGATTAGGATTTGATGATGATAACATTATTGAGGATGCACAACAATGCAAGGATAGTGTTAAGTAACACAATGATCGAGAAGGATATCCCAAGATTATGGATTGATTGGATTCGATTGATCAGGATTGTTGAAGCTTGATTTGGAACAAAAGATGTTTGAATGATTTGATGTGACGTTTGACGTGCAAATTAGATGTGACTAATAGCGATTGTTTGGATTGATGTTCTATGAAAGATGAAGACTTGATAAGGAGTGTCTTTCTGTCAAAATATGCCATGGGCTAGTGATTTGGATTTCTTCTCTCAAGTGGTTTGACCAATTTGGTTTCACATTTGCCAATGTTCAGATCGCCCCATAAGTTGGAGGACATAGACTAAGATTTATTCTCAAAGCAAGATGTGCATATCTGCCCCTAGTGTCTAGCAATGTATAGACTATCATGGATGGATGCTTGGATAGGTGTATGGATGGATGGATATGGTCAGCATGCAAAGGATGCCAAGGATTATCTTACGATAAGATAAGGTGTTTGGAGAAAGGATGCTCATTTGGATAATGCTTCATGGCTCAGATAATGCTGCATAGGATAGGATCAATGAAAATGACCCATGTCAAGATGTTTACCATAAGCAAGTGTAAAGCATGCCCCAAAATTTCATCAAGATCAAGAGAACTTGGATGATGGACATAGTGGATAAAAACAGATTGGATATATGGTTAATGGATGAATGGCTTTATTATGGATGAGATGGATGGAATGCTCGATTTATTATGGATGGGATGAGATACTTTCATCTAAATTGGCGCACGTAGATGCTCAATTCCACACATGACGCTTGTTTTCCAGGTTTTCATCATGATCTTGCCCAAAGCGCCACCAAAGTGGTTTTCACTAGAGGACGATTTTTTTTTCTTTACTGTTTTCAATCCTTTTTCTATTTTTTTTGGATTTTCATATTTTTTGATTTTTTTGTATTTTTTCAAAAGATTTTAAGCTCATGCTGAATCACAAGGTGTTGCTGATGTAGTGCCCATGTCATAATGTGCCATCGATATCCTGCTTGAAGAAGTTGCTTTGCTAAGATACATGCACTTGAATACAACTTTTGATATTCTTGATCTGCTTCGTCGATACCGGAGTTAACTTTGTCTTTGTGCACACATCGTGATAGAGTGCCTTCAGAATCCTTATGATGAAGGGTCATTCCCAATACATGGTCAATGTGAGAATTGGATATCATGCATGGAGGCGTGGATGGAGTGTTTTTAGGGATAAAAGATGGATTGGTTGACAGTTTGGAACCTTTGACTCTCCAAACTTGGGAAGATGAGCAATGATGGGTGGATACGGAAGTGTGCATGGAATTAGGACTAACTGCTTGATATACTTTGTATGTCACTTGAAAGGCCTACTTTTTCTTTCGTGGACATTTTTGATAGATACTTTTCCCTTTTTTATTTTTTCCCATAGTTTCTTTGACTGATGGAATTTGGTAGGGATAATCTTTCTTTGTATTCTTTGGTATCCATATGTATTTGATTTGTCCATTATTCTTTTTAGCTTCTTTTGCTTTGATAACATTCTTCGTACTTTGATATCTCCTTTGATGTTGGTCCCAATTCATGGATGGGGTGATGGGTGGATGAAAATTCGTGACATGGCTAGTTGTAGTATTGGCACTAGTTTCATCATAAGGACTCTTCGTGCTCCCTATGTTGACATTTTCTTGAGATGAAGTTGTCCCCAGTATGGTGATAGTATCACCTTTATTCCTTGATTCTGCTTTTTTTGAGATATCTTTTTCAGTAAACATGCTCTGATGAATGACCACTATAGATGACATTGTTTCAATTTTCCCCTCTGCTAACTCTCGATTATACTGTTCTATCTGATTTGCTTCCTTGAGTGGATAATGTTCAATATCCTTATTCATGATGTCCTTAGTCTGACTTTGGGACATATTTGATCTTGATGTTGACAACTCTGTTTGATTGTAGGAGTTAAGAATCTGCTTTTTTTGTGTAACACAATCTTGTTGTAGATGAAAATCATCTACATGTCCATCCATAGAAAGCATCTCATGGGTAGATGGAGGAGTAAGTGCTATGTGGATATGATCATCTTGCATAGACAGGAGAGTGTCCATTATATTATTGTAGTATCTTGAAGATACAAATTCTTAATCTTGAATGATTTCAGAGTTGCTTTCGACATGCTTTGCATCAAGCTCTTGACATGGATTAGTTTCAAAGGATGGATTGCTTATAAGGGGTTCTCGGATGTCATCATTAGACATGGTAAGCGATTCAATATCCTCAAGTGTTGAGTTGAGGATTTCTTGAGTATCTATAACCATGAGGTCAAAGGGGGTCAACATGTCTTGGAAAGGATCATTGCTAGACCTTGGTAAAAGATTTTGATCATGCTTTTGAATAAATTCTTGAGATATATCTTCTAACTCATAAGGAAATATAGACATTTTCAATATGATCATTGGTCAACAAATCGTGCATTATGTCAATTGGATCAAATAATCCTAACACTCCTTGAAAGAGATCACTAAAAAGTGGCTCTTGATGTATGGTGAGTTGATCATCAGATTGTGTAGATACATCCTCATTGTGCTCCTCGATGGAGAGGTTTTCATCATTGTTTTCGACAATTGTAGTGGAGAGATTGTGAATATCTTCGACCATAGAGTCAAGTGATGTTGGTATTTCTTGAATTGGCTCATTGTCAAGTTTTGTTGGTGGATTTTGATCGTGATTCAAAAGTGACTCTCGACATATGTCGATTTGATCATTGGATGAAGTAGATAGCTTCAAAGTGCTTAGTGATAGATTGATCTTGATCCTTGTTCTCAATAGTTGTTATTTTTTGTGTTTGTGCTTGTGTTTGTTGAATAACTTGAGAGGCTTGTTGCACTTATCGAGAATGTCATGCTTGTTGTGTGGCTAGATATTGTTGGATGGCCCTTTGGTAGGCTTGGTGAGCTTTTAGCGCAATGTCATATTGTCTTGCCGCATTTGGTTTTGGTGGTAGTGGTGGTGGATTTGGAATCATGTTGGATGTAATACCAAGTTGTTGAGATATGCTTGGAGTGATCATGAGGGTTTGAGATGTGATGGGTGTGATAGGGATGGTTGCAATGATCGAAGTGATAGGGATGGTTGGAATGACGAGAGGTGATAGGTCCTTGGGAGACCGTATTTCAATTTGGGATCAATGTTGTTGTTTGATTAGATACCATCCATTGGTGTGATGTCGATGGTATATTCGAAGGATTTGACGTGATGGTTTGATTAGTGTTAGGTGGATTGATTTGGATGGAATGATTGGTGCTAGGTAATGGGGGAAGCCCTAAACCAAGGAATGATGTTGGTAATGGTGGTGGAGATGTCTCTTGGCGCAATGACTCAAATATTTTGGAAAGTGCAGCAATTTGATCTTGACAAATTTGTTCTTGATTTCGGTCTTGACTCCCTTGATATAATTGATTTGGCTCTTGTTTAAGAAAATTTGGAATGTGCCTTTGTGTTTGATTTTGGAGAATGTTCTGATTTGCGATGACACTCAGATTTGGTAGGATAGGTTGGAATTGACCATTGTTCATGTTGGGAATATTTTTATGATTTGCAAATGTATCCATCCCAAAGTTTTTCGAAATTCATGTTTCGAAAACTTGTACTTGGAACCTTCTCATTCGGTTTGTAGGGATTTGGCGAGATGACGTTCATTTCAAGGCTCATGCATTGATTGCTCAATTGATAGACTTGTAGGTTTGGGCTTGGATTTTCCATCGGGAAATGCATTCCAATCTTTGATTTGGGCATACTCACACTTGTTGTTCTATTGAAATTTGTCGAAGGTAATGGTCCGATGTATGTATTGTATACGTGTGAGTTTTGATAATCAATCAGAATTGTAAGGCTTTGAAGATTCAATTGATTTGGATTACTCAAGATGTATGGATCAAGTTTGTATTCCATGTTCTCCTTATGTTTTGACCTTGTTTGTAAAAGTGACCACTAATGTGTTTAGGACCAATGATGAGATGAAGGATGAAAATGAGATGAATGATATGAGTGATGAATGTTTAGGAACTTTGGATCAATGCTAGACTTAGGGTTTGATTTTGATTGGTTTTATTTGGCTAATGAACTTGTAAACCCTAAAAGCCCTCCTTCTAGTGCCATAATGTGGATGTGAAAATCTGCATATGGTTAGTATTTTAAAACCAAAATAATCTTCAACATCCCTATGAGATAATGAAACATGTTAGATATGCTAAGTAAGATATTAAAACAACAAGAAAAACCAAATAAGCATACAAACAACATGAATCAACTTCATCTCATAGTGGATTGGTGTCACATGTGCTAGTGACCCTTTCCCAATCCTTGATTGATAAGCTAGTGATGAAATTGCTATGGATATGGAGATGATAAATGGACAAGATTAGTTCTCAAAGAGAATGACCTTGCATCAAGTTGTGTAGATGATGGAGTTGTGAAGGATTTTCTTGAGGATGAAGCCTCTATTTAAGGATTTTCAAATGCTAAGTGTTGAAAAGGGACCAATGTGGTACTAAGATTGGAAAAATGGGAGAGAGACACTTGTCAAGTGATGATAGGCCAATGGATATGCAAAATTTGGGAAGAGTGCCCATGAGAGGGAGAATTTGAATTCAAATTTTGCAATAAATTTAGAGAGGGGGACAAGAAAAAGAGCAATAAATGCTATGTTGGAGGGACAAATCAACTTGTCATGTTGAGGGAAAATGAGAGTTTTTAATAAATCAATAAAATTGATTTATTTGTGAAGTGGCTAAATTTAGATAATGCAAGTGGGTGAGATTAGCATTTAATCAGGATTAGATTAAATTAATTATGAGTAGACTATTTTGACTTTCATGATTTAAATAGTTGATTTATTTAAATCAGAAAAGGATGAAATATGGATTGGATTTAATTAAATAAATGTTTGATTTATTTAATTAAAGGGATGATGTTTGATTTATTTGATTTAAACTGATGACTTTAGGAGATTGATAAATAAACTTGATTTATTTTCCAAATGGACGAATATGACCTAGTTGAATGCATTATATCAATTTGACGTGTCTATAGGGTGAACCACATTAAATTTTTTGTGTTATGATTTATTCTGTGTGTTTTAGTTTCTCTGTTTTATTAATTAAATCTGCATTTAATTGTTAGATATCTGCCATCTCTAACCCTAACACAACTTCTCCTATGAATGTATCTACACTCTTCTCATCTTCACATGTATTCAGACTTTCAGACTTGCCTCCATATGTCTAAATCTTGGCTTGAACCTTACTATCATCACCTTCATACAAATTCTTTAACTCATTCCAAACTCCATGTGCAATCTCACAATACATAACCTTGCAATGCATAGATCTAGACAAACTAATCATAATGGAAAACCTTGCTTTAGCATCATCTTGAAAATCCTTCTTTGTAGCCTCAGTAGTTGGAGGTGTAGCAAGAACCTTGTATCTCTTCTCAACTAAAATCCACACATCAGCCCCTAGTAATTCTAGATGTGTCTTCATTTTGCTACTCCAACACTTATAGTCTGACCCATCAAAGAGAAATACTTCTTCTACAGATGAGCCTTCCTGACCAACCATTTTGATTTTACCTTACCAAGATCTACTGGAGCTAATTAAGCTTCTCCTAGGGAACTTGGGGCTCTGATACCAATTGTTTGAACACAACAATCTACTGAGAGGGGGGTTGAATAAATAGACCTTAAAACTTAGCTCTTAAAACCTTTTTTGCAAACTACTTTCTTTAACCCTTAATGTGTAGATACTAAACATGTAAAGAGAAACATTTACTCACACAAAATTGCATAACACATGATATATGTGGAAAAACCAAGATGGGAAAAACCATGGTGACAAAAGTTGCTTGAGTCTATTGCTCAAATCCAATGTCACAAAGAAATATTTTGTTACAATGTTTAATGGAACCATCCCTGAGGAGACACCAATCCCATGATTTAGGAGCACCAACTCCAAGGAAGCACTAACTCCTTACACTGAGCACCAGCTTAGTTATTTCATGGCACCAACCAATTAGATTCACAATGATAGAATTACAATTTTTTCTACTGAACATAATTCATTGTTGCAACTTACTATGCAACTATACAAAACTTTGTTCCATTCACTACAACTTACTATCTATTGATGACGTTGCAATCTCAGCAACACATCCCTCTTCTCTACACTCTCTTCTCCTCTACACTTAGAACATTATTTGTTCTACTCATAATATTAACCTAGATCTGAATCTCTATTTTTGTTTGGGTTCTACTCATTTAGAATGTTCATACTATGTTTGTTGCACTAGAATCTCTCATCATTCTTCCTTTGTTTTATTCTCAACAATACATGACTATGTTATGCTCTTTCTACCCTCATAGGCTATTCTCGCACCGTTCACATACAATAGACGCAACTTATTCTTTTACAATTTTCTGATTACCTTTTTTTTTCTTTTTTCCATCAATCTACAACTACCTCGAGATTCTCACCCTTGTTCAAATTTTCTAGAATATCATGTTATGGTTTAACACACTTACTATCTTTACCAGAAAGCTTCTTGTTTATCTCAAGCCTTGTACCACCATCTATTTCATCTAGAAACAACTATCAATATTTACCAGGTATCTTACTCCACGCCATACCTCTGCATTGAGCCTCATGACATTAAATTATATCATAGGGAATTCACTAAGAATAGCATCCTGTAAAACTATAGAATCAAATATGCATTAAATGTTATACTTAGTTAAATCAATCTAATTCTAATCTTCGTTGTCTTATAAATTTGTGCCACCGCATAGCATATCAAATCTTTACCGACATTAGTCGTAGGTGTAGTTGAAAGAATTAAATTTGTTCACAGTGTTGGTTATGAATTGAAACCCTCATTACATGGACTTAGCCATTGTGTATCTCCACCTTTGAATCTAGGTCATCGATCTACTTCTTCATGCCATGATCCTATGGCTCTCCATTCATCTCAGTACCCTTAAAACATTTTTGTTAGATCAATCTTCTTTAACCATGTGTCATTGATCTTCATTGACTAGCGATCACCATTAGACCTTTTCCCTTTGATCTCCATTGTCAATCTCCTACATACACCACTTTCCATGGACGAGATCCACCAAGACACACGTCTAGATCATTTCCACGCAATTCACAACAACAATGTGAATTGGTTTGTCAAGCAATCACTCTTCACCATCTGTCTGCACATCATTGTGCATCTTTATCACCTTCCTATCGGGTCCCACCTTTGGAGTGTCGAAGGGACTCAAAAACAACTCCACTCAATATGTTGAAGTTCCTTTGATGGTTTTCTATCAGAATGTCAAAGGGGCCAATCATTTATGTCTTGCCAATATTCATCCTTCTCTTCGATGAGATGCCTTTGAATCAACACTATTCGATCAACCTTGATCAACACCATTCAATCTCTATCATTGATCAAGCTTCACCACTATGTCGAAGGGACACTAAACCATCTCCTCTCGACATGACATCTTCTCCCTGATGTATCTTGCAGCCTTGATCACCATCATTGATATCCAATATATGATCACAACCCTTAATCATCTTCACACCATCTACATCAAAGGGACTTCAAAGTAACTCCTACTGATATGGTGTAGTCTCCCCAATATGAACACATAGACTTAATCACCCTAGAGCACTAGGTAAAGGGGCCAGTCATAGAATGACTATAATGACATAAATTATAACTTATGCAACCAGTTACCTCCAGTAGGTAGTCAAAAATAAAATAGAAAACTTGTTAGAGCACCATGACTATAAAAATATTAAGGTTTATTTACAAACCCTAGCTTTGATCGAGAGAAAAAATAAATCTATTTTGAGCATTCAACACATCATTTGAATCTGTAAATTATATATCTGGAATGCACTCAGAAAACCCATATCAAATTGTTGCTTGTTTCACCTCTGTCTTCTGGAAGAACCCTCTACAATAGTATGTCAACATTGTATGACAATATTGCAACATTTGAGCAACTTTGCAATATTTGCAGATACATGCTCTTGTCTTCATCATTTTGCACCAACTCTTATAGGCATTGATCCTCTGGTCTTCATGACATCCAAGCACACTGTTGTTCTTCATTTTTACATCAATGACACCTTTTGTCATCATGCCAATCATGCCAGCAACCATTTTGAGGGTTGGGGTTCGCACATACCACTTACCACTTACCAGACTTTATGGTAAGGCATAAGCCTTCCTATCGACCTACGAACACCAAAGCCTTTTCGAGGGTCAGGGTTTGGGTTCCCTACATACTCCATACTCCTCTTTTTTCACTAAGGTGTAAGCCTTAACCCTGATGCTCGAATTCCAACATCTGAAGCCTTTTCGAAGGTCGGAGGTCAATCTTCCTTTTTAACACACACCTTCCAAATAGTTAAGGCATAAGCCTTAAGATCAACTTTTGAGTTACTAAAACCATTTCGGGGTTCAAAGGTCATGGTTCCTCCATGCCTTCTTCCATAAACATAATGTTAAGGCATAAGCCTTAACCCCAATACCTGATTCTCGATACCTTGTAGACTTAATAAAAAAGGACTAACTCTTTTTTACATCAATCAAGCTCATTGTTGCAATCTCCCCCTTTGACATCTATAAGATTTTCTTTTGACATCAACTCCATTTCACCAAGTTGATCTCTCCTTTTGACATCAATGACAACAATATTCCAAAAAGCATTTTGATAATTCATCATGTGTTGTATCAATCAATTCATGATGCTTTAAGTTGAGAGTTATCTTAGAAGTTCACTACACATGATGGTATTGATATTGAGTGAAGGTCTTTTTGTTGCTTTTGTTATCTTAGAAGGACAATATCCAAGAATAGTCTTTGTTTGTCGAGTGTTAGGATCTAAAGGAACATGAATTCCTTTTTCTTTCACACCACATCCTTTTCCACTATAACCAAGTTGTTTCAAGAGCTCATAACCTCTTCCATAGAGCCTTTTCATTTCTTTTGAATTTGGTGGTTGCTTATAAGGAACTTCATCAAAGCTTGTTGTATAACTTGTTTCTTCTTCTAAAGTGGATGAAGTAGATGCTTGTGAGGGTTCTTCTAAGTTTTGTGTTGACATTATCACTAGTTCTTTTCCCTTTTCATACTTTTTTGTTGTGATCTTATACTCTCCCATAAACATAGGTGCAAAATCTAAGGAACCCCAATTTTCTTCCAATAACTTTGTGATTTCTTCAATATTCTTTTATTTTTCTTCTTCTTGCACAATTTCCACTTTTGAATTTGGTATCAATGTTTTCATAGGACTTTCTTTATCTTTCTCAACTTGTGTAAACAACTTTCTATTTCAGGATCAACTTTGATTATGTACACTTGGTTGTTATAGACATACTTCATTATATGATGAAGGGTCGAAGGCACCACTTGCATTTCATGAATCCATGGTCTTCCCAAAAGAAGATTGTGTGAAATATTTTGAGGCATAACATGAATAGGAGTTTGCAGTGTGGCCTTTCTAACTATAATAGGTAATGTGATCACACCGAGCGATTGTTTTCCTATGTTATCAAACCTATGAATGGAAAAGTAATTAGGTTCAATATTTCTCTTATCCATTCCAATCTTCTCCAGGAGATTTACACTGCACATGTTAAGGGTTGAGCCATTGTCAAAAAGGGTTCTCTTTATCCCAATCCTATTAATGAGAGCTACTATCATGAAAGCTTCATGTTGTTTTTGCACTTCCAAGGAGCGTAAGTTGCTTTGTTGAAAAATGTCTATATTAACCAAATTCATTCCTTGAATTAGAGCTACTACATTAGTTGGATTTGTACTAGGAGGAGCCACAACTTGTTGCAAGGCTATTTGAAGCATAATATGGTAATTAGGTGAGGCTTGAATAAGATCCCATAAGGATATCATTGCAAGAGTATTTGTAATTTTTTCAACAAGATCATACTCCTTTCCACTATGTAGAGGCAAATGAGGAGCACTAGGAAAGATCGGTTGAGGTAATGGTAATGATATGGGAGTAGTTTGTTGTTGCCTATTGTTTCTTGTATTATGTCTATGAGCAACGGTATTGTAACTTGGTTGTTGTGAAACACTGTTACTATAAATTTTCCTTGTAAAGTTCAATATATCTCCTAGACTTAATGTTTTATTTTTAGGTGGTTCTAAGATAAGCATGAGTTTTTTTTTGAACTTGAGGTTAATGTGATGGTGGGTAAAGGATAAGCTGGGGTGTGATTACATTAACGTCTCTTTATTTTGGTTTATTATGGCAAGCCTTAGTGGATGAACCTTGTGAGAGGAAATCTTCAAGGACTTCATCTAACATGTCAAAGTCATCACTACTAAAGGGATTTATGGATATGTTAACTTGGAAAAATATATTTGACATGATCAAATTACTATGATTTTTCCAACGGTTTCATCAATTTTTGCTTGTTTTGTTTGTTTTGTTTGATGTTTTTGGTTTTTGGTTTATGTTTTCTAATGATTGATACATGTAAACTAATATATCTAAGCTATGAAATGATTATGAAAATAAAAGAAGAGTATAGAAATATAACGCTATCCTCAAATGAAATATGCAATGAATTTTTTCCAAAATGTTAGAAGATCTAACTAAAGAAGCAATAACTTAAATTCAAAAATAGACTGTTTCAGGAAACCAATTCTTAGATCTGAAAACAACAACAAAAATGTAAAATAGAGGCTAAAAATCACCCAAAAACTTGTATGAAATGGTTGTACAGGGACTCATTCACCCATGGGTGAATGGGTCCTTGCTTGGGGTTTTTTTAAAATGAATTTTTAGGATCTGAGTTTATTTTATGTGAATTTTGTTTCTGATTACAAATAGGGGTTTCTATAATAGGTTTTTCTAGATTAAGGGTGTCTAAATGCAATCTCAAGTAAGGTCAAATGATGAACTAAATGAATATTTTTAGAATACAATTTGAATCTAAATCTAAACTTAGATGATTGAATGATGATCTAGATGTAAGTAAAATGCAAAATGAATGCAAATCTAATACAAATTTTCTAAATTTTTGTGAATTTAGTTGATGCAAACATGCAAATTTAACTCTTAAATGCAATGATCACTAATGAAAGTTTAAAGAACCCTAAATATAGTGCAACTAATACAAACCTAATGCAAACTAGTGCAAAACTTAGATCTAGTGTTGAAATGGACTCCAATTTTTAGAATTTTGTTGTACAAGGTCAAGTTCACCAAAATGGAAAGGTAAGTCCAAAGGGTGAAAATAGGACCTATCTTCCCACATTCATTAGGAAATGAGATCCCCACTATGAATTGATTAACAACCCTTAGGTGAACCAACCCAATGTGAGAATCTTCAGGTTTCCTTATGCTTGAAGGATGCAAGTCAAGGTCAAACAACACTTTTGGGAAGAAAAAATAAAAATAGAAAATCAACTCCAAAATGCAAACTACCACTTGGATCTTGTTGATTAAGCATAAAACTAAGAGAAACAACAAAGATTCTAGTAGATCTGGGAAAGGATAACACTGTGCACCTATCATAAAATGTTGTTTTTGCAAACCTGTCAAGGACTCATTCGCCCATGGGTGAATGGGTCCAGGTATCCTATTCTGAGAAAGTGTAAATCTGAGATTTAATTCCTATACTTCACTTTTTTCCTATACTAGATCAAAATTTTGTGTGTTCAATTCATGTCGGGTTCACCATAATGAAATGAAGAAAAAAAAGGTTTCCCAAAAAAGGAAAGATAAGTCCAAAGGCTGAAAATAGGCCCTCTCTTCCCACATTCATTAGGAAATGAGATCCCCATAATGAATTCATTAAAAAACCTTAGGTGAATCAACCCAATGTGAGAATCGTCAAGTTTCCTTATGCTTGAAGGATGAGGGTCAAGGTCAAACAACACTTTTGGGGAGAAAAACCAAAAATAGCAAATCAACTCCAAAATGCAAACTACCTTGAATCTTGTAGATTAAGCATAGAACTGAGAGAAACAACAAATATTTTGGAAGATCTAGGAAAGGATAACACTATGCACCTGTCATAAAACACTTTTTATGCAAGCCTATCAAGGACTCATTCACCTATGGGCGAATGGGTCTAGGTCTCCTATTCTAGAAAAGTTTGAATCTAGGATTTAAGTCCTCTACCTACACTTCTTCCCTATACCTTTGAACCTTTGCTCCCAGATCTAAACCTATGATAAATCTATAAAACAAAAATTGTTGTTTGGTGGTGGATGGGGGTTTGCGTCGGTCAAACCCCTAGTTTGGTAATTAAACCTTGATGAAAAGTATAGATCTAAAACATGAAAGTGTGTGTAAGACCTAATCTTAGGTGTGTCTAAGATTATAAGAGCTCAAATGAAAAGAAACCCCACTCGAATTTGTTAGAATAGGATGCCTAAATGAAACAATGAATAGTGACAAAGACCTACTTTGGGAGATATCAAATCACTAGCTAATAGATCACAAATTTGAATATACCTTCCTTTAGGTAGAAAGTAGAATGATAATAGAAGATAGAATCACTTAGGAAACAAGTCATTAGGCTTGGTTGAATGGCTTGGTACATCTCCCAAAACCTAGAATCCATCATGATCCTCCATAGGCATCTATCATCAATCTTTGACAATGCTTGATCTTGTTGACAAAATGAGCTTGAAGACTTGCAAAAACAAATAGAATGCTACTCTAAGACTTCAACTTTGAATGCTTGATTGATTTCTCCTTGCTCTTGAATGTAAATCCTTGTGATCTTGTGTGAATATCTTGCTTGTCTAGTGAAAAATGATTGAAATAATTAGCTTTATAGGCTTCCTTTCTAATTTCCTTTTTATTAGATCCCAAAAGTTGACACTTAGAATTTGAATTTAGGACCTTAAAATGCCACCAAAAAAATGTTTAAATTTAATTTTGTAAACTTAAAGGGGGCCCATTTTCCCATGGGTATCAACCTAAAAGCTCAGGACCTAATTTATCTTGGGGCATTAAGTTAATTGATAACATTTATTCAACACAGGTTAAATTATCAAGAAATAAATAAAATAGGCTTTAGGATGCATAATAAAGGGTGGGGCCCATTAATGAGGTTTAAAAATGCATAAATGAAAGGTCACTAAAATAGGTCCAAACTAAGTGTGAAATTGTACTTTCAATTAGAAATGAGTACAATTTTTTGCACTACATAAGATAAGTTTGTTGAGATTTGATAACATTGAAGAATATTGTTTGAATTTTTTTTATAAAATTGATAATCATGCAAGTATTTTTTGGATGAAGACTACGCCCTTGTACTTCCCAATTGAATGGGATAGAAAAAAAGATGAATCAAATCTTAATTGAAAGAGTTAGAAGTATGTTAAGTGGTACATAACTAGATCAATGATTTCAAATGAAGGCTATAATCATTTCTTATTATTTGCTTAATTGATCTCCTTGTTAAATTTTGTTGAATTTTTTTTTTATAAAGTATGTGCTAATAAAAAATTGTCATTTTTATATTCAAGAATATAATGTTATGCTCGGCTTATGTTCACAATCCCTAGGAAAATTGATCTAAACTAAATTGGCAAGCTCATATATGTATCTTTGTTGGTTATGGTGAGAGTATTAAAAGTTATAAGCTTTGGATTCTTCTAACTTAGAAAATAGTTTTCTTAAGAGTTGCAATTTTTAGGGAGTTTAGAGCTTATTTAGGTGAAGAAAAATTGAAGGAAAAAAAAGGAACAAGAATAATGCACTTATAAGAAAAAAAATAAAAGTTGGAAAGTGCACATGGAAGAACAATTATATGGATTACATGATCGGGCTGAAGAGAGTTCAAATGATAGTTGAAATAATAATGTGTAGGATGAACACATAGAAGAATATGTAGAGTCCATTACTCTTACCTAATGGAGATCCACAAGATAATGAAATCCAATTGATTGGTATAGTCCACCATACTTTTAAATGTTGGATATGAACCTCCTACAAATTGTTAATGCAAGTTGATGCAATTTCCAATGGTAATTCCATTTTGGTTTCAAGATTGATTTCAATAGGGTCAAATAATTCAACTGCATACCAAGCCTAAGATAGTGAGAGGAGTTCAATCTATTTAGGAATATCAATTTCTTAAGGTGATTTGTGCCAAAATCCTTTTAAATAAAACCAAATAAATTTCCAATATGTTGAAGAAAGGGTAAACAATCACCTAGAAAGATGAATCAAGTTGGGATTAAGCAAGCTATCAAGGAAGCACTGGTCTAATTAGCCTTGATTAATCTAGAGCCCTTCAATTATTTTTATTTGCTTCCTTTCACTCCATTGATGTGGTTTTACTTCAAAATAACAATTATAGCTATGAACAACTAATTGTATTCTTTAGTAAATCCTTGTAGGGGTTATATTTGAAATATTAAACAACAAAAAAACATGCATATTCCCTCATAAAATTTGTGAAGAGTTGCATGCCCTATCTAGTTGGAGCTAAGTTGATTGCATGTATCCCTTATGCAACTATAATATATCCCTACTCAATAATAATCTTCTTACAAGAGATGTAAATGGATAAAAAAATCCAAGAATATGACATTGAAGTCTAAACAATCAAGTTGGTAAGAGTTCAAGGTTTAGAAAATTTGATGGAAAATACAAACCTTGAGGTTGTTGAAGTAAATGAAGCTAATTCTAGTCATGCACATGCTTATTTTCCATTGAAGTACCATCCTTGGTACAAGTATTTTGTCTTCTATTTGTTAAACATGAGGTTCCTAGCTAGGATGAGTGAAATTTATCAAAGAGATCTAAAGATGAAGTCACAAAAGTATGTGTGCTAATATATGGTTGTTTCATTCAGAGATACCCAAGTGAGCTTCTATTCAAGTGTTTAATTCAAGAATAGTCCAACTAGGTGATTGATGAATTCTATTAAGACGTTTGTGGGGTTCATTTCAAACCCAAGATGATTCCACATAAATTTCTTAGGGATGATTTTTGGTGGTCTATCTTAGTCAAGGATGTAATTAAAAGAGTAAGAAGGTGTGATGCTTGCTAGAGGTTTGTAGGTAAAATTTAATTTGTAAGTGCTCTTCCTCTCTTTCTGGTGATTTTTTATGCTCCTTTTCTACATTGGAGAGTTGATTGCATCATTGAAGTATAAGAAAATCCAATAATGTCTACAAATGGATCCTAGTTGTAATCAATTACTTTACCAAGTGGGTTGAAGCAATATCAATCTGTAATGTCATATCAAAGGTAGTAATCAAAATTTTGTTAAATAATATTATAACTAGGTTTGGTGTATCTACAAGGATCATAGTGGATAATGACATGTGTTTTAGCTCACATGAACTTTCAAAATTATGTGATGAATATAGTATTGACCTTTTGTTCTCATCCCTAAGGAAATGGACAAGTTGAGTTCAACAACAACAATCTTATGAAAATAATCAAAATGACTTTGGCCCTAAATAATAAGATGTGGGATGAAAAACTAAAGTATGCATTGTGGGTAGATAGAGTAACCTATAAGGTTGCTTTGATATGAGCCCATTTGAGGATGTATTTGGGACTAATGCAAAGATATCAATTGATTTAGGTAGCCTATGAACCAGTTACTATAGTACATTGGTGATAGTGAAGGTGCATGATCCTTTCACAAGGTGATGGATTTGGTAGAATTAGATTAAAATAAAATACTTACATGTTGTATAGTGTAGAAAATTTTACTCCTTTATATGTGATAGTACAATTTCACACTTAATTTGGTCCTATTTTAGTGACCTTACATTTATGCATTTTTATCCTTTAATAATAGGCCCCTAAACCCCTTTATTATGCATCCCAAGGCCTAATTTATCGTTTTTAAACATTGCAATTGTAGTGTAGAAAAATGTATTTGTTTACATTTTCTCACTTGTTTGGGCCCTCCTAGTTAAATTGGACTTAATTGTGCCTTAATTTAATGTTGCAAAGTGTATCCCTTTACACTTTCACATTTATTTAGGGATCCCTTAATTAATTGATCTTAATTATGCCTTAATTGGTCCTATAATTCATTTCCAATCCCATTAAATTACATTTTTTGAAAGGGAAACTCAACATTAATTAATACCTAAACATAATGCTTTACATTGAGGAATGTGTGTCCTAGGTTTATGGACCTGGAACCCATGGGTGAATGGATCCTCCCTAAACCTTAGGACCTAAATTTAAATTATGTTTTTGGCAATATTTTAATGTATTCAAATTTGTAATTCAATGTCAGCTTGTGATAGTTGAATTTTGAGAAATTAAGGATACATACCTATAAATACAAGGTTATTTTCTAAGTTTCACCTAGAGTTTTCAAGCTAGATTTTCAAGTGTTCAATTACAAGAGAAAATTTTATGGTTAAATGAATTCAAGAGAAAAAAATATCATAGTTTTATTGTAGCATTCAAGATCTAATAATCATGTCAAAGTCTTCTTGCATCATGCATGTTTTTGGAGTCAACATTGTGATGTAGGTTTCGTGATCAAATCAAGCATTCAAAGCACTATTTCAAGCAAGATTCAAAGTTCAAGATCCATACCCATTAAATCCATTTCTTTCACAAGTTGTAAAATTCCATTCAACTTATCCAATGGTTTGTTGAGTGGTAACATAGCTTTATTCAATCTTCATTCCCTCTTTCATGCTTTTATTCATTTCAAGGTTTGATTACCAAAACGGGGTTTGACCAAGGTAAACCCTCATTCACCAAAAAGAAACATTTTTTCCCTCTTATCTTGTGTTTTTAGATCTATGTGGAAGAAAGCTTGAAGATCTCTTGAATAGAAAATTTGAAGTTGACAAAGTTACAAAAGTTGTCAAAATTATTTCCATCTCATGAAAACTCACTTATAAATGTTATTTCCGACATTCTGACACTAACACCTAGACAAATTAGAAGCTTAAAATATGTGTTAGAGGCTCTCAAAAATTGTAAAAAAAAACCTAACACTAGACCCATTCACCCATGGGTGAATGAGTACCAATCAACCTTTGAAAACTCACTTTTGGTAACTGGTAAACACAATTTTTCCCTTCTCAAATCTGCAATTCAATTTTTGGTTCTAATTATTTTGAGTTTAATATTGTTGTTTCAAGTTTAATTTGACATAACTAGGATGATTTGATATTTTTAGTTCTTATCCCAAAAGTGCTTGGTGAACCTGACCCCCATCCTTCAAGCATATGGAAATCTGAAGATTCCTGCTTTGACTTGATTCACCTAAGGGTTTATAATCAATTCATTGTGTGGATCTCATTTCCTAATTAAATAAAGGAAAATATATCCCTAATTGGTTCATCAATGCATTTTGGTGGACCTACATACACCTACTTTTTCTCCATTTCATTTTGGTGAACCTAACATTTAGGCATTAGATCTTTATGATTTTGGAGTCTATTTCAACCCTAGATCTAGGATTTGCATTGTATTGCATTGAATTGAATCTCATTTAGGGTTTCTTAATTTGCATTAGTTTGCATCTCGTCTAGGGTTTTAGGATTGCATTTTTGCATCTTATGAAATCTAGAAAATACAAAAAATTTAGTCATTTTGCAAAGCATTTACATAACATTGCATGATCAGAAGCTTAAAATATAAAATTGAATCAAAATTGTATTTCAAATTAGGTCTCCTGGTTTTTCATTTAGCACTATTTTGTATTTGCATTTAGACTTGATTTTACAGAAAATTGAAACTATAACCACCTGTCTCAAACCAAAATTTGAAAACCATAAGAATAAACTCAAAAATCTATAAATTCATTTTTCAAAACCCTAAGGTAGGACCCATTCACCCATGGGTGAATGAGTCCCTGATTAGGTCTTTTTCCTATATTTTTGGACATTAAAATCTTTGTTTATGCATTTTATTTTGATGTTTTCATTTTGTAGAATTTTTGTTATCTCAAATTACTCATATTAATTTAAGCTCCATTTGATAAAATCGGTACATTGTGTGAATTCAAAATTGCATCTAAAAGATATAATTTTCATGTTTTTGCATAACATAATCAGAAACTTATCTTGTTTAAATTTTAAAATTACTTTTACATACTTGCATTGCACTTTACATTCTAGGCTATTTCATTGCATAAATTACCTCTTATCCATTTTGGGTGCACCTTGGATTTGTTAAACTTGTATGAGCTTCAAAATTTGGTGTCCTATTGCCAATGCTATCATGAGACATAGTTCAAGACTCATGTCATCTCGTGATACACCATTCATCGTGGATCTTGGGTTTTCTAACTCTTTCACTCTTAGTGTTGACACTAGTCAACCCACTATGGATCATATACTTAACACTTCATTTACCATGACTTCCCTACCCACTACTAATTTGAATGACGTTGAAACAATGGTTCCTAATGTCCCACAAGAGAACATAAGAAAGATAGATGAAGAATCAGAGAAACTACAAAACTTTGTGACTTCTGAAAATATTACTGGTAGTGTCATTCCTACTTTAGATAAAGTGAGAAGAATGCTTGAAAATGAACATGGAATAGAGATTATGCTAAGTTTAGCTCATATTTTTTATAAACATGCTCCTACAATGACTAGTTGTGCTCAAGCTTTGGGGTATACTCAAAGTCAAGGTGGACATCCAATTCCTCCTTCCACAACCCTTACCTCTATTCCTACCTACACTAATCCTCATGCTACTACAACTATACAACCTACTAGCAATGTCAATACTTCCTTAGGTATTTGCATTGGGAATCCCTCTAGCCTTATGCATTCAAATCTTATATCTCCTCATCCATCCCCCCTCACAAATTTACAATCCACTTGTCCTCTGCATATATACACAACCCCACCTTATTCACCTCCATCTCACAACACCAACAACAATCCAATCATTGACACACTTTTGCAAAATGTCTCATCCCTCCAACAATAAATTGCCACACTAAACCAAAACAACAATGGCCAACCTTCACAATACATCAAAACCAACCCATTATCCTTGGAGATATTGAGAATACAAATGACACAAGGTATAGAGGTTCCTATATTTGATAAATATGGTGGGAAAGGAGAACCTGTTAACCATGTTTCCACATACACAGTGGTGACTTCATTTTTGAATATAAACTCTTGGCTAAAATCTTCCCTAGATCCTTGAAAGATACTACTTTAGAGTGGTTTTTCTCTTTTCTGAATAACTCAATACTTTGATTCAATGAACTTATTGATGCCCTTTAAAATCACTTCCAAATACACATGGGTCCCAAGATGAACCTAGCTAATTTAATGACATGCAAACAAAAGGAGGATAGAAAGGTTACTAATTTTATAGAGTGATATCAAATGCTTTACTCGTAAATAAATATTAAGATTCCTAATGTCAACCTTCAAAGAATGTTTATTGCAAATTTACAAAACAAAATCAAAGCTAAACTAGAGATTTTGAAATTTCCCTCCTTTACATAGTTGTGTACCACCCTTCATGATTACCAAAATTCTATTAGTAGTTGTGAAGTGAAAACTCCCTCTAACCATCTTCAAAAAAACTGAATCCACACCTCAAACAAACTACCAACCTTTCAAGAAACAAAATAAGAGCTTTTTACAACTTAATCCCCCTCAACCAATTCAACATATTGATACCCAAGTGGCTTCCATAAAGATGAAAAATCCATATACCTTTGGGGATAGAAATAGACAATTTACACCCCTACCTAATACCCTTCACAATACCATGTTGAAACTCTTAAACAATAATTTAATTTCCTTACCTCCTATTGGAGGTCTTGATCCTACTAAACCTTTACCTTCAAACTATAGACCAAATGCATATTATCATTTTCATCAAAAAAATGGACATGATACAAAATATTGGAAGTGTCTTAAACATCTTGTGCAAGACCTCATTGATTCTAATCATATTCAAATTGGAGGTGTTAATGTTCAAGATAATAAGTTCATAGCTCCTCCTAACCAAAATTTCCAAATCTTTACTAATCCTATGCCTAATCACAACATTTCCTTTGTCAAAGCTATTGAAACAAAGAATGATGTGATGAATGTAGACATGGATGATGATAACACAAATGATAATGAGGAACACTCTATAAATTCATGGTTGGATTTATTGAAATTAAACCCTGTAAGGGCTAAACGGATATGCCCCTTGACATTTCTTTCTTACAAATGACATAATAAAAAATTCACCCAATGGTCCTCTTTGCATAGCTGGTGTTGCAAGTATGAGAGGTATTGGTGCACAAGTCAAAGAATCTAGGGTGGTAAAGCAATTTCTCAGATCTCTTCTTGATTCTTACAGTGAAAAGGTATATATAATTGAGGAAGTTGCAAATTTTAATACTTATTCTAGAGATCGGTTGCTTGGTACACTAGCTTCATTTAAAATGAGAAAACTTGGTTTGAAAAATGGTATAAAAGTAGAGACTACTTTGAAGGTTGGAAAATAAAAAAAGCTTGAAGATTCAAATGGAGAAGATCTTGACGTGGAAGCTAAATTTGTAAGGATGATAAAAAAGGGCACCAAAAAGTACAAAGGTTCAAACTACCTTTGAAATTTTTGAATTGTGAAAATATAGGTCACTATGATTCAAGATGTCCAAACAGAGTTGTGAACAATAAAAGTAAGTAGAACAAATGAAGGATGATTAAAAGAAGTTATTATGTTAGAGAAGATGTTGGTATTTCTGATGATGAATTTAATTATGGAGATGCTGATGAGAATGAATGCTTGTTCTTAGCTTTAAAAGATGAATCTACTTCTACTAACTCTAAAAGTTGTTTGAAGGAAAGTGTTTCGAAGAAGGATAAGGTTGAAGGTACTTTGGTTTCTACTTTTCATGTTAAATAGGATAAGAACTACCAGGTTGTTGCTAGTGGTTGCTCTAATCACATGACCAAAGATAAAAGTAAGTTTGTTAAACTTGAAAAGTATGATGGAGGATTAGTTAAATTTGGAGATGATTCAAGAGCTAAGATTTGTGGAATAGGTTCAATCAGTTTTTATGGCAAGCATAATATTGAAGATGTTTACTATGTTAAAGGCTTAAAGTATAACATTTTGCGTGTTGGAAAAATGTGAAGCAAAGGATATACTCTTGTGTTTAAGGATGAAAGATCATAAAAGGGTCTGGAACTATGATGGTTGGTAGTAAGAGGACAAATGGAAATATCTAACTCAAGGGTGTTGATGGTCATTACTTTATATCTCAGATTAATGACAGTTAGTTATGGCACCAAAGGATGTGTAACATGAATTTTGATAATTGGAGTGAGAGACCTACCAAGAATTACAAATCCTATCAATTCCATTTGTAAAAAATGTCAATTTGGAAAGCAAATAAGGAGTAGTTTCAAAGAAAAGGAAGAATCTGCTACCGAACTACTATAATTAATACATACAAATCTTTGTGGTCCTACAAGGGTGATAAGTCTTCAAGGTGACAGGCATTTCATACTTTTGATTGATGATTACTCTAGAATGACTTGGGTTACTTTTCTTAGAGAGAAATTTGATGCTCTAAATAGATTCATTCAAAGCATTTAAATATATGTTTGAGAATGAAATGGATTTGAAAATAAAATGTTTAAGATTTGACAAAAGTGGAGAATTTACCTCCAATGAGTTTAACATGTTTTGTGCAGATCATGGAATAAAGAGTCACTTGTCTGCCCCTAGAACTCCTTAGTAGAATGGAGTGGTTGAAAGGAAAAACCAAACTATTCAAGAAGTTTTTAGGACTATGATGAAAGAAGCTAACCTACCAAAAGTCTTGTGATTCCCCTCCAAGAATAATCTTAATAAAACATAATTAATTAACTAAATTTGGCTTAGAATTTAATAAAATAAGTATTAAAACATAAATGATTCATGGCTGATTCAAAATGCTCTTAATGATAAAAATAAAGGTTCCTTAGTGTTACAATGTATATACAATTTTATAATTTATTTATATGTACTTTCATGATCAATGCAATGATTAATATTAGTAGAAGAAGGAAACAATATCACTACGAAAACAATCGTTATATCACAACTAATTACTAACACCAATTAGAAATTTGTTATTTATAACTTCTATTTTAAATTCAATTTACGCAATACTAATCCTATAATAAATTACAATATGTAACAAAAGAAATCATAATACTTTTGCAATATATATAATATAAATATAAAAACCATAAATGCATGTTATTGAGTTGATCTACTAAATCACAATTAAATAATTAAATTTATGGGATAATAATAATTTAATTCAAACTATCTTATAGAAATTCAATCTTGTGCATAAACACAAAGAAACCCACTAATGTTAATACAAATAAATGACTAAAGATGGACAGTAATGAAATAAATTAGCCAATATAAACTACTTACACTTGATGGATAAATTTCCTTATAAATGTGGATTTCAAATTGAATATCACAAGGACCTTACCATTACAATTGAATAATAGGTTAAAAATACAAGATAGACATTTGCAATGCCAACTTTATTGATTTAATGACTTTTCCTTTTAACATTTATAAATAAAAAGAATCAAGCGCAATTGAATTACTAGAATATTTGATTTTAGTACTTAATTGTAAATTTCTACCACGAAGCATTGTTCATGTGTTGGTATCACATTAGTCATAAAAATTACTCAGTTCTTCAATTTATAAGTAAACTCTAATTTCATTTCAATCACTCCAACATATTTATACTTGAATTTCATTTTAACATCTCAATTTAAATTAATCACCCTCAGTTCAATTCAATTATATTAAAACCTCTATAATTTAGAGTTACCTTATTTCCAAACAAATATTAAATAACAAATAATAATCTTTTACCTTGGAACATATTGTATCCCCTATATAGGCGTTCTATCACTTATAAATTATGCATGTCTTTGGTACACCAATCTAATGCGATTCAAACGCATCGAAACCTCATAGAGAAATATTATAATCCAAGATTTCCACAAGTTAGCCATTGAAGCTTTTCTGTAACATTTACTGTAAGCTACCTCATATTTATCTTGAGGAAAATAACTTCAGATGGGCAGGTCGCCTCGCTCAGTTGCAGAGAGAGAAATACAAGAAACAAGTTGGCGAGACTTCTGGCTGAGCCACCATTCATGTCGGGTAGGAGAGAATATCAGTTACTGAACGAATGCAGGAAAGACATTATACCAGGCAAAACACACTATGAACTATTCTATGATGCATTGATGGCTGATGAAGAGACATTCTAGAGCTTGAAACATTGTGTGGACGCATATCTACATCTTGCAGCCATGGCTAGGGCTCGGAAAGAGATCCAACTAGGCCTAGAATTGATTGGGGATGCACCATGAAAACTCGTCCAATGTTTTATCGAACTGAAAACAGATGACTGGCTTAAAACAATTAAAGCTGCACAAGTGAATCAGATGCGAAGAATTCTTATGTTGACATTTCACTTGGAAATTGGAATTATTTTGCAGGTTTTCACGTCAAGGGAAGGGATCCAAAAACGAGGCAAAACATCTTGAGAAGGCTAGAGAACTGTATTGCAAATTGTTGGCACACAATGATATGAAGAACAAGTTAGGTGTAAAACCAAGTAATCTCATTCTCCTGAATCTATATTTCTTCAAAAGCAGTATTCCTAAAAATGAAAAGAGCAAATCTACGCTAGAAACTAACAACACTTGCAAGTATGATAAATCTCTTGCTATTTCTATCAAACGTTTTAACAATACTACTAAAAATAACTATCAAAAGTATGGAATCGGTTTGGCATAGGCGGGCAGCAATTACAAACAGAATAGAACTTGGGTGATTTACTTAAGATGACAATAACAACCAGACTAACAAAGAAGAAGTTGTGTGTTGGGAATGGAAGGCATGACTAACCATCGAAAAGGAGGATGCTAGTGTAGGCGATATCTGACACTGTGAATCCTTACTATGTTAATTGTTCTTTGGCCCTTAAATGTCAGAGAACAAGGAGTAGAGGAAGAATAATTAACAGTAGGAGAAGATGCCAATCTTAAATGCTTCAAACAACACTTCTAGCCATGACAGAAAAACCTCAAAACTAAGATCTCGATTATTATCACTTGCGACTCAATCCGAACTTCTTTCATTCTATATTTCCAATAGTTGAATTCACAGAAGAATAAGAAACACGAAAAACCATCCTTTTAACAACAACACAAATCTAATATCACAAAGCATTCATTACTTCGTTCATTCTAGTACTACCAATAGTTTTGACGTAGAACAAAACAAAATTACTTTAAAAAATATATAAATAATGAACGTAGAACCATGACGGTTACCTAAAGAAAATCACACTAATAACTATATTACAGTGACAAATTATAGTAATATAATATAATCAAGATAAATTACTCACACTGGATTTTTAAATTAATATGGTTTCAAGAAGTATTCCTATTTTATTATTATAACTTATTTAACAAAATAAACAAGGCAATGTTATCCGGAATCATCAAATGTTGATTTTACAAAAAACCACCACTTCCATTAATATCAATGTCAATATAAACAAAATTATTGATTGTTATTTTGTCTTGTTTGTAATTAACCTAATTCCCTTTTCATCAAAATGATACTAGTATATACTTAACATAATAAAAATATTTCATTGGTCTACACAATTCTTTCTTTCATGTACCTTGTTAAATCTGCCACACTTTAATTAAAACATTAGTACATTTGTGAAAGATAACATTATTAAGTAATGTAAAAAGATAATAAAAATGGTAATTTTTTTGGATAATAAATTAATAATTTCTTTTATCAAATATATATACCATGGCCTAATTTTTAATAATATTTGATTTCCTAAATTACTAATTTACAATGTTTATAGACGTCATTACTTCTTGTAGAACTTAATCTTGGGATCACATTAGTTTAATTTTCGGAAGGGGTACTACAAGTCTACTGGAGAGAAGTAGTTCATATTGCTATTTACATAATAGAGTTCAAGCCAAAGTTAACAACACAAAGACTCCCTATGAGTTGTGGTATGGAAGGATTCCTACTGTCAAGTACTTTAGAGTATTTGGAAGCAAATGTTATATCAAAAGAAATGAAGAAAACTTGGGAAAGTTTGATGCAAGGTATGGTGAAGGTATCTTCCTTAGATATTCTACTAAAATCAAAGCTTACATATGTTACAACAAAGGGCTAAGAAAGATTGTTGAAAGTGAAAATGTTAAGGTTGATGAAGATTTGCAGAATTGAATTACTATAAATGGATAAGTGTTAGATGAACCTTCTTACAGAGAAGAAGAAGAAGAAGAAGAAGAAGAAGAAAAAGTTAATGAAAATAAGTGTAGAATGAATGGGGAAGAAGCTCCAAAAAAGACCCCTAAGATCCCTAAGTATGTGCAAAAGAATCATTTTGAAGAACAGATCATTGGAGACAAGAGGAAAGGAGTACTGACAAGAAGTAGAGTTGTTGAAGCTAAAGTAAATCTATGTCTACTCTCTAAAATTGAACCTAAAATAGTGAGTGATGCATGCAAAGATGAGCATTGGATGAAAGCAATGGAAGAAGAATTTATGCAAATTGAGAAAAATTGAACTTGGGAACTAGTCCCTAGAACAACAAACAAGAACATAGTTGAAACTAAGTGGGTATTTAGAAACAAACTGAATGAGAAACATAAAAAAAATGGCACATTCAATTATCTTACGCATTATCGGCCTATTGTACAAGTATTCGAACATCCACAAGAAATACCCCTTAAAACCTTGTTTATGGTGTAGATGCAATAATGGGCCTTTAGAGTTAGAAATTCCTTCATTGAGAATTGCTCTTAGGGGGATTAATGATGAAATCACTTATAAAGAGAAACGATCAATACTTGAAATTCTTGATGAACAGTTCATTAACACCCCAAGCATCTTCAAGCTTATTCCAAAATAATGCAAAGAATTTACAATGATAATGTCATTCCTCATTCATTTAACAAAGTTGATTTAGTGCTATATGATAATCAACATAATGTTAATGCTACCCCGAGTGAAAAAGGAAATTTTAGTCCAAATTAGTTAAGACCCTATGTAATTGATAAAATTTATGGGTTTGGAGCATATACATTAACAAAAATAGATGAAACACTTCTCAAAGAACTTATCAATGTTTCTCATTTGCACAAGTATTACACTTAACATCGCTTTTGAATAGTATATATATTAAAGCACATTGTTAGATTAAGTAGATGGTGCTCTATTTTTATTTCACATTGCTTCATTATCGACAAATATTATTGGTGTGTCTTGAATTATGTAGAGTAATTTTTCATTATGTTGAATTATTACTTTCCTTTACATGCTATTCAAACTCATGTGTGTGTTGTGTTAAATTAGATCATGTTACATGCATTTATTTTTACAATTAGATCATAAGTACATTTAATTTAACACAAAACACTTAATCAGAATGTAGTATCTAATGTAAACATAGGAATACGTGTTTAGGTTAGATCACATAAAATTAGATCATAGAGAAATTTATTAAATAATCTTGCTAAGATTGTTTAATAGATCACATTGACATCTAATTCAATTAAGAACCCATAAACAAACGAAAATTCTCATATATATCATGCAACGTTTATGTACATAATCAAAACATGTGGCATAAAATAGCATAACTAGTATGGCCTATGGCTACTAGACTCCTTAGGGTTTGGTGGCGATGCTTGTCACGAGATAGATAATCGTTTCCTACTCATGGAGCTCACCCAATCTTGTAGGCCCCATACCTCACCTACACCCATCACCTCATGTATGAGTGCTACAACGTGCTCCTAATCTAGATGGTCTTTGTCAGCCTGTACTCTAGCTAGCTCTGCTTGACCTCTAGTGAGCTCTTCCTATACCCTGTTGAGTTCTGACCCACTCTTGATCAAACCTCAGGTGGCTCGAAGGTCCTCATAGGTAGTCTAAAGTTATGCAAGCTTGGCCCTAGTCTTCTCCACTCTAGCTATAGCTAGATAAATGATCCTTGTTGTCTCCTCATACACTATCCCCCATCTCACTAAGGGCTTGAATTGGTCAACACAATGCCCTGCACTAGGTGGTGACATGTGCTCCACTCATGTAACCTGATGTGGCGATAGGGAGGGAGCCATCTCTACAATAACTTGCCAAAAGAGTCTCACCACTCTCGTGTGCACACTACAAGCCAATAATCATAAGGAATATTAGAATATGACATGATATATGTAAACGTAAATAAATATAAAAACAATAAAGCTATAATAGCACATCATTACCTAGATCTCCAAACCACCAATCAGGATCTTGGTGAGGTATAATAGGTTCCTCATGAGCAAGAAGCATGGAAGGTGTTGTGTCACTACCTTCCCCATGCTCGTGAATGGTCATGCTTGATCTAGCTACTAATCATGCTCAGGTGACTCGTAGTTGAGACAAAGGTCTCTCCTCGAGGTCATCCATAGCCTCCTCTGGCTCATCAAGATCATCATGCATCAACTATGGATCCTCCTCCTCCTCATCGCTCTCCTCTAAATCCTCTGCTCTATCATCATCATTTGTATCCCCATCTATGACCCCATCCTCTCTCTCATCTCCATGACCTAGAAGAGGTTGAGCATCTCCCATGAGGTGATGTATAGAGAAGACATGAGTTGTTTGTGCTCTTGTACACTAGCACTCATAGACTATAGTGGTACCTACATCATCTATATCCAATGCTTGGGGCACATCATGGTCCTCATCATCTGAGTCGCTAAAGTCAACATCATTAACCATGGGACACCAAATGTCTCCAGGTCTAGAGCCACTTCATGTTGCTCTTAGGTATGTAGGTTGTGGCCTCAGTGGTACCTAAACCTATCCAAACTACCACATGACTCGATCATAATAAAAGGGAATAACTATAGAGTCATACCATCCAAGTAAGAACCCATCCCTCACAAATTGTTGTTTGAGATCTAACTACTGGGGTATGATGAGGTAACCTATATCCATACTATCTCATCCTCCTCTAGGTGATCAAACAAACCCTCTAGTATAACAGATCCCTGTACCACCAAACCCATCTAAGTGTGTAGTTGAATTCTCATGGGTAACCCATGACTACTATTGTAGGATAGCCTGTAGACCTAGTACATGTGATATGCTCGAAGGCCCAAACTTGTAAGAGCGTATAGTGGACTATGATGTGTAGCTCTTGGTATATAAATCACCCAAGATCATAATAGAGGTGAACCAACATATTGCAACCCCAAGAATAGATGGTCCAATGTCACTCCATCTTGCAAATAGTGTGAAAGAGGCCCCCGTCGAAGCGTGTGCCTCATTCATCAAGAACAAGAGAGCTAAAGCCATAAAGATGACCATGATCCATCATAACAACAATGAGTGCACATATAGAAGCCACTAAATCTCAACATGAGCCTTAATGTATCCTAGTCAAATAGGGTGCTCCACACAATACTCAATATCTTGGTGCATCTACTTGCGTGTGTGATCCTCCTCAATATGGACAGTCTCAAACTGAATGGGAAATCTCAAAATGTGGTGTACATCCTCAAGGATCATCATCATCTCCCCTAAAGGTAGATGGAATGTGCATGTATTTGTGCTCCATCTCTCTACTAATGCCATCAACATCGCATCATGATACCTCATGGGTGACATGACGTAAATCTAAAAAAATGGGTGTCACATAAGATGTCTACCTCCTCCTTGGTCAGTCGAGCCACTTGATCTTAAAGAAAGGTGAATAATCTACCTCCTAACCATTGATGAGCACGAGGTGTAACCTAAAAAATATGAAATATTTCATCAATAGCATGCTTAAAATTATTCATCACTCAATTAAAAGTAAAACAAAGTTGCTCTAGGACACTTGGGCCATTTTTGGATGGGGGTCCTGGACACTTTGGCCATTTTGGGATGCTTGGGCCAAAACTGGACACTTGGGCCACTTTTGGATAGGGTCCCAAAACCTTCTAAAAATACATTAAAAATTTTATGTAAACATAAAGCAGGGTATAGTAGACTCACTGTATGTTGGAACTCGTCATGTTCCACCTCTCACAAAATAGTCTAAGGGGTTTATATGCTCATTGACTCAACATATTTACTCACTCTACAACAAGGTAATTTTGTAAATAGTAAATGTTAAAATGATGGTTGAAAGCATTATTTTCACTAACATATACTAAAGTTTATTAAATCACATTCCATTCAAATCACCATAATGGGGGCTACTGAACTCTATTTTCAATGTCTTTTGTTGCCTTGGATTTGTCATTCTATCTATGATCTTATTTAATGTCTATCAATATGCGGTGTTATAATGTTAATACCTTACTATAAAAATTTGCATCACCAAGTAAGGAAATTTGATGAGGCTAGATTGCTACCTTGATTCCAGCTCCATAAAGCAAGCAGAATCTGGGAGGCATACATCTACCCTCAAATTTGATTCTCCATAGTAGTGTGATGATTTTTTAATAGCTAATGAATCAGTTTTGCAAGATGCGGTTCCTAACAGTGTGGTTTTCTAAATGACTACATTAGGGGCTTCATTCTCCCTATTTGTGAACGAATTACAATATCTATATGAGTATCCTTTTACAAAGCATTTACTTTTGATACTTTAGCATGCATATGCACATAGTGTCATTTGGCTGTTAAAGTGGGGATTAAATGTAGTGTAAAAAATTATACTCCTTTATATGTGATAGTACAATTTCACACTTAATTTGGACCTATTTTAGTGACCTTACATTTATGCATTTTTATCCTTCAATAATAGGCCCCTAAACCTCTTTATTATGCATCCAAAGGCCTATTTTTATCATTTTACGACATTGCAACATGCATTGAATAAATACATTTAATTAATTTTAACCGTGAAACACTTTGATCTTGGACTTTTTAGGCCAAGACCCATTCGCCCTTGGGTGAATGGGTCCCCTCTAGAATCCAAAATTAAATTTTAAACATGTTTTTGGTGGTATTTTAAAGTTCCAGATTCAAGTTTCAAATATCGGCTATTAAGAGCTAATATTCAGGAAATTAGAGAAGAAGCTTATAAAGCCTAGTCTTTTCATCATTTCAAGCTAGAGATTTTGGACAAGCAAGAAAAGAGAAATTTTGAAGAGCAAGGAGAAAAGAACTCAAGCAAGAAAAATTGAAGTCTTGGAGTATAATTTTGTGTGTATTTGTAGGTCTCCAAGCTCATTTTTTCAAAGATTTGATCAAGCATTAATTATGATTGAAGGTTGGTGCCTATGGTGGATCATGATGGATTCTAGGTTTGGGAGATGCATTTGGAAATTTCCCCTAACCTAATGACTTGAACTCCCTAAGTGATCCAATCTTCTATCTTCATCCTACTAGCTACCTAAAGCAAGATATTTACATATTTTAGATTTTATTAGGGTGTATGGACTTCTTCCCAATCAAATATTTATCATTTTTCATTATAGGAATCATGCTCTAATGGACTTGAGTAGGGTTTCTTTGCATGTTATCTCTTAACAACCTTAGATGCACTTAAGGTTAGGGCTTGCACACACTATCATTTATTAGATTTACATCATTTTATCAAGGTTTAATTACCAAACTTAGGGTTTGATTGAGGCAAACCTCTATACACCCAAAAACAACTTTTTCTTTTGAAGATTTGTCATGGGTCCATATCTGGGAGCGAAGGTTAATAGGTATTGGAAGAAAGTGAAAAAAAAAGGTATAGATCTAGATTTTAAAGTTTCAGAAAGGGCTACTGGGGCCCATTAACCCTAGGGCGAATGTGTCCTACTTCAGGTTGCAAAACACAATTTTTGGACTAGGTGCACACTATTTTACCCTTCTCAGATCTGCCAAAAAGTAGTTGTTTTTTCTTGTGTTATCCTTTAAATCTACATTTCAAGTTTCACATTGCATAATTGAGTTCATTAATTATTTTATTTTCATCTCCCAAAAGTGCATTTTAGTCATATTAGTCATTGTTTGTCATAAAAGAAATAGTAGATCCCCTAATAGGGTTGACTCACTTAAGGGTTGAAAGTCAATCCTACCTTTGAGAGATCTCTTTTCCTAATGAAATTAGGGAAATATGAAGCTGTCCTAGATCTTCACTCCATTTTGGTTATTTGCATCCTCATCTATTTTTCTACATTTCACATATTAAAAATCTTTGTTAAATAAGAAAATGATAAGTATTTGTTTAAAATGAATCCCATATCCTTTTATGCATAAATATTTACCTTTTATGCATGGTTGTGATTGTTTATATACTTCAAAACACATGTTCAATTTAGCATACCCATACTATTGCAAGTATGAAGGTGTTGTCATTGATGTCATTGAGAAGTCTACTAACTAGTGTTGTCATTGATTCAATTGTGTGTTAAGGAAGTTTTTGCATATGAAAATGTCGAGGATATTGAAAAAATTGTAAAAAAGAGGAAAATATGTTGTTGCGGGTTGTGCATGTGTAGTTGAGATATTGAGGAAGTGTTGTGAGTACATGGAGCTATCTTTTTGTTGCAGTGTCTAAAGATGAGTTGGAATGATCTGTAATGAGTTGAGATGATGTCTCTGGTACTTGATTTCCAAGTGCTTTTGAGAAAAATTGATTTAAAAAAAAAAAAAAATAGTGTTGTGTAAATTTTTAGAATGTGCTTCACGTTTCTTTTGTGTTGATGTTATGCCTGTGAAGATTTAGTATGTTATTTGAGGTTGTTAGAGGTTTCTATATTCAAAATTTTGGGTTATGGATTATTGGTGAAGGGAAGTTGTGTTCACCATTATGTGAATTAGTTTTGCAATGTTGTACAAAGGTGCTAGGGGGAAATATATTTTCTCCACATTTCTCTATAGTTTTTTTAGGACTTGTGGTGTTGAAGGTGAATTAATAGTGTTGCTCTCTTGTTTGTGTCAAGAGGATTCATGGTTAGGTGTATCAGAAGCTTTGGAAGTGTGTACTTAATGTTTAATTTTTTTTCACGGGTAATGACCAACTTGGTGTCTACAATACATTCAGAAATGTTCAAGTATTAATGGATGTGTAGCATGGAGTGTGAGACTTAATTTTGGGTCTAAGTTAAGTGTTGTTTTGGTCCCCTTTCATTCCTATCCATCGCGGGAATGTTTAGGTACCAACCTAATTTGAATTTGTAAATATAATGGATAGATTTCAACCTTAGAGAAGATGTTTAAGGTTGAGATTGATATAAATAAGAGTGGAGTTATTGTGAGTTGAGAGAAAGAATGAAGAGAGAAGCAAGATAGATGCGAGATTAATGTAAGTGATGTGTGTGATGTGAATTTGAGCAGAGTAGTGCGAACTTCAAAGTATTGGATTCCTCAATGTAGTGAGTTGATGGTGTCTAAAATATTTCATGCTAGACTATGAAAGTGTTGGAGCATTGTGGTGGATTCCTTGTTGCATTGATAAAGTGTTCTTTTTGTAACATTTTTCTTCTATCTTTTTTTTTTTGGGTGGTAGTGAGCCCTGGCTGTGAGCCTTTTTGAATAGTGTGTCCTATTCTAGCAGTGAGACCTTGTACCGGTTTTACAATTACTTACATTGTGAGCTAATCTTCACCATGGTTTTTCCCTCATTGGGTTTTTTGTGTAAATCTAGTGTTTTCTTGTGTATGGTGTTTCTATTATTTATAGTATTTCATAATTAATCATATTAACAAAATAAAGATTTAATGAATGTATGTGGATCTAATTACTGTTGAAGGTTTTGATGTTTTAATTAGATACAACTGATTCACCTGCCTCTCAGTTGTCTTGTTCATTCAACAATTGGTATCAGAGCAAGGTTCCTTGGAGAAGAGCTTAACTGCTTGAGGTAGATTTGGGATGGAAAACAAGGTTTCTTTGGAATACCCTAGATTCGATGGCACAAATTATGCTTTATGGAAGACAAAGATGGAAGGATATCTAGCAACTCAGGGATTTGAGGGTGAAAAGGCTTATCAGACTGTATATAATCCACCTGAAAATGGTCCAAGTACAAGTGGAGAGGTCAAGGTGCATGAGATCAATGCTAAAGCAAGATTTATTATTGTGAATAGTCTTTCAAATATTGAATTAGTAAAAGTTATGATTTTGAAGACTACTAAAGAGGTTTGGGATAAGCTAGAAAGCATTTATGAAGGAGATGAAAATTTCAAAGAAGCAAAGCTATAGAATTTGAAGGCACAATTTGAGACCCTGCATATGTTTGAAAATGAAACAATCAAAATCTACATGCAAAGAGTTGATGAGATAGTGAGCACAATGAGAGGTCTTGGTGCAAAATTCAAAGAATCTAAAATGGTAAAGAAAGTTCTCAGATCTCTTCCTGATTCTTATAGTGAAATGGTATCTGCTATTGAGGAAATTGCAAATCTAGATACTTATGAACTAGAGATCAGATGATTGGTACACCGGCTTCTTTTGAAATGAGAAAAGAGTTTGAAAAATGGTATAAATGTAGAAACTACTTTCAAGGCTAAAGTATCAGAAAAGGTTGAAGATTTAGATAAGGGAGATCTTGATAATGTGGAAGCTAACTTTGCAAGAAGAATGAAGAAGGGCATCAGTAAGTACAAAGGTAAATTACCTTTCAAATTTTTTAGCTGTGGTGATATAGGTCATTATGCTTCTAGATGTCCAAAAGATTTGTAAACAATAAGAATAAGAAGAATAAAGAAAAGATGATTAAGAGAGCTTACTATGTTAGAGAGGATGTTGGTATTTCTAATGATGAATCTGATTATGGAGACTTTGATGAAAATGAATGCTTGTTCCTAGATATAAAAGAAGAACTTAGTTCTACTAACTCTAAAAGTTGTGTGAAGTATTCCAGAGAAGAAGGATAAGGTTGAACGTACTGTGGTATCTACTTTTCATGCTAAAGAGGATAAGAATTACTGGGTTTTTGATAGTGGATGCTCTAGTCACATGACCAGAGATAAGAGTAAGTTGGTTAAACTTAAAAAATATGATGGAGGACTAATTAAATTTGGAGATGATTCAAGAGCTAAGATTTGTGGAATAGGTTCAATTAGTTTTGATGGCAAGCATAACATTGATAATGTTTAATATGTTAAGGGTTTAAGGCATAACCTTTTGAGTTTTGGACAAATGTGTAGCAAGGGATATAATATTGTGTTTAAGGATGAAACATGTGAGATCAGAAAAGGGCCCAAAGTTGTGATTATTGCTAGTAAGAGAACAAATGAGAACAACTATCAACTTAAAGGTGTTGATGGCCATTGCTTTATGTCATAGATTAGTGACAGTTAGTTATGGAAAAAAAGGATGTGTCATATGAATTTTGAGAACTTGGTGAGAATCAGTTCAGTCCATGCAATGAGAGACCTACCAAGAATCACAAAGCCTATCAATGTTGTCTATCGAGATTGTCAGTTGGAAAGCAAGTAAGGAGTAGTTTCAAGGGAAAGGAACAATATGTTGTCGAACTACTAGAATTAGTACATACAAATCTTTGTGGTCCTATAGGGGTGATAAGTCTACAAGGTGATAGGTATTTTATGCTTTTGATTGATGATTATTCTAGAATGACATGAGTTACTTTTCTTAGAGAAAAATCTAATGCACTAGATAAATTCAAGGCATATAAAGCTATGGTTGAGAATGAAATGGATCTAAAAATTAAATGTTTGAGGTTTGACATAGGTGGTGAATTCACCTCCAATGAGTTTAACATGTTTTGTGAAGCTCATGGAATAAAGAGGTATTTGTTTGCCCCTAGAACTCCTCAACATGATGGAGTAGTTGAGAGGAAAAACCAGATGATTCAAGAAGTTTCTAGGACTATGATGATAGAGGAAAATCTATTGAAAGTCTACTAGAGAGAAGCAATTCATATTGCTAATTACATACTTAATAGAGTACAAGCCAAAGCTAATAGCACAAAGACTCCTTATGAGTTATGGTATGGAAGGATTCCTACTATGAAGTACTTTGGAGTATTTGGAAGCAAATGTTATATCAAAAGAGAAGAAGAAAACTTAGGAAAGTTTTATGCAAATTCTGATGAAGGTATCTTCCTTGGATATTGTACCAAAATAAAAGCTTACAAATGTTACAACAAAAGGTTGAGAAAGATTGTTGAAAGTGCAAATGTTAAGGTTGATGAAAATTTGCAAAATTTAATTGCAGTGGATGGATATGTGTCAAATGAACCTGATTGTAGAGAAATGGAAGAAGAAAAAGCTAATGAAAAAGAAGTGCAAAATGAAGAGGAAGAAGCTCTGGAGAAGACCCCTAAGTATGTGCAAAATAATCATTCCAAAGAAAAAATCATTGGAGACAAAAGGAAAGGTGTATTAACAAGAAGAAAAGCTGCTAAAGTTGAGGTAAATTTGTGTTTACTTTCTAAATTTGAACCTAAAATAGTGAGTGAAGCATGAAAGGATGGACAATGGATGAAGGAAATGAAAGAAAAACTTATGCAAATTGAGAAAAATTAGACTTGGGAATTGGTTCCTAGATCAAAAAATAAGAACATAATTGGAACTAAGTGGGTATTCAGAAACAAGTTGAATGAGAATGGAGAAGTGGTAAGAAATAAAGAAATAAATGTGTGTAAGGGTTACTCTCAAGTAGAAGGAATGGACTTTGAGGAGACATTTTCTCCTATGGCTAGGATGGAAGCTATCAGAATGATTTTGGCATTTGCATCATATAAGTATTTTAAAGTTTATCAAATGGATGTGAAGTCTACTTTTCTAAATAGAGAATTGGAAGAAGTTTACATGGAACAAAAAGAAGGATTTCAATTATTAGATCAACTAGATATGGTATGTAAATTGAAGAAGGCACTATATGGGTTGAAGCAAGCTCCCAAAGCTTGATATGTAAGATTGGACAAATATTTGATACAACAAGGATTCAATAAAGGCATGATAGATAGTAATCTTTACTTCAAAATTGAGGAAGATAAGATCTTGATAGTGGTTGTATATGTGGATGATATTATCTTTGGTGGAAATTAAGCTATGTGTAAGAAATTTGCTAAAGAGATCTGAAAGAGTTTTAAAATGTCAATGTTTGGGGAGATCAATTTCTTCCTTGGTGTCGACCTCCTAAAATGATTCCATAACTAAGCCTTTATAGTCATGATTCAGAGATTGGGCATCTAACCTGAATAGCTACTTCAATTGTCATGAAGGTGCATTTAAATTGTCAACCCAGGGATGTGAACTTGAAATGGGCCAACATTGTATGTGCACTAGGGGCTAAAGTAGTCATTGCATTTTATAGCTAAGAAACATAATGTTGAAAGTAAATTGTTGAAAAAGAAATAAAGCAAATATTGAACATCAACCAACAACTATGTTGAATTGAAATGTGTGACAGGAATAAAAGATTTGGGCAACAAACAGGGCACTACTTTGTTTGCTTTGGTTGTAGGAACAGAAATAGAATGGACTTCCAATGGCTATAGGAACAGTTGATTCCATATTTTCAATTAATTACTGAACAACAAGTAATAATAAACTAATGCTAAACTAATGAAATGGATTACTCACCAAGTGGGCCCCCTTAGATAAGTATCCTCTAAACTAACAAGAACTCAAATGCTCGAACTCAGAATTTTATATCATTCACTACAAATTGAAACTGGAATACAATATCAAATTGTGCAACCTCTTCCTCTATTATTACTAATCAACTGACTAAACAATCAACTCACTAACTAACTAGGAGGAAGAAGCATCCAATTATTATTTATGTTAATAACTAAATAAGGCAGTCAACTCCATGACTATGAGAATGCCAATTAGGGAAAACAGAGAAAGTGGAGCAATGGTGGTTACGCATGCATGGAATTTGGTTAGACATGCAAGTCAGACACAGACTCAACACAACAATAATGCTCGTGCATGCTTGAACATTAAAATTCCATTACAACAAGGTAGTTACACTTCAACTGCATGGAGAATCTTCTATCGCCAGTCTTCTTTGACTTGGAGCACTTCCTTTGCTAGTCATCATGGTGCATGCCCAACTAGCGGTGTCTTCCTCAACTTAGCACATTAATCTGCATGGCGAGGTCAGTACGCATAATAACTACATATCTATAAACACCTTAAGAAACATTCACTAACCACATGCAAAATCAATATAGATAGTTCACATTTCATTCCAAGTATCATTAAAGTTTGTAGGGATCAAATGTCAACAGTTTGAGGGAAACATTATGCCAATGTTAACACCTAAGAATTAAATTCCATGACATCTATGAGTAAATAAACTATAGATTCTCCCCAAAACTAGACCAAAAACTAGGCTCATCACTCCCCCCAACCTAACGTCTTGTCGATCCTCTAACAGGGAAAGAGTTGTTCTTCTGTTTGGTCAAAGCTCTAAAATTTGCAACTGAGAGTTGTCTGACATCAATGGCAGCAATACATGAATTAGGATCCCAATAGAATCCTCCCAATCTGTCAAGTTTGTCCCATCTTTGGCTCTCTACAGTAGGGTCATACTAGTAGAATCTGAAATTTGGCACTGGCCACATGAGCATGGGTGGCTGAAAAGTCAAGGGAATCCAAAATCTTCCCTCTATTCTACCAATCTAAATATATCTCTTAATTCTTCTTAATGTTGTAGCATAATTGTGGATGGAATGGGGCTCAGCTTGTTTAAAGTCATCACTCAAACTATTCCATCTTTGTGATAGGTATCTCCTCATGGTTTGCTCCTTTTTTGTTGTCTTCACCTCATACTCACTGTAAACTGCCTCAATCCAAGGCATAATCCTATTGCCATAACTTGTTCTGAGCAGCATTCTATCCCATTCTATGTAAACATCCCTTGGGTTGTTTGACTCGCACTAACGGGCAGAGGGATATCAAACTCCAATTGCTTATAAGCACCATGTTGTTGTCCCCAACGAATCTCATTTTGCACCCAAGACATGAATACTCTCAATTAAACATCCCCAACATACAACAGCAGGTTCCAATCATGGTCTTTTGTGACAACATAATTATGTACATAAAATTCACATAGCAAGTTCTTCATTTCAGAGGAGGCAATCCTATAAGCATTGAAATATTCCATAGAAGTATCAACAGATGGATTCAAACCTAAGGCAAGTATTGACATCTTAAAGGAGAGATATTTCTCTTTCAGGAATAGAGCATAGACCCTTGGAGGATCTCTACATTCCAAAATCTTTGGCGTCAAGGCTGCCATATCATCTACCCTTTGCTTCAAGGCAGCAATCTCTGCATTTTTATCCTCAATCTCTTCATCTTTCTTTCGAATTTCCTCCTTCAATTGTCATTTTTCCTTTTTCCATTCTTTCTCCCTTCTCTGTATTTCTTCCCATAGATTCAAAATTGTTGCATGTACTATAAAATCAGGAGGATTATGAATTCCTACCAGTCTTTTTGTTGATGGTGGCTCCTCATGTGGCATTATTTGCATAGATTTAGGTTGTCCAGTCATCTCCGACTGTAAGGGTGTTGTTTATTCTTCCTTTTGCTGCAAAGACTCTTGTTCTTGTTGTGGTTGTAGGAACTCCTACTTTGGTTTTGGTTGTTGCTATAGGACTTTGTGTTGCAAGACCTCATGCTCATGCTGTAAGAGGTTTTGATTTTCCTCCAATTCTTCTGCAATGCCAGCAAGATTGGCTAGTGTTATGTTTACTGCTTTCTTAAACATGCCTTCTCCTTCTTCAACATTCTTCTGCTCATATGAGTTCTCACTAGGTTTAGGGATTTCTTGTAGAGGCATACCAATCGCAGGCCTAGCTAGTCTTTGATTTCCTAGAAGGCCTCTCATGCTTTCCTTTAGCTACAGGATGAACAGTATTGACTTTCCTCTTCTTATAACTTGGCCCTTTTCTTCCTTCAAGCCATGTTTTAGCCTTGCCTTTTCTCATTTCTACCTCTCTCTGTTATTCCCTAGTTTTCATGAGGGTTTCAAGTGGAACTTCATCATCAAATTCTGAGGGAGAAGAGCTTCCTTTTTCTAAGTGTCCCGCTTCGGAAGAACTAATTTATATAGCTTCTTCTACTACAGGAGGATTCCTACCAGAGGTTGAAGCAATAGGAATGGTTTCAGCCATGCTTACTCTCCTACTAGACCTACGAGATTGAGGTAAAGCCCTGGATTGCAAGTGCTTAGGTCTAATTGATAAACATTTATAAACTCTTCCCAAGTCATTCCAGATACATCATGCAGAGACCTTTCAACTAGCATTTTAATCAGACAATGGTGGGAAATAGAATTATCCCTACCTTTTTGGTTTTTGGTCACCATGATTGAGAGAATATTGTACAACATGTTGGGCACATTCATCCTTCTTTCATGCCTCATGATTCAAAATCTTGAAGTGCACATAATGCAAATTTGATTAGTAGCCATCACAAGTGATGTATTTGATAACATACGTGGCTATCTGCTTCCACAGCTCGAGCAGGGACATTCTCTTTGCACCCTGTTTATCTATGCTCAATGGGGGGTCATTTGGCTCTGTGAATTTGGCCCTAGTTGACCTGGCATCTCTAGAAATAGGGTAATTTTCACCATCAACAGGTAACCCTATAGCCTCTGCAATTCTTTCCTCTGTTACCACAACTTCTAACCCTCTCACTATGGCTTTTCCTTCTGAAAATGTTTGGGAAAATTCAAGGGAAATGCCTTCATCAAAATCATCCAACTTCAAAAATTAATCTATCCATCCATAGTTTTGAAATTCTGCCAAGCATTGTGCATCCTACAATAAAATATCATGCATCGTGGGTTTGTTTTGAATTAACCCAACTCCCATTGTCTGAAACCAAACTAATGCTCTGTAACTCTTTTCCTGCAATTCCCCTTCTAAAAAATTGAATGCTCTTCCCTACAGTGTCTATTAAATCTTAGGACCAACCTGCTAAATTTCTAGTTCTCATATCAACTGGATTTTCTTTCTCTTGTTTTGCAATTCAAGATTATGGCAGGGTAATAATGGAAAGAAAAGGCATGTTAAAGGGAGTTCATGATAGGAAGAAATGGTGGTTGTAGCCATTGTCACTTCTCACATGCAAGTCATCCTTCCTTGGATTTCAAATTGGGTCACTCTTCTTTTTCTTTGACACTTGGACAGTACAATATTTGCATCTTTTTCTTTCCACTCCCCCTAACCTAAATTTGGACATGTGTCCACACATGCAAGATGAGAGCATTGATGTGATAGGGAATGATGGAATTTTATGCAAATTTCTATACTAATGTACAATGATTAAATAAACGTACTTAAAAGATGATTAAAGATAGCAATTAATGTGCACATACCTGAGTGTGTGGAAGATTTTCTTCAAAGATCGCAAATAAAGTAACCCTCGCCTTGTTGAAAAAAATGAATCAAGCAATAAATGAAGATGAGGTGGAATGAGGTGATGGAATGAAGTGAGGTGGAAGAGAGAGAAAGGTGGTGATGGGTGGGTGAATGGGCGGATGACTTCCACACAAGTGAAAGTCTTTATTATGGAAGGTACATACCTCAATTAGGTTGAAGGAGGGACACTAGGTCCACTGCCTTCAGCTATAGGAAGCTCTAAGTGCTAGATGAATTGCTACAAGAACTCTTCTTTAGAAGCCAGTTTATGGTATAATCTGAGGCGATGACCATTGACAAGTAATTTGAACATGACAGGGTCAATGGTGGTGAGCTAAAAAACTCCATTAGGAAAGACCTCAGCAACTTCGTACGGTCCTAGCCACCTTGTCTGCAGTTTTCCTACATTATCCTAGTATCTCGAATCATAGAGAAAAGCCCAATCTCCTAGTTTGAACTTCTTGTCCTTAATAAATTTGCCATTCCATTTGATTCTCTGATTCTACACTATCTGTGTGTGTTGCAGGGTTGCTCTTCTTATCTCATCTAAAGTATTTAGCTGCATGATTCTTTCTCTTTGTGCTTCAGAAATATTCATCCCCAAATTTACTACAGTTCTCAGAGTCTTGTATTCAAATTTGACTGGCATCATGGTTGTGTTTCCATACAATAATTCAAATGGGGTGAAGCCTGTAGTTGTTTTCAATGTTGTCCTATAGGCCCAAACAACTTCTGGTAATCTATTTACCTAATCCTTCTTATGAACAGCTACTATTTTATTCAAAATGACTTCAATTTCCCTGTTGGTCACCTCAACTTGGTCATTAGCTTGGGGGTGATAAGGAGTAGACTTTATGTGCCTTATATTGTACTCATTTACTAGTGTTGCAACAAGAGTTGATGTGAATTGTGGCCCTTGATCAGTCACTATTTCTCTTGGGACTCCATATCTTGCTAAAATCTCCTCATAAAGAAATTTTGCAACCTTGTTATCTCTTGCATGTTTCATGGCCTTAACTTCTACCCATTTATTTACATAATTAGTGCATACTAGTATATAAAACTTACCATTTGATCGAGGGTCAATTGGCCCCACAAAATCTAATCCCCACTTGTCAAAGGGAGTGATTTCTACCTAAGGGCACAATGGCATCTCATCAGATCTTGTTGGTATGCCCATTCTTTGACATCTATCACATTTTCTAGTATAGCTTCTTGCATCCTTGTGGAGTGTTGGCCAGTAATATCCTATGTTCAAAATCTTCATTATTTTCCTCTTGGTTGCAAAGTGTCCTCTGCATGGTTCATTGTGACATGCATGCAAAATGGCATATGTTTCATCTTCTGTCACGCATCTTCTCATGACATGGTCAGGTCCAGTATAAAACAAACATCCAACATTCCAAGAAAGAGGAAAATATCTTTCAATAAGTGCCCTTTTCTCTTTTGGAGAGAAGTGAGAAGGAATTCTACCTGTGACCAAGTAATTGGCTATGTTAGCATACCATGGCATTTGTACACTGAGAGAAAATAGATGTTCATCAAGAAAAGAGTCATCTATGGGTTGATTATCTTTTGATGTAGTTAGTCTTGAAAGAAAATCTGCAACAACATTAGCTTTCCCTAGCTTGTCTACAATGGTTATATCAAACTCATGCATCAATAATAACCATCTTGCCAATCTACCTATGATCAAAGGTTTATTCATGAGATACCTAATAGCTGCATGATCAGTGTGTACAAAGATTTGGTAGCCCATTATGTAATGTCTGAATAGTTCAGTGCAAAATTACTGCCAGCATCTCTTTCTCTATCACCGTATAATTGAATTTAGCTCCTTGCAATTTTTTGCTGACAAAGTAAATAGCATTTTCAACAGCCCCCTCTTTTTGTCCTAAGACTACTTTGATGGCATAGTCTGATGCATCAGTGTGAATGTGGAAAGGAAAGTTCCAATTGGATCCCTTAAGTATAGGAGCATTTGTCAAAGTTTCCTTCAAGTCAAAAAATTCCTTGTCACAAGCTTCAATCCACTGAAATTCAACATCTTTAATGAGGAGAGAATACAATGGTGCTGCTACCTTGCTGAAATATTTGATGAATCTTTTGTAATATCTTGCATGGCACAAGAAACTTCTAACATCCTTTTGTTTTCTAGGTGTAGGAAAAAAATTTATTACCTAAATTTTCATAGGGTCTACTTAAATTCCTTTGTGGGAGATGTAGTATCCGAGAACTACACCTTCTTGCATCATCATAAAACACTTTTCACTATTCAAGGACAAGTTTTGATCTTCGCATCTCTGCAAAACCCTCTTGAGATTCTCTCATGCTTGATTAAATTCAACACCATAGGTGGCGAAGTCATCCATATAAATCTCCATGCAATCATGAGAAATGTTTGAGAAGATGCTAATGACTACCCTCTGGAAAGTTGCAGGTGCATTGAACAAGCCAAATGGGAGCACTGAATAAGCATAGGTCCCCCATGGACAAGTAAATGTGGTCTTCTCTTGATCTTTTGGTGCAATTTGGATCTAGTTGTAACTATTGAATCCATCTAGAAAAGAGAAATATTGCTTTACTGCAAGTGTGTCCAAAACTTGATCAATGAAGGGTAAAGGAAAGTGATCCTTCTTGGTGGCAACATTAAGTTCTCTATAATCAATACAAACTTTCCATTTCCCTCCTTTTTTGGGCACAATCACTAATGGAGACACCCACTGACTATGTGAAATGGGGTATATAAATCCCACATCTAGTAATTTCTACAATTCTCCTTTCACAATGTCTCTAAGTGTAGGATTGATTCTTCTTTGTGGCTATCTTACTAGAGTGCAATCATCTTTGATATAAATTTTGTGTGCACAAAGTTTAGGATCTAGACCTTTCATGTCATGATAATCCCATGCAAATGCATGTTGTTGGGCCCTTAATATATTTATTGGTGACAGTTGTTGTTCTTCACTCAATTTACTATTGACGTTCAGGTATTTTCCTTTAGACACCTAGATTTGTGTAGTTAATTCTATCATGGCTACTTCGTTAATACATGGTACCTTTAGTTCACATGTTAGCAATGTATGGAACATACCCCTTGTTGCAGGAAGAGTGTGAGCAAGAATGGTTGCTGCAGGAAGAGTGGCTGCAGGAAAAACGTCTATAGGAACAGTGGCTACAGGAAGAGCAGGCAGAAGTGTCCTGACCGAAGTAGAAGATGATGCTTCTTCCACTTCATAATGGTTCTAAATGAGATTAGCCAACGCTTCTTCATCTTAGAGTTGCATAAAAGAGTTTCTTCCTATCATCATAAGCTGCACCACATAATTAACTTCCTCAACCTCTTCACCAACTTGTGGCCATATAGAATCTTCCTTAGCATGAGATCGCTGAGCAGGTGGATAGAGAACAAATTTTTTAGTACTTCGTCCATTTGAAATGGTCATATCACTAGAACAACATCCAATATATGCATCTATAGTCACCAACCAATGTCTTCCAAGAATGATGGGGTACCCGTCTAGTGTAGCCTTAGGAGAAAGAATCATAAAGTATGTTGGGTATTCCCAGGAGTCTAGAACTACCACAACATCCTCCACTATGCCATCAGGCTTGACAATAGAGCTATCAACAAGTTACAGGATAGTAGGAGTAGACCTCGTGCTTACAATATTTAGTTGCTATAGGATGTCTTTGGTCATTACATTGATTTTTGCCCCTAGATTAATCAGAGCATTCTTCACTTTGATCCCATTTATGACAACTACTACCACAGGACTACCTGGGTCATTATACTTAGGAATAGTTACTTTTCCTAGCATGATATCAGCTAGCTGGCCTACCGCATGATTGTAGTAGGGTCTTTCTTCTTCCTTCCTAGATTCTTAAGACAAGCTTCCTTAATAGCTTTGTCATAGATTGGAACATCCTTTATGTCTTTAAATAAGGGTATCTGAACACATATGTGCTTTAGCTGCCAGGATATCAAAAGTGGTATCCTCTTTTTCTTCTTTCTTCCTGGAAACCTCCAATCTCTAAGGAAATGATGGTTCTTGCTCGGTTTGTTTGATTGGGACTGGTTTAGGATTTTTAGGTGCATTTGGCTTTATGGGACCATTCAGAGGCTCCTTCTCTTCTTCCACAGGGATCTCAGTGATGATGGGCTTGGAAGGACCTAGTAGAGTGGTTCCTGAATGCAGATGGATATCACTTACACTCACAACATATGCAGGCAATTGATTTGAATTAGCAAAGTATGCAAGCGATTGTTATGGTTTGTTATTAGGATGTGGGTTGAGTTGGTAGTTGAGTTGGTTTAGGCACATTTGAGCTTGGATTAAAAGGTGGAGGCATTAGAGTAGGTATCTAAGACTAAGAAGGTGGTTGCATGTAATTGGTTGTCTTAGTAGGCCATTGTTGTCCTCCTCTCCATTTATTTGTTTGATGCCAATTTCCTAGAGGTGGTGGCCAATTTCCTTGGAATTGCTACCAATTTCCTTGAGGGTGTTGCCACTTAGGTGGAGAACTCTGATGACTAGGCCAAGCATTTGGAGGGTTATTCCAAGGTTGTGGTGGATATCCCCCATATCTGGGTGGGTATTGGGTTGCCATTGGTTACCAGATGAATAAGAGTTAAAATATGGCCCAACATAGGATAATGGATCTGGTGGCATACCTTGTCTTGGAGCCCAAGACTTCCTTTATGCAACATAGTAAACTTGGTCTTCTTTGATCTGAATTGGCTTGAACTCGGGTGACATCTGCTTGCTTTCCAGGTTAGCTATCATCTTACATCTATAGTCCTTCTTTTGTCTATAGTGGGGACAATACTCTATCAACATCATTTTTGCCTCCTCTTGCTTCTTCTTAGCCCAAAGTGTATCTAGCTAAGTAGCTAGATTGTTAATAATGTCTTGCTTGAAGTCTGCTAGCAAATGAGTGATCTCCATCCTTGAAACTCCACCAGTAGTTGACTTACCCATGGAAGACTGATAAGCTCTCCCTTTCTTTGAAGCAACCCTAGAGTAATTATGGTATATCTTCTTGATATCCTCCCAAGGAACTTGGGAGATATCTCCTCCTGCTATGAGGTCCAAGGAATCAATGTAGCTATCATTGATTCCTTTCAGGAAGAGTAACTTTTTTGAATCCTCATTAAGTGCATGGTGTGGAGACTTTTTTAGGAAAAACAAAAATCTTGCAATGTAGTCTTCTAGGCTCTCATCCTCCTTCTGTTGCATCCTAAAAATGTCACCTCTTCTCATATCACTACCCCGGTAGTATTCCTTGTATTTCTCAAGGAACTTTGTCTTCATGTCTTCCCAAGTTTCCACAGTATTTATTCCCAAGCTCATAAACCATCATAATGTAGCTTCCTTCAGAGTGGTGGGAAATAAATTAAGCCGACGGGCATCAATAGTATAATCATAACTCCTATAGAGTATGTCAAATTCAAATAAAAAGGTATTAGGATCTTCTATGACGAGTCCATAAAACTTTGGGAATGCTGAAGCAGGGATGTTCTTGATGTTGTCGACATCATTATGTTGGGCAATGGGAAAAGGAAAAGTTGGTTGGTTGGGTTTGTTCCCATTTTCATCACCCATGCCTACTTGATGTGGTTCCAAAGCAAGGGGGTTCTTAGGGTGATTTTGATCTTCAGATGAGACTTCAAAACTAGTCAGATCAGGATATGTGCCTACAAAGGGGTGTGGATCTTCTTCTTCTTCTAATAAGTTTTGATATTCAACTAGTTGGAATGGATTAGGATTGTTAGGAAGAAATCTCCCATAAGCATCTGTTCTCCTTCCTCTATGCATTCGGTATTACTCAATATCAGTCATCTCACACAAAGAATTGGTAATGAATAAAGGGCCATTACTTCTAAATGAAGATATACTAAGAACAACTTCAAAAACACTATAGAAAGAAACTAACAATGACTCCAAAAACTTCCTAGTTTGACACCATCCCTGACAATGATGCCAAAAATGTTAGCCTCCTACAATGATTCCATAACTAAGCCTTTACAAACATGGTTCAGAGATTGGGCATCTAACCTAAATAACTACTTCAATCATCATGAAGGTGCATTTAAATTGTCAACCTAGGGACGTGAACTTGAAATGGGCCAGCACTGTATGTGCACTAGGGGCTCAAGTAGTCATTGCATTCTACAACTAATTAACATAATGTTGAAAGTAAATTGTTGAAAAAGAAATAAAGAAAATACTGAATAGCAACCAACAACTATGTTGAACTGAAATGCGTGATAGGAATAAAAGATTTAGGCAACAAATAGGGCACTACTCTGTCTGCTTTGGCTACAGGAACAGCCACATAATGGACTTTCAATGGCTGTAGGAATAGTCAATGCCAGATTTTCAACTAAGTACCGAACAACAAGTAATACTAAACTAATGCTAAACTAATGAAACAGATTACTCACCAAGTGGGCCCCCTTGGATAAGTATCCTCTAAACTAACAAGAACTCAAATGCTCGAACTCATAATTTTATTCAATTCACTACAAATTGAAACTAGAATACAATATCAAATTGTGCAACCTCTTCCTCTGTTCTTACTAATCAACTAACTGAACAATCAACTCACTAACTAACTAGGAGGAAGGAGCACCTGATTATTATGTATGCTAACAACTAAACAAAGTAGTCAACTCCACGACTAGGAGGACACCAATTAGGGAAAACAAAGAAAGTGGAGTGATGGTGGTTACGCATGCATGGAATCCAGTTAGACATGCAAGTCATACATAGACTCAGCACAACAGTAACGCTCGTGCATGCTCGAACATTAAAAGTCCATTACAACAAGGCAGTTACACTTCGACCGCATGGAGAATCTTTTGTCGCCGGTCTTCTTTGACTTGGAGCGCTTCCTTTGCTGGTTGTCATGGTGCATGCCCAGCTGGCAATGTCTTCCTCAACTTAGCACATTAATCTGCATGGCGAGGTCAGTACGCATAATAACTACACATCTATAACCACCTTAAGAAACGTTCACTAACCACATGCAAAATCAATATAGATAGTTCACATTTCATGCCAAGTATCATTAAAGTTTGCAGGGATCAAATGTCAACGGTTTGATGGAAACATTATGCCCTTAAGCATTAAATTCCATGACATCTATGAGCAAATAAACTATAGATTCTCCCCAAAACTAGACCAAAAACTAGACTCATCACTTGGACTACAAATCAATCAAATAGATAAAAGGATTTTCATTTCACAATCTAAGTATGTCAAAGAGATGTTGAAAAAGTTTGGAATGGATGACTCCAAATTGGTATGCACTCCTATGGTGACTGGTTGTAAACTGAGCAAACATGATGATTCACCTAAGGTTAATCAAAGCAAATATAGACTATGATTGGTGGATTACTATATTTACCTAGTACTAGACCGGATATCATGTATGCAGTTTTTCTTGTGGCTGGATTTCAAGAAGATCCTAAAGAAACACATGTTGCAACGGTAAAGAGGATATTCAAATATTTAAGAGGCACTCCAGATTATGACTTGTTGTATCCTAAGGATACTAATTTCACATTAAGTGCTTATAAAAATGCAGATTGGGCTAGTTGTGTTGATGATAAGAAAAGTAGAAGTGGTGAGCATTCTTTCTTGTATGTATATTGGTGTCATGGTTGAGCAATAAGTAGGATTTAGTCTCTTTATCTACTACTAAGGTTGAGTATATTGCAACAGCATCATGCTATACATATTTTGTGGATGAGATAGACATTGAAGGATATCAAAGTTGTATATTATGAGCCTATATCTATCTTTTGCAACAATACAAGTGCAATTAACATTTCAAAGAATCTAGTGGTGCACTCAAGGACAAAACATATATCTATTAGGTATCACTTTATGAGAGAGAGGGTTATGGAAAATGAGGTGAAACTTGAGTATGTACCTAAAAAGGATCAGATTGTTGACATATTTACTAAGGCTCTTCCTTAGGGATACTTTTGAGTATCTTTGGGAGAGTTTGGGGGTTATTACCCCTCCTTCATTGAACTAGATGCATATGGAGATGCATCAGTCCAGTGGATCCATGGATTTATCTCTTTTTTGAATTGATGTTGGTGGCTACCTCTTAGGGGGAATAGGTAGTGTCATGTGTTGTCATTGAGTTGCCGATTTGATTAGGTATGCTCCTAAGGGGCAATATTCAAAGCAGGTATGTTGGTTTAGTGTCAAAGGGGAAGAATAATGAAAAACTTTTATCCTTTTCCATTGATGTCAAAGGGGAAGAAAGTATCATGTGAAAAAGTGTAAGGTATCATTGGAGAAAGTTGTGTATATTGTCAAAACATTCAGGGGGAGAAAAAAAAAATTGTTCAAAACTATTGTGTTTTCTTTGATGTTTTTTCACATCATGTGTTGCCATCAATGACAAAGGGGGAGATTAATGCAAATATGAAGGATGTTGTCACTGATGTCATTAGGAAATATACTAATTGGTGTTGTCATTGATATCAATTGTGTGTTAAGGAATTTGTTGCTTGATGAAAATGTAAAGAATATTGAGAAAATTGTGAAAAAGAGGAAAATAGGTTGTTGCAGGTTGTGCATGTGTAGTTGAGATATTGAGGAAGTGTTGTGAGTACATGGAGCTATCTTTTTGTTGCAGTGTCTAAAGATGAGATAGAATGATGTAATGAGCTGATATGATGTCTCTAGTACTTGATTTTCAAGTGATTTTGAGAAAATTTGATAAACAAAGAAAATTGTGTTGTGCAAGTGTTTAGAATGTGCTCTGGATGGTGCTCCACGTTTCTTTTATGTTAATTTTATGCCCATGCAAATTTAGTATGTTGTTCAAGGTTGTTAGAGGTTTCTATATTCAGAACTTTGGGTTTTGGATCGTTGGTGAAGGGAAGTTGTGTTCACCATTATGTGAACTAGTTTTGCAGTGTTGTACAGAGGTGTCAGGGAGAAATGTATTTTCTCCACATTTCTTCATAGTTTCTTTTCAGGACTTATTGTTTTGAAGGAGAGTTAATGGTGTTGTTCTCTTATTTTTGTCAAGAGGATTTGTGGTTAGGTGTATCAGAAGCTTAAGAAGTGTGTACTTAATGTTTAACATTTTTTCATGGGTAATGACCGACTTGGTGTCTACACTACATTAAAAAAAATTTAAGTATTAATGGAGATGTAGCATGGCATGTGAGACTTAATTTTGGGTCTCGGTTAAGCATTTTTTTGGTCCCCTTTCATTCCTATCCACCGCGGGAATGTTTAGGTGCCAATCTAATTTGAATTTGTAAATATAACAAATAGAATGACGACCTTGGAGAAGATGTTTAAGGTTGAGGTTGATATAAATAAGAGTAGAGTTGTTGTGAGTTGAGAGAAAGAATGAAGAGAGAAGCAAGATAGATGTGAGATCAATGCAAGTGGTGTGTGTGATGTGAATTTGAGCAAAGCAGTGCGAACTTCAAAGTATTGGATTCCTAAATATAGTGAGTCGAAGGTGTCTAAAATATTTCATGCTAGACTATGAAAGCGTTGGAGCATTGTGGTGGATTCCTTGTTGCATTAAGAAAGTGTTCTCTATGTAACATTTTTCTTCTTTCTTGTATTTCTTTATGTGGCAATGAGCTCTAGCTATGAGTCTTTTTGGACAATGTGTCCTATTCTGACAGTGAGCCCTTGTACCGATGTTGCAATTACTTATATTGTGAGCTAATCCTTATTGTTTTTTTTCCTCTCATTGGGTTTTCCATGTAAATCTGGTGTTCTCTTGTGTATGGGGTTTTTGTTATCTATATTTCATGATTAATCTCATTAACAAAATAAGGATTTAATGAATGCATGTGGATCTGATTACTATTGAAGGTTTTGATGTTTGATTAGATACAACTAATTCACCACCCCTCTCAATTGTATTATTTATTCAACACATACCAATTCTTGTTTAGTTTTAACCCTATTTTAATGGGATGTCTTAATATAATTACATATTGACAAGTATCAATCTTGTACAAAGCGATGATCATTCCTCAATTTCTTTCATCCATCCCCATTGACACATACTTCCACACATTCAACGTTATCCTATCCCTATCCACACTTATTAACATACATTTACCATTACCATTCATTTATTATGTCCATTGTTGCACTAATAATTTAATTAATTATTATGAGTCAACTAAGTACACATTTATGCAATTCATTGGTATGTAAAATCATTCAATATACATTAATTCATATCAATGATAAAAAAAAATCCTAAGCATGACAAGGAGAATCATTTTAGGAATGTTTCATTGTGGAGTAGTAAAAGGAATCATAATTTGCATCAAAATCATCAAAGACACTTGTGTAGATACCCAAAATAATATTTAATTAAATAAATATTATTATTTGTTTAATTAATTTTACCCACTTCCCTTATCCTAGTAATTAATTCAATAAATATTCATTTTTTATTTAATTAATTTCTCAATTACCTTTATCCACCACCTTTAATTAAATAAATCTACAATTATTTAATTAAATCCAACTTTTACCCTTTTCCCTCTAAATCCCCTAACCTTTCTTAAGTTAATTAATCATTGATTAATTAACCTTATCCCCATCCTAATCATTACTATCCCATTCTCCAACATTTAACTCCACCCAAGTTAATAAACCCTTGGTTTTTTAACTCAAACCATTCTCATTAAATCAATTAATCCTCAGTTAATTGATCTAACCCTCATCCCTAATCCGCATTATCATTATTTCCTAATTTTAAATTCCTACATCTCACCTACCCCCACTAACCTCTTACACCAGCCACTCCATGAGCCACCCTACTTCTTAAACACTCTCTTCCCAAGGTGTGCTCACACATGTGTGAGCACACATCCCCATCACACCTCCTCCATCTTTTGACACTTGTCACAAGGCTAATCCTCCTTCATTCCTTGATCCAAACCCTATCTCTTTGTTAATCTCAACCCTCCATCAACTAATCAATCCTAATCCTAACAACTATCATATTAGGGAAAAAGATAAAAAAAATCTACCCACAACTTCAAATCATCTAAAATTTACCTAGTTTAAGTAACTTCTTGTTGGTATGTGGTGACTGATCATGCTATATTGTACACCTCGGCATGTATCTTTTTCTGTTGATTTTTCCTTTTTCGGTGACGACACAAAAAAGGAGGAAAAAATCAACTTTGTAGAACCCTAAATTGGAAGCTTCTAAGCTTGTTAAAAAGGGGTTTGGATGGGGGTTACAGTATGATGAAAAACGTGATTATTCGCAAGATTGTAATAGGTTTTTGCATTGGATAATAAAATTATTGGATGGTTGTAGTTTGGTGGATGTAGCCCAAATTGGGTGAACGACGTTAAATTCTCTGTGTTATAATTTATTTTATGTGTGTTTTAGTTTCTCTATTTATTAATTAAATCTACATTTAATTGTTAGATATTTTCCTTTCTAACCCTAACACTTCTCTAGTTATCACAACTCACGTTTTATTTTTGGGCTTTAAAATTAACCCTTAAAGGTCAAAAGAACTCACATTTTAGCTTAAGTTTTTGACAAGTTTTGTTTTTTTGGTTAGGCCCTAGTTATCACAACTCACATTTTATTTTTGGGCTTTAAAATTAAGCCTTAAAGGTCAAAAGAACTCACGTTTTAGCTTAAGTTTTTGACATTTTTGTTTTTATGGTTGGGCCCTGGTTTTTGGTGCTTACGCAAAAAACTTCAGTGCCTATGCATCGACTTGCAACACTTTTGCTCTGCTTTTTGATGCCTGCATTGTAACTTGTTGCACTTCTAAGTCAACTAATGATACCTCTGTTACACAGAATGATGCCTTTGATTTAGGCCAATTTTTTTGGTTTATTTAGTTTCAACTTAACTCTTGTGACTTTTACATAACTAAATAATCGAGAAAATAATAATAGTCTTCATCTTTCAAACATAAATAGTTAATGTAATCAATATTAAAGCTAAAATTGTGCTAATTGGTTTTATGAATGAAAACACAATTTTGTCTGTTTCGGTGCTTTTACTTCTGGTTTAAATTCAATTGTTCTGTATTTCTACGCTTTTGATTTTTATCTAACTATAAAACTGCGCTTTTGATTTTTGATATTTTGAGCTAACAAGTGCAACTAATTGATTTATCCAAGATAAAACAATTTAAACTACTAATCTGTGGTTTTGCAAGATGTTTTGTAGAAGATTTTGTTTTCCCACTAATTTAGGCACTAAAGTTAGATTATTTAGTTAATGAACTTGTATGTCATGTTTGGAAGAGTGCAATAAATGTATGCTCCCCCCTCACACTTAGAGTGATATTAAGGATCATAAATCTTTATTTTTAGGTAAACATAAGGTTGCTAGTTTTGAGCGTATGCTCTCCCCTCGCACTTTGTGCGATCTTGGGGATCAAAAATACATAACATACCTTTCCCTTTAGGAGGCATGCCTAGAGATTTCATCATCCCAGGGGATGACCTCAACCACGTGTTATTGACGGGGTATATAAAGGGGGGAGAACTAAAGTTGTATCCCAATCTAACCACGCCATGTTTAGCGAAGCTTTGATGCTTAGGGTGATTTCAAGCTAAGAGTGTAGGGTTGGTCCAAGATTTCCCATTGAAAGTTCTCAACCCACTCTTGTGATGGGTTAGTGTTCATGGTTGTGCCTCTCACACCCTCCTAGTGTTTAGAGGATGCCCTAGAAAAACATTGTGTAACCTAGAGAGCTTTCAAATGTAGACTAGTGTACTGCAAGGGATGTACATCACACCCTATAGTTCCCCACCATACGGCTCCATTGAGTGAGACAAAAATCCTCGACTTAGAATATGCTACACATAGCTTTTCAGGGAGAGGGTGATTGAGTCATCCTTCCAGTCCTAAAGGCCCCTACCTATCCTCTCTTGCAAAGATAGGAATGTACACACCCATTTAGGTGTCCCTACATTTGAGTCAAAGCAGATTCCAAATTGTGGGAATACACTAAGTTATAATCCCATTGAATAATTTAGGCTTGTGCAAGTGCATGGTGTGTCTTCTTGTGCTAAACCAATGAGTGCATATCTTCTTGTTTCCACTTAGCCACATTGTTTGTTTGTGTGCTTTCAATTCTATCTCCTATTCAAGCAAATAAAACCTTCACCTCATCTCAAAAAGTTCTTCCTATCCTAACCATCCTTCCACATCCTAATCACACCACCTTTTCCATGTCCTAATCATGCCTTTTCATTTTAATCACCTTATCCTAATCTTCCCACCCTGATCCCTTATTCTCATTCTAATCATCCCTTCTAATCCTAATCATCCCCCACCTTGTCATAACCATTTCTTCTCATCAAAATAATCCATTTTCTTCCTAATCTTCCCCCCTTTTTTATCCCAATCATCCTTCATCCTAATCATCCCTTCTAATCCTAATTATCCTAATCATCCATCTTGTCCTAATCATCCCCAACCTATATCTAACTTATCCCTAATCCATAATTTAGGACCCTAATATTAATTTTTCTAATCCATTTGTAGTCCTAATCATTATCCTAACCATCCTCCATAATCCAAATCAAAATCCTTCTTTCTTAATCCACTTCCATCCTTTATCCATCATCATCCTTGGTCCAAATCCTTCACTATCTTCCTTAATCCCCATAATTCATCATCATCTTAATCTAATCACATTCCAACCAAATCCTAATCTAATCCATCTAACCCTCATTAAAAATCCAATCATCTATTATTCATCTACCTATCTCAACCATAGACCCAATCCCTAATCCTAAATAAAAAAATCATCCTTTGAACATCAAAATTTGGTTAAGGACTTCATCTCCGTAATACCCCATATATGTTGGAAAATGTGCCTCAAGCTTACTAAAATGAAACTCCTAAAAGAACAAAAATTGATGAGACCCTCATAATGTCTTACTGACCAACAACTGTGTTTCAAAAGATCAAAGTCACTGAGACTGTGGTTTTGTCTTGTCGACGGGAGTCATCAGCAAGACATGGCTATCGCTGTGAAAGTTCCTATCTCTTTCAATCTAAGCAAACCTCTTGTCGATGGGTTGACTCCTGGTGATTATCGAGGAGACTCTTGGCGATGAGTGGCATTGGGGAGAGATGTGAACCTTCGGAGTGACACATTCCGACAAAGTATGTCTCGCTGATGGTTTTACACACGAATGTCATCGGGGTGACATGAAGGCTCGATAAGAGCCTAAGTGATAGTGGATGTCTTGCTAATGGATTTATTCAAGTCTTCATTGTTGACCGATCGCGGGAGTTCCTAAGTTTGTAACCTTGTCGCAAAGTTTGGAAGTTTCATAACTTCCCGACTAACCGACTTCCTTCGTTGTCGCAACATTTGGGAACTTTCTAACTAGCAGTGGGAGTTACGAAGTTTGTGTTTTCTCTGACTGGGCGACAGTGGTATCGGCTTGTCACAGGGATCGATAGATCCATAACTTGAGTGTGGTGGTTGTGAAGTTATCATTTTGAGCATTGCGCCGATGGGTGTTCACTTTGGTGGGGCCATGTCGATGGTTGGTTTGACCGTAGGTGTACGAGTGAGTTGGTAATCAAAAGGGCTAACTCATGGATACCTAAAGTCTTCGAGCTTTTGTTTATAAACTAATGACTATTAATATTCTGTGCCAATGTGGGATAATGTCGACGGTTGAGCTTCTTAGCGGTTGAGCGAACCAAATCGGTTTAGATAGTAATTCTTGGAAATCAAAGGGTCGAAGTGAATATAGCAAAACAATAGACCGATTATTATTGTGTGTTGAGAAAAAAGAAAAGGTTTGGCGTCGGTTGAGCGGACTGTATGTTGAAAGCACATTGTAATAGTGTTGCGATTGACTGTGGTTAGTCGATTGTAATGTTGCTTTGTAATATCAAAGAACTAATACCTGTGAAGGAGGGATTTGTAAATTTATTGTAATTTGTTTTTACTATGAGTAAAGTGACTTCTCTTTGGTGGTGGGTTTTTCTCCCATAAGGGTTTTCCCACGTAAATTTGGTGTTCAATTGTATATGTGTTCATTTCTCTTTTCTATTATTCTTCTCAAGTGTATCTTATTGAACTGTAATTGCAAAATTTAAAGTCATATCTACATTCTTCCCTGAGGTTTTGACATTAGGAGAGTTTGTTATGCACCTAAGCTTTCCTTACAAGTGGTATCAGAGCCTGGCCAGTTGTGTTATCCTTGTGGGTAGGTTGGATTTTTGTGTCATTTCTGTTCAGTGGGAGTCTTGTAGAAGTCTAGTAATTCAAAATACAGATTAAGATGGTAAGCACGTCAGAAAAGATTGAAATTGAGAAATTCAATGGCAACAATTTTGAGTTGTGGAAACTTAAAATGGAAGATCTATTGGTTGATCATGATCTTTGGTTTATTGTGTCTGGAACGAAGCCTACATGCATGAAGCAAGAGGATTGGGACCTTACAGATCAAAAATCAAAGGGGTTGATAAGGCTCTATTTAGCAAACTTTGTTCTTCTAAACGTTCATGAAGAAAAGACAACATCTTCTTTGTGGAAAAGACTGGGAGCTATTTATCAAGGCAAGTCCTTGGTGAATAAGTTGTTCTTGAGAAAGAAGTACTCTTTGAAAATGTAGGAAGAAGCGTCTGTTGCTGATCATTTGAATGCTTTCAACATGTTGATTTCTCAATTAGCATCTGTGGGTGTGAAGATTGATGAAGAAGATCATTGTATGCTATTGTTATGTTCTTTGCCAGATTCTTGGGATCACTTGTTGATGGCTCTTGGGAGTACGACATCCACTTTTAAGATGGAAGATGTTGTTACTTCTTTGTTATCAGAAGAGATGAGAAGAAAATCTTTTGAGATGGTGAAGGAGGCTCTTGTTGTTCGAGGGAGATCGAAAGAAAAAGGCAAGAAGAAGGACAAGAAGTCTAAATCAAAATCAGAAGGGAGATCAAAGTCTCCTAGCAAGAAGTCCAAGGTGAAGTGTTGGAATTGTGGGCAACCTAGTCATGTCCAAAAGGATTACAAAGAGGAGAAAAATAAGAAGAAGAAGAATTATGACAATGATTCTTCTTAGAGTGATGCAGATGCCTTCATTGCAGCCTTGGCAACTCAGGCATCAGATGATGTCTGGTTGATTAATTTTGGAGCATCTTTCCACATGACATCTCATAGAGATTGGTTCACTAAGTATGAAAAATATGATGGTGGAAGGGTGTATTTGGCAAGCAATTCATCTCTGGAAATAGTTGGTCATGGAAGAGTCAGAATTCAGTTCCCTGATGGAAGAGTAAAGGGAATCAATGATGTAATGCATATACCAGGTCTGGCTCAAAATTTACTTTTTGTTAGTAAGTTGAACAATGTTGGAGTGCAAGTCACGTTCTTTGGAAATGGCTACAAAATTACTAGAGGCCCAATGGTGCTAGCTAAGGGTGCTCGTATTGGTACTTTGTATAAGCTAGATGCACTTGTTGTACAATGCAATAGTGTCTCTGCAAAGTCACAAAAGGCCACTCATGGAGAAAAGGAGGAAAAAGTTCCTGATAGTGCAAACTCTATGGAGGCTAAACTTCCAGCATAAAAGAATATGCTCTGGAATCATAGGCTTGGCCACATTGGAGAAAAAGGTTTAAAAAGTTTGAAAAATAAAAACCTGTTGAGGGGCTTGATGACTGTAACCTCGAATTCAAGTTTTGTGAATATTGTATATATGGTAAACAACACCATGTTTCATTTTACTCCAATCCTCACAAATCTTCTATTTTACTTGATTACATACATTATAATGTTTTTGGTCCAGAAAATGTTCCTTCTTTGTCTAAATCAAGATATTATGTATTGTTCATTGATGATTATTCAAGAATGGCATTTGTTTATTTTTTGAAAAGTAAATTAGAAGTATTTAGTCATTTTAAGGAATTTAAAAACCTTGTGGAAAATCATACTAGAAGAAAAATAAAATGTTTAAGGACTGACAATGGTGGTGAGTTTTGTTCTAATGAGTTTGAAATGTACTGTAAAGATCATGGAATTAAAAGACATAAAACTACACCCTACACTCTACAACAAAATGGAGTTGTTGGAAGGTTCAACAAGACAGTGATGGAAAGAGCACGAAGTATGCTAAGCAGTGTTGGCTTGGAGGGGAAGTTTTGGGCTGAGGCGGTTGCAACATGTTACTTAATAAACCGTTCTCCTAATTTTGCTCTTGTTGAGAAAACACCTTTGGAAGCATGGTCTAGAAAGAAGCCCTCTTTGAGACACATTCGTGTCTTTGGCTGTGAGGCATATGCATATGTGCCGAATGGAAAAAGGTCTAAATTGGAAAACAAGGTTGTTAAATGTATTTTTATTGGCTATAGTGCTGGCATAAAAGGGTACAAGCTTTGGAATCCTAATAGGGAGAAGGTTTCGTACAACAAAAGTGTTATTTTTCGTGAGCTAAAGCCTTCTACTTTTGATCTGGCCAATGTATATCAAAATCAAAAGATGTAAGTGACGTAAATATACCTCCCACAATTAGATAAAGAGGAATTGAAAATTCAAGTAAAATGTACCTCGGAAACTACAGAGAGCCTGCCAGTTCTCGAGAGCTCAAGAAGAAGATCAACCCTCACTTTAGCCTATGCGAGGAGGTCAACATGTGAAAGAAAGCACCCCTCGAGGCATGGGTTTTCTTTGTTAGATTCTGCCCACGCTAATCAACACCATGGTTAGGACTCGAAAAGAGGCATTTAAAATGTCTAATTCAAACCTTGGTTGGAAGCCATGAATGAAGAAATGGCACGTATTAGAAAAGAATGATACTTAGAGTCATGCCCTTAAGGTTTGAAGGTAGAAAAAGTTGTGGGCTGCAAATAGGTATTTAAAAAGAAAATTGGTCTGGATGGCAGTGTGGAAAAATATAAAGCAAGGCTGGTTGCGAAAGGTTATTCCCAAGTAGAGGGAATCGATTATGGAGAATTTTTTTCTCCGTAGCTGCTTCCACATCTATCGATTTCTTTGTCACTTGCGCAAACGGCATGGCTTAGAGAGAGATTGAATAGATGGATGTGAAGACAACATTTCTCTCATGGTGAATTTCGAAGAAGAAATCATATGTCCCAACCGAGCACTTTGTGGAAAAAGGTAAAGAAAATTGGTTTGCAAGTTGAAAAAATCTTTGTATGGATTAAAACAATTCCTAGAATGTGGTACTAGAAGTTTGACACTTTGATTTGTCATTGGGATTTGTAAGATCTAAATTTGTTTATTAAAATTACAAGCTGAAAATGATCATGTTCTTATTATTGCTCTCTATGTTGATGATATGTTGTTCATAGGCAATAGTAAGTTAATGATTTTTTATCTAAAATCTCAATTGTCTGCAAAGTTTGAAATGAAAGATCTTGGTGCAGCCAGGTATATTCTAGGAATGGAAATAACCATGGATAGGAAGAGTATAAAACTTTGGCTCAGTCAAGTGTAAGTATATTAATACTATTCTAGAGAGATTTTGTATGACTGAGTGCAAGCAACTAGTTCCAATTTTGTAGGGAACGAAACTATCTATTAAGACTGTCTAAAATCTCCTACTGAGATAAAGGACATGACTAGAGTGCCTTATGCTAGTGTAGTTGGCAGTTTAATGTATGTAATGGTCTGTACAAGGCCAGACATTACCCAAGCAGTGGGAGTACTTAGTCATTTTATGGAATATCCTAGAAGGACACATTGGGATGTTGTGAAAAGAGTGTTTAGATATTTGAAGGGCACTTCAAAATATGCTTTGAGTTACCATGGAAATTTGGTTGAATCACATAGGACTCTTAGCATTCGAGGCTATGTGGATTTTGATTGGGTAGGGGACATTGACAGTAGAAGATCCACCAATGGATATATTTTTATGATGAATGGTGGTGCAGTTAGTTGGATGAGTAAGCAGCAGGCTATAGTTTCTTTGTCCACCACAGAGGCAGAATACATGGCAGCAACACATGCCTGTAAAGAAGCAATCTGGTTAAAATGTTTGTGTTCTAACATTGGGTTTGATACAGGGAAAATTACAATTTACTATGACAGTTAGAGTGCTATCTGTTTGGCAAAAAATCCTACTTTCCATGCCAGGATGAAACATATTGATGTGCAATATCATTTTGTACAAGATATGGTGGAGTATGGAAAGGTCTCTTTAGAAAAAGTGGATACTCTAGAAAATGTTGCAGATGCATTGACAAAACCAGTGAGCATAGACAAGTACAGGTGGTTTGCCAGTTCGATGGGCCTTAGTGCCCATGAATTTCATTAGTTTTGTTGTGCTTTGGAGGTGTTAGTAAGATCTTCCTCAAGTGGGAGATTGTTGAAAAATGTGCCTCAAGCTTATTGATATGAAACTCCTAAAAGAGCAAAAATCGATGAGACCCTCAAAATATCTTACCGACCAGCAACTGTGTTTCAAAAGATCAAAGTTGCTAAGACTGTGGTTCTGTCGCCGATGGGAGTCATCAACAAGACATGGCTATCGTTGTGAAAGTTCCAATCTCTTTCCGTTTGGGCAGACCTCTTGCTGATGGGTTGACTCCTAGTGATTATCAGGGAGACTCTTGGAGATGAGTGGCATCAGGGAGAGATGTGAACCTTCAGAGTGACACATTCTGACAGAGTACGTCTCATCAATAGTTTTACACACGAATGTCATTAGGGTGACATGAAGGCTCGATAAGAGTCTAAGCGACAGTGGATGTCTCACCGATGGATTTGTTCAAGTCTTAATTGTCAGCCGATCACGAGAGTTCCTAAGTTTGTAACCTCGTCGCAAAGTTTGGAAGTTTCATAACTTCCCAACTAACCAACTTCCTTCATTGTCGTAGCATTTGGGAACTTTCTAAGCAACAGTGGGAGTTACGAAGTTTGTGTTTTCTCCAAATGGGCGACAATGGTATCGGCTTGTTGCAGGAATCGGTAGATCCATAAAAATCCATTTCTCTTCCACAACTCCACCACCTTTCAAGGTGTGTGCCAATGTTGATCTTTCCAACATTCGCATCGACTCATCCACATGTCTTCCACCAACCCATAAATTATCTAACATCCATATTCCAGATCCTTCCATCCCTCTTATCTAATCCTTTGCATAAATCCATAACCCTCTCCATCTTCCAATCCATTTTATCCTCCTCATGATCATTCTACCAATGTTTATGAGCATACATACAAGTACCATGGCCCATTATAGTACATAATCAAGGGATACCACTTATGGAACTAGATTATTGAGACATTCCTCCCCATCCCCTTGCACTCCACACTTGGGAGAAAGCTTCATCCATGATACCTACTGCATCCTATTCATGTCTTTTATCATCCTTCATCCCCTATCCACCATCCATCTAAGTTCATTCCCTACTATCCCTTAATTTGATCTTGACAAGGCTAAGCATATTCATATACATCATGCATTATACCTTACCTCTCTTATCCTATCCATATCATTCATCATATATCCCTCGTCCTATCCAAATCCATCTTACCTTCCCATCTTTGATCTTGATCATCCTATCCATATCCTCCATCTCATATCCCTTGTACTGCCTCCATCCCCCCATCCTATCAAATTCACCCTTGATCTTGATCTACAGCTAGGGGGAAAATATATGTGCATTCTTTGGATAATTCCATACCTAATCTTACTTCCATCCATGCCCTTTTTCACTATCCTTACATATCATGCTACTATCCATCCATCTATGATTGCACTACCTCTAGTGTGGGGCATATTAGTCCTTTTCAACTAGTCCTTGGACCTCCATCCTCCTATCCTTCACACACCATCATCTTATCTCCCATCACCTATCTTATATATACTAAATCCATTTATCTCCTATCCACACAATCCATTTATCCTTCCATCCTTTTCCCATGCCTTGGTTCTCCCTTGTCATTGGATCCCCTCCATTCCTCTATCCTAATCATCTTATCCTCCATCTAATCGTATATTATCCATCCATCTACATGTCCAATCAAATCATTCCCATCCAATCCTATCCAATGCAATTAATCCTAATCCATGCAATCCAACCTTGTAATATAGCTCATCATCCTTAAGCAATCCATCATCTTAATCCAAATCGGGCTCAAATCCATTGATCCACTTTAATCCAACTACATCATAGGGATGCATCCATCCCAATCCATGTTTTGTTATTATTGTTAACAACACAATCCTCGAGGTATGCATTGTTCTCATCCTTTACTTTTCTACCCTTATCATCATCATCACCAATCCATCAATCAGTTTTTTAGCTTGACTCAAGGAGTATGTTTGCTTTCGGTTTGTTGTGCATGCTTGCTTTTTGCTTATATGTTTTATCATTGTTTGAAATTATCATTGTCTTTTGAACTCTATTACCATAGGGGCATCATGGTGTCATAAGGCATATGTTTGCACTTGACCTTTTGATCGTGTACTTGGTATATTGTCATCCTAGTTTGTTATACCTTGGTGCATAATATAGTACAATATCAAATTTAGGTTGCTCTTATCATTGTAACATTATGATCATCCATCCTCCCTCTCCATCCATGTCTTCATCATCCTTATTTTTTCCCATCCATCCTTAAGTATTTAATTTTTTCATCTTTCATCCTCTAAATCCTCTCATCCATTTTGAGAGCACACCCATGTTCTCCTAACCCACATGTCCTCTCATGGGGGCATACGACTACCTCCTCGTCATACTTCCTAGTGACTAGGGCATCATGCCACTAGTCCTTATCCCTTGCCTACCCACTATGTTTTATTCTTCTTTGAAATGATGTTACTTCTTTTAGTAGCAACATCATCTCAAAGAGGGGCAAAATGTAAACACTCAAAATAATATTTAATTGAATAAATACTTATTATTTATTTAATTAATTTAACCCACTTCCTTTATCCTAACAATTAATTAAATAAATATTCATTATTTATTTAATTAATTTCCCCATTACCTTTATCCACCACCTTTAATTAAATCTACATTCATTTAATTAAAGCTAACCTTTACCCTTTTTCCTCTAAATCCCTTAACCTTTCTTAAGTTAATTAATCCTTGATTAATTAATCTTATCCCCATCCTAATCATTATTATCCCATTCTCTAGCATTTAAAACTTAACCCATCCTCATTAAATCAATTAATCATCAATTAATTGATCTAACCTTCATGTCCATAATCCTCATTATCATTATTTCCTAAATTTAAATTCCTACATCTCACCTACCCCCACTAACCTCTTACACAAGTCATCCTAGGAGCCACCCTACTTATACACTCTCTTCCCAAGGTGTGCTCACACATTTGTGAGCACACATCCCCATCACACCTCATCCATCTTGTGACACTTGTCACAAGGCTAATCCTCCTTCATTCCTTGATCCAAACCCTATCTCTCTTTTAATCTCAACCCTCCATCAACTAATCAAACCTAACCCTTCATTTCTCCTCTCCAATTTATATAAATTGGAGCCTTTTCCCCTCATTTGGACATCTTGAATCATAGCCATATTATGTTATAATTTTGTGAGCAATACACATCCTAACTTGTGAGAAAATCTTCAAGACTTGGGTGCAATCTCGAGCTCAATCCTTGAGGGTTATTAAAGGAATAATCTATGTCATGCATTTGAGTTTATTTTATTTATGTTATTGTACCTTTGATGTCAATATAACCTCTCTACAACTTGTATGCTTGAGAGTATTGTATTCAATATTCTTCAACAATTGAAAAACCAGTCTAATCAAGGGGGTTAACCTAAGAGAAGATGACCCTAGTGATTGAGTCATCTCCTTAAGGTATTTTTCAATACCTCTTGTCCTTACACATTATCAAACCTTAGAAACAGTGACAAAAAAGTTTCAAATATTCTACAATTAACTAGATTGATCTAGTGAGTTTTAGAGCATTCTTGTGCCTTAGGTCAATGTTATGGTGCATGGAATCAATTCTACACATTACCCAAAACAAATATAATGATTGTTATAAACTTGAAACAACAAATAAACCAAAAGTATTGATTTTGATATCATCAACATCAACATTCAATTCTTCATCATAATTGTCTAAAATAAGTACCTACTTCTCCTCATTTAATTTTCAAACATTTATTACATATTTACTATTCCAAAATGTATTGCATTTACTACATATTCCTTCACTTGTACCATTTTAACTAGCTTAGATTTACATATCAAAAATTAATTTTCCTTTATAATTACTAGTAATCGCACCTTAGTGTGCAATGGGTACACCAAAGAAGTGT
>VDFB02270651.1:514002430-514047519 GCA_007258455.2 Sequoia sempervirens
TATAGAGGTTTGCCTCAATCAAACCCTAAGTTTGGTAATTAAACCTTGATAAAATGATGTAAATCTAATAAATGATAGTGTGTGCAAGCCCTAACCTTAAGTGCATCTAAGGTTGTTAAGAGATAACATGCAAAGAAACCCTACTCAAGTCCATTAGAGCATGATTCCTATAATGAAAAATGATAAATATTTGATTGGGAAGAAGTCCATACACCCTAATAAAATCTAAAATATGTAAATATCTTGCTTTAGGTAGCTAGTAGGATGAAGATAGAAGATTGGATCACTTAGGGAGTTCAAGTCATTAGGTTAGGGGAAATTTCCAAATGCATCTCCCAAACCTAGAATCCATCATGATCCACCATAGGCACCAACCTTCAATCATAATTAATGCTTGATCAAATCTTTGAAAAAATGAGCTTGGAGACCTACAAATACACACAAAATTATACTCCAAGACTTCAATTTTTCTTGCTTGAGTTCTTTTCTCCTTGCTCTTCAAAATTTCTCTTTTCTTGCTTGTCCAAAATCTCTAGCTTGAAATGATGAAAAGACTAGGCTTTATAAGCTTCTTCTCTAATTTCCTGAATATTAGCTCTTAATAGCCGATATTTGAAACTTGAATCTGGAACTTTAAAATACCACCAAAAACATGTTTAAAATTTAATTTTGGATTCTAGAGGGGACCCATTCACCCAAGGGCGAATGGGTCTTGGCCTAAAAAGTCCAAGATCAAAGTGTTTCACGGTTAAAATTAATTAAATGTATTTATTCAATGCATGTTGCAATGTCGTAAAATGATAAAAATAGGCCTTTGGATGCATAATAAAGAGGTTTAGGGGCCTATTATTGAAGGATAAAAATGCATAAATGTAAGGTCACTAAAATAGGTCCAAATTAAGTGTGAAATTGTACTATCACATATAAAGGAGTATAATTTTTTACATTACATTTAATCCCCACTTTAACAGCCAAATGACACTATGTGCATATGCATGCTAAAGTATCAAAAGTAAATGCTTTGTAAAAGGATACTCATATAGATATTGTAATTCGTTCACAAATAGGGAGAATGAAGCCCCTAATGTAGTCATTTAGAAAACCACACTGTTAGGAACCGCATCTTGCAAAACTGATTCATTAGCTATTAATAAATCATCACACTACTATGGAGAATCAAATTTGAGGGTAGATGTATGCCTCCCAGATTCTGCTTGCTTTATGGAGCTGGAATCAAGGTAGCAATCTAGCCTCATCAAATTTCCTTACTTGGTGATGCAAATTTTTATAGTAAGGTATTAACATTATAACACCGCATATTGATAGACATTAAATAAGATCATAGATAGAATGACAAATCCAAGGCAACAAAAGACATTGAAAATAGAGTTCAGTAGCCCCCATTATGGTGATTTGAATGGAATGTGATTTAATAAACTTTAGTATATGTTAGTGAAAATAATGCTTTCAACCATCATTTTAACATTTACTATTTACAAAATTACCTTGTTGTAGAGTGAGTAAATATGTTGAGTCAATGAGCATATAAACCCCTTAGACTATTTTGTGAGAGGTGGAACATGACGAGTTCCAACATACAGTGAGTCTACTATACCCTGCTTTATGTTTACATAAAATTTTTAATGTATTTTTAGAAGGTTTTGGGACCCTATCCAAAAGTGGCCCAAGTGTCCAGTTTTGGCCCAAGCATCCCAAAATGGCCAAAGTGTCCAGGACCCCCATCCAAAAATGGCCCAAGTGTCCTAGAGCAACTTTGTTTTACTTTTAATTGAGTGATGAATAATTTTAAGCATGCTATTGATGAAATATTTCATATTTTTTAGGTTACACCTCGTGCTCATCAATGGTTAGGAGGTAGATTATTCACCTTTCTTTAAGATCAAGTGGCTCGACTGACCAAGGAGGAGGTAGACATCTTATGTGACACCCATTTTTTTAGATTTACGTCATGTCACCCATGAGGTATCATGATGCGATGTTGATGGCATTAGTAGAGAGATGGAGCACAAATACATGCACATTCCATCTACCTTTAGGGGAGATGATGATGATCCTTGAGGATGTACACCACATTTTGAGATTTCCCATTCAGTTTGAGACTGTCCATATTGAGGAGGATCACACACGCAAGTAGATGCACCAAGATATTGAGTATTGTGTGGAGCACCCTATTTGACTAGGATACATTAAGGCTCATGTTGAGATTTAGTGGCTTCTATATGTGCACTCATTGTTGTTATGATGGATCATGGTCATCTTTATGGCTTTAGCTCTCTTGTTCTTGATGAATGAGGCACACGCTTCGACGGGGGCCTCTTTCACACTATTTGCAAGATGGAGTGACATTGGACCATCTATTCTTGGGGTTGCAATATGTTGGTTCACCTCTATTATGATCTTGGGTGATTTATATACCAAGAGCTACACATCATAGTCCACTATACGCTCTTACAAGTTTGGGCCTTCGAGCATATCACATGTACTAGGTCTACAGGCTATCCTACAATAGTAGTCATGGGTTACCCATGAGAATTCAACTACACACTTAGATGGGTTTGGTGGTACAGGGATCTGTTATACTAGAGGGTTTGTTTGATCACCTAGAGGAGGATGAGATAGTATGGATATAGGTTACCTCATCATACCCCAGTAGTTAGATCTCAAACAACAATTTGTGAGGGATGGGTTCTTACTTGGATGGTATGACTCTATAGTTATTCCCTTTTATTATGATCGAGTCATGTGGTAGTTTGGATAGGTTTAGGTACCACTGAGGCCACAACCTACATACCTAAGAGCAACATGAAGTGGCTCTAGACCTGGAGACATTTGGTGTCCCATGGTTAATGATGTTGACTTTAGCGACTCAGATGATGAGGACCATGATGTGCCCCAAGCATTGGATATAGATGATGTAGGTACCACTATAGTCTATGAGTGCTAGTGTACAAGAGCACAAACAACTCATGTCTTCTCTATACATCACCTCATGGGAGACGCTCAACCTCTTCTAGGTCATGGAGATGAGAGAGAGGATGGGGTCGTAGATGGGGATACAAATGATGATGATAGAGCAGAGGATTTAGAGGAGAGCGATGAGGAGGAGGAGGATCCATAGTTGATGCATGATGATCTTGATGAGCCAGAGGAGGCTATGGATGACCTCGAGGAGAGACCTTTGTCTCAACTACGAGTCACCTGAGCATGATTAGTAGCTAGATCAAGCATGACCATTCACGAGCATGGGGAAGGTAGTGACACAACACCTTCCATGCTTCTTGCTCATGAGGAACCTATTATACCTCACCAAGATCCTGATTGGTGGTTTGGAGATCTAGGTAATGACGTGCTATTATAGCTTTATTGTTTTTATATTTATTTACGTTTACATATATCATGTCATATTCTAATATTCCTTATGATTATTGGCTTGCAGTGTGCACACGAGAGTGGTGAGACTCTTTTGGCAAGTTATTGTAGAGATGGCTCCCTCCCTATCGCCACATCAGGTTACATGAGTGGAGCACATGTCACCACCTAGTGCAGGGCATTGTGTTGACCAATTCAAGCCCTTAGTGAGATGGGGGATAGTGTATGAGGAGACAACAAGGATCATTTATCTAGCTATAGCTAGAGTGGAGAAGACTAGGGCCAAGCTTGCATAACTTTAGACTACCTATGAGGACCTTCGAGCCACCTGAGGTTTGATCAAGAGTGGGTCAGAACTCAACAGGGTATAGGAAGAGCTCACTAGAGGTCAAGCAGAGCTAGCTAGAGTACAGGCTGACAAAGACCATCTAGATTAGGAGCACGTTGTAGCACTCATACATGAGGTGATGGCTGTAGGTGAGGTATGGGGCCTACAAGATTGGGTGAGCTCCATGAGTAGGAAACGATCATCTATCTCGTGACAAGCATCGCCACCAAACCCTAAGGAGTCTGGTAGCCATAGGCCATACTAGTTATGCTATTTTATGCCACATGTTTTGATTATGTACATAAACGTTGCATGATATATATGAGAATTTTCGTTTGTTTATGGGTTCTTAATTGAATTAGATGTCAATGTGATCTATTAAACAATCTTAGCAAGATTATTTAATAAATTTCTCTATGATCTAATTTTATGTGATCTAACCTAAACACTTATTCCTATGTTTACATTAGATACTACATTCTGATTAAGTGTTTTGTGTTAAATTAAATGTACTTATGATCTAATTGTAAAATTAAATGCATGTAACATGATCTAATTTAACACAACACACACATGAGTTTGAATAGCATGTAAAGGAAAGTAATAATTCAACATAATGAAAAATTACTCTACATAATTCAAGACACACCAATAATATTTGTCGATAATGAAGCAATGTGAAATAAAAATAGAGCACCATCTACTTAATCTAACAATGTGCTTTAATATATATACTATTCAAAAGCGATGTTAAGTGTAATACTTGTGCAAATGAGAAACATTGATAAGTTCTTTGAGAAGTGTTTCATCTATTTTTGTTAATGTATATGCTCCAAACCCATAAATTTTATCAATTACATAGGGTCTTAACTAATTTGGACTAAAATTTCCTTTTTCACTCGGGGTAGCATTAACATTATGTTGATTATCATATAGCACTAAATCAACTTTGTTAAATGAATGAGGAATGACATTATCATTGTAAATTCTTTGCATTCTTTTGGAATAAGCTTGAAGATGCTTGGGGGTGTTAATGAACTGTTCATCAAGAATTTCAAGTATTGATCGTTTCTCTTTATAAGTGATTTCATCATTAAGCCCCCTAAGAGCAATTCTCAATGAAGGAATTTCTAACTCTAAAGGTCCATTATTGCATCTACACCATAAACAAGGTTTTAAGGGGTATTTCTTGTGGATGTTCGAATACTTGTACGATAGGCCCATAATGCGTAAGATAATTGAATGTGCCATTTTTTTTATGTTTCTCATTCAGTTTGTTTCTGAATACCCACTTAGTTTCAACTATGTTCTTGTTTGTTGGTCTAGGGACTAGTTCCCAAGTTCAATTTTTCTCAATTTGCATAAATTCTTCTTCCATTGCTTTCATCCAATGCTCATCTTTGCATGCATCACTCACTATTTTAGGTTCAATTTTAGAGAGTAGACATAGATTTACTTTAGCTTCAACAACTCTACTTCTTGTCAGTACTCCTTTCCTCTTGTCTCCAATGATCTGTTCTTCAGAATGATTCTTTTGCACATACTTAGGGATCTTAGGGGTCTTTTTTGGAGCTTCTTCCCCATTCATTCTACACTTATTTTCATTAACTTTTTCTTCTTCTTCTTCTTCTTCTTCTTCTTCTTCTCTGCAAGAAGGTTCATCTAACACTTATCCATTTATAGTAATTCAATTATGCAAATCTTCATCAACCTTAACATTTTCACTTTCAACAATCTTTCTTAGCCCTTTGTTGTAACATATGTAAGCTTTGATTTTAGTAGAATATCTAAGGAAGATACCTTCACCATACCTTGCATCAAACTTTCCCAAGTTTTCTTCATTTCTTTTGATATAACATTTGCTTCCAAATACTCTAAAGTACTTGACAGTAGGAATCCTTCCATACCACAACTCATAGGGAGTCTTTGTGTTGTTAACTTTGGCTTGAACTCTATTATGTAAATAGCAATATGAACTACTTCTCTCCAGTAGACTTGTAGTACCCCTTCCGAAAATTAAACTAATGTGATCCCAAGATTAAGTTCTACAAGAAGTAATGACGTCTATAAACATTGTAAATTAGTAATTTAGGAAATCAAATATTATTAAAAATTAGGCCATGGTATATATATTTGATAAAAGAAATTATTAATTTATTATCCAAAAAAATTACCATTTTTATTATCTTTTTACATTACTTAATAATGTTATCTTTCACAAATGTACTAATGTTTTAATTAAAGTGTGGCAGATTTAACAAGGTACATGAAAGAAAGAATTGTGTAGACCAATGAAATATTTTTATTATGTTAAGTATATACTAGTATCATTTTGATGAAAAGGGAATTAGGTTAATTACAAACAAGACAAAATAACAATCAATAATTTTGTTTATATTGACATTGATATTAATGGAAGTGGTGGTTTTTTGTAAAATCAACATTTGATGATTCCGGATAACATTGCCTTGTTTATTTTGTTAAATAAGTTATAATAATAAAATAGGAATACTTCTTGAAACCATATTAATTTAAAAATCCAGTGTGAGTAATTTATCTTGATTATATTATATTACTATAATTTGTCACTGTAATATAGTTATTAGTGTGATTTTCTTTAGGTAACCGTCATGGTTCTACGTTCATTATTTATATATTTTTTAAAGTAATTTTGTTTTGTTCTACGTCAAAACTATTGGTAGTACTAGAATGAACGAAGTAATGAATGCTTTGTGATATTAGATTTGTGTTGTTGTTAAAAGGATGGTTTTTCGTGTTTCTTATTCTTCTGTGAATTCAACTATTGGAAATATAGAATGAAAGAAGTTCGGATTGAGTCGCAAGTGATAATAATCGAGATCTTAGTTTTGAGGTTTTTCTGTCATGGCTAGAAGTGTTGTTTGAAGCATTTAAGATTGGCATCTTCTCCTACTGTTAATTATTCTTCCTCTACTCCTTGTTCTCTGACATTTAAGGGCCAAAGAACAATTAACATAGTAAGGATTCACAGTGTCAGATATCGCCTACACTAGCATCCTCCTTTTCGATGGTTAGTCATGCCTTCCATTCCCAACACACAACTTCTTCTTTGTTAGTCTGGTTGTTATTGTCATCTTAAGTAAATCACCCAAGTTCTATTCTGTTTGTAATTGCTGCCCGCCTATGCCAAACCGATTCCATACTTTTGATAGTTATTTTTAGTAGTATTGTTAAAACGTTTGATAGAAATAGCAAGAGATTTATCATACTTGCAAGTGTTGTTAGTTTCTAGCGTAGATTTGCTCTTTTCATTTTTAGGAATACTGCTTTTGAAGAAATATAGATTCAGGAGAATGAGATTACTTGGTTTTACACCTAACTTGTTCTTCATATCATTGTGTGCCAACAATTTGCAATACAGTTCTCTAGCCTTCTCAAGATGTTTTGCCTCGTTTTTGGATCCCTTCCCTTGACGTGAAAACCTGCAAAATAATTCCAATTTCCAAGTGAAATGTCAACATAAGAATTCTTCGCATCTGATTCACTTGTGCAGCTTTAATTGTTTTAAGCCAGTCATCTGTTTTCAGTTCGATAAAACATTGGACGAGTTTTCATGGTGCATCCCCAATCAATTCTAGGCCTAGTTGGATCTCTTTCCGAGCCCTAGCCATGGCTGCAAGATGTAGATATGCGTCCACACAATGTTTCAAGCTCTAGAATGTCTCTTCATCAGCCATCAATGCATCATAGAATAGTTCATAGTGTGTTTTGCCTGGTATAATGTCTTTCCTGCATTCGTTCAGTAACTGATATTCTCTCCTACCCGACATGAATGGTGGCTCAGCCAGAAGTCTCGCCAACTTGTTTCTTGTATTTCTCTCTCTGCAACTGAGCGAGGCGACCTGCCCATCTGAAGTTATTTTCCTCAAGATAAATATGAGGTAGCTTACAGTAAATGTTACAGAAAAGCTTCAATGGCTAACTTGTGGAAATCTTGGATTATAATATTTCTCTATGAGGTTTCGATGCGTTTGAATCGCATTAGATTGGTGTACCAAAGACATGCATAATTTATAAGTGATAGAACGCCTATATAGGGGATACAATATGTTCCAAGGTAAAAGATTATTATTTGTTATTTAATATTTGTTTGGAAATAAGGTAACTCTAAATTATAGAGGTTTTAATATAATTGAATTGAACTGAGGGTGATTAATTTAAATTGAGATGTTAAAATGAAATTTGAGTATAAATATGTTGGAGTGATTGAAATGAAATTAGGGTTTACTTATAAATTGAAGTTGAGTAATTTTTATGACTAATGTGATACCAACACATGAACAATGCTTCGTGGTAGAAATTTACAATTAAGTACTAAAATCAAATATTCTAGTAATTCAATTGCGCTTGATTCTTTTTATTTATAAATGTTAAAGGGAAAAGTCATTAAATCAATAAAGTTGGTGTTGCAAATGTCTATCTTGTATTTTTTACCTATTATTCAGTTGTAATGGTAAGATCCTTGTGATATTCAATTTGAAATCCACATTTATAAGTAAATTTATTCATCAAGTATAAGTAGTTTATATTGGCTAATTTATTTCATTATTGTCCATCTTTAGTCATTTATTTGTATTAACGTTAGTGGGTTTCTTTGTGTTTATGCACAAGATCAAATTTCTATAAGATAGTTTGAATTAAATTATTATTATCCCATAAATTTAATTATTTAATTGTGATTTAGTAGATCGACTCAATAACAAACATTTATGGTTTTTACATTTATATTATATATATTGCAAAAGTATTATGATTTCTTTTGTAACATACTATAATTTATTAAAGGATTAGTATTGTGTAAATTGAATTTAAAATAGAAGTTATAAATAACAAATTTCTAATTGGTGTTAGTAATTAGTTGTGATATAAAGATTGTTTTCCTAGTGATATTGTTTCCTCCTATTGATATTAATCATTGGATTGATCATGAAAGTACATATAAATAAATTATAAAATCCTATATACATTGTAACACTAGAGAACCTTTATTTTTATCATTAAGAGCATTTTGAATCAGCCATGAATTGTTTATGTTTTAATACTTATTTTATTAAATTCTAAGCCAGATTTAGTTAATTATTTGTGTTTTATTAAGATTATTCTTGGAGGGGCATTACAAGACTTTTGGTAGGTTAGCTTCTTTCATCATATTCCTAACAGCTTCTTGAATAGTTTGGATTTTCCTTTCAACCACTCCATTCTATTGAGGATTTCTAGGGGCAGACAAATACCTCTTTATTCCATGATCTGCACAAAACATGTTAAACTCATTAGAGGTGAATTCTCCACCTCTGTCAAATCTCAAACATTTTATTTTCATATCCATTTCATTCTCAAGCATATATTTAAATACTTTGAATGAATCTATCTAGAGCATCAAATTTCTCTCTAAGAAAAGTAACCCAAGTCATTCTAGAGTAATCATCAATCAAAAGCATTAAATTCATGTCACCTTGAAGACTTATCACCCTTGTAGGACCACAAAGATTTGTATGTATTAATTATAGCAGTTTGGTAGCAGATTCTTCCTTTTCTTTGAAACTACTCCTTATTTGCTTTCCAAATTGACATTTTTTGCAAATAGCATTGATAGGCTTTGTAATTCTTGGTAGGTCTCTCACTGCATGAACTGAATTGATTCTAACTAAATTATCAAAATTTATGTGACACATCCTCTGGTGCCATAACTAACTGTCATTAATTTGAGATATAAAGTAATGACTATCAACACCCTTGAGTTGATAGATATTTCCATTTGTCCTCTTACTAGCAGCAATCATAGTTCCAAACCCTTTTATGATCTTTCATCCTTAAACACAAGAGTATATCCTTTGCTACACATTTTTTCAACACTCAAAATGTTATGCCTTAAGCCTTTAACATAGTAAACATCTTCAATATTAAGCTTTCCATCAAAACTGATTGAACGTATTCCACAAATCTTAGCTCTTGAATCATCTCCAAATTTAATTAATCCTCCATCATACTTTTCAAGTTTAACAAACTTACTTTTATCTCTGGTCATGTGATTAGAGAAACCACTATCAACAACCTGGTAGTTCTTATCCTATTTAACATGAAAAGAAAAAACCAAAGTACCTTCAACCTTATCCTTCTTCTTCAAAACACTTTCCTTCACACAACTTTTAGAGTTAGTAGAAGTAGATTCATCTTTTAAAGCTAAGAACAAGCATTCATTCTCATCAACATCTCCATAATTAGATTCATCTTCATAAATACCAACATCTTCTCTAACATAATAACTTGTTTTAATCATACTTCATTTGTTCTGCTTACTTTTATTGTTCACAGCTCTGTTTGGACATCTTGAATCATAGTAACCTATATTTCCACAACTAAAAAAATTGAAAAGTAGTTTGTACCTTTGTACTTACCGGTGCCCTTTTTCATCATCCTTACAAATTTAGCTTCCACGTCAAGATCTTCTCCATTTGAATCTTCAACCTTTTTTGATTTTCCAGCCTTGAAAGTAGTCTCTACTTTTATACCATTTTTCAAACCAATTTTTCTCATTTTAAATGAAGCTAGTGTACCAAGCAACTAATCTCTAGAATAAGTATTAAAATTTGTAACTTCCTCAATAGTAGATACCTTTTCACTGTAAGAATCAAGAAGAGATCTGAGAACTTTCATTACCACCCTAGGTTCTTTGACTTGTGCACCAAGACCTCTCATAACACTTACCAGGTTGTCAACCCTCTACATGTAAATTGTGATCGATCGTTTCATCTTCAAATATTTACAGCTCGTCTCAAATTGTGCCTTCAGATTCTTTAACTTTGCTTGTTTAACATTATCATCTCCTTCATAAATGCTTTCAAACTTATCCCAAACTTCTTTAGTAGTCTTAAGATTCATAACTTTTACCAATTCAAAATTTGAAAGACTATTCACAATAATAAGTCTTTCCTTAGCATTTACCTTATGTGCCTTGATCTCATCACTTGTACTTGGACCATTCACAGGTGCAAAATATTGAGTCTTTATTTCCTTTTCAATCTCATACCCATGGGATTCCAGATATCCTTCCATCTTTGTCTTCCAGAATGCATAGTTTGTACCATCAAATCTAGGGTAATCTAACTTGTTCACCATCTTGAATCTACCTCAAGCAATTAAGCTCTTCTCCAAGGAACCTTGCTTTGATACCAATTGTTGAACGAACAAGACAACTAAGAGGGGGGTTGAATTAATTGTATCAAACTAAAACATCAAAACCCTCAACAATAATTAGATCCACAAGTATTCATTAAACCCTTATTCTATTAGAGTGATTAATCATGAAATGCAGATAACAGAAATTGAAACAACAAAACCATACACAAGAGGACACTATATTTACGTGGAAAACCCAATGAGGGAAAAACCATGTTGAGGACTAGCTCATAATATAATTAATTACAAAACCACTACAAAGGCTCACTGCCAAAATAGGACACACTGTATAATAGGGCTCATAGCCAAAGCTCACTACTTAAAATATGAAGAAGAAGATATAAGAGAAATTTTACACATAGAAGACTATCTCAGTGAAACAAGGATTCCACCATAAATACTTCAACACTTTGATAGTCTTGTTCGAAAGATTGAGGATGCCTCCAACTCACTGCCTTCAGAAGTCCAACACTTGAAGTTCACACTGCTTTGCTCAAATTCACATGTATACTTTTGAAATTCACACTATATTCATCACTCACATCTATCTTGCCTCTATATTCAGATATTCCAACAACATGACTCATGTTTATATCATCCTCAACCTTGAAAACCTTCTCCAAGGTCAAAAACACATCCTTTACATTTACAATTTCAAATTAGGTTGGCACCTAAATATTCCTATAGTGGATAGGAATGAAGGCAACCCATATAAATCCTTAGTTAGGACCTAAATTTGTCCTAACACACCTCAAAATTCTTCCACAAATTGAAAACAACTTTGTATGTAGTGTTAACACCAAGTTGACCATTACCCGTCCTAAACACCATAAAACTATTAAGAACACGCTTCCCATTGGATCAAGATGACACACGGTCCATACAAATATATTTTACACGATTTGGAACAATCCATGAACCACTTGAGATCCAACAAAGAATTCATCCAAACTCCCATCATAGAAATACTTCAACCCATAACATCTAGTTAAATCCTCATACACACATTGACGCATGAAACACACATTATACTGCACCAAATCAAGAGAAAAATTGAAATCTAAAATATATAAACGGCATGAGAAACTTCCCAGATCTACACAACCTGAAAAAAAATTATAGAGAAATGCAGAACAAATAAATTTCTCCTAGACCACACTAAACACCACTGAAAACCTGGTTCACACACTGGTGAACATATCTCACTCTACACAATGATCCAAAAACCCAAATTCTCAATATAACAACTACTGACAACCTTAAACCAAATATTAGATTCGTACAGGAATAACATCAACACAGAAGAAACACATAGCACATCTTAGAGCACATTCTAAACACTTGCACAACACTATTTTCTCTTTTTATTATTTTTTATCAAAAGCACTTGGAAACCAAGTACCAGAGACACCATCTTAGCACATTACATAATTGAAAAACATCTTTAGACACTGCAGCATAAAGATAGCTCCATGTACTCACAACACTTCCTTAATATCTCAACTATACATGCACACAAACTGATTCTTTCTTTTCAACAATTTTCTCAATATCCTCAACAACAATAACTTGCAACAACCTTCATCAACACATAATTGACATCAATGACAACACCAACTTGTTGATATCAATGAAAACAACTTCATACTTGCAACACCAGCTATGCAAAGAGGACCATTGGGTGCATTTTTATTATGTCATTTGTGAGAAAGCAATGTTAAGGGGCATATCGGTTTGGCCCTTACAAGGTTTAATCTCAATAAATCCAACCATGAATTTAGTTCCCCATTATCATTTGTGTTATCATCATCCATGTCAACATTCATCACATCATTCTTTGTTTCACTAGCTTTGACAAAGGAAATGTTGTGATTAGGCATAGGATTAGTAAAGATTTGGAAATTTTGGTTAGGAGGAGCTATGAACTTATTATCTTGAACATTAACACCTCCAATTTGAATATGATTAGAATCAATGAGGTCTTGCACAAGATGTTTAAGACACTTGCAATATTTTGTATCATGTCCATTTTTTTGATGAAAATGATAATATGCATTTGGTCTATAGTTTGAAGGTAAAGTTTTAGTAGGATCAAGATCTCCAACGGGAGGTAAGGAAATCAAATTATTGTTTAAGAGTTGCAACATGGTATTATGAAGGGTATCAATAGGGGCACTATAAATTGTCTATTTCTATCCCCAAAGGTATATGGATTTGTCATCTTTATTGTAGCAACCTAACCAGTCTACGGTTTTAAAAATTCAACCATCTATCGGTTTTAGCCGAAGAACAACTAACTTTTTTTCATTCTAGGGTTTCCAAATCATTTTAACTAACTTCCAAGTTTTCAGTTTCAGCTGAAAAGTAACATCTAACTGTTTCCATCAACCGCCTCACGGAAGATTAAACTAAATAACTGTCAAACTAGGGTTCCCATTTATCCAATATATATATATAAACTAAGGAAAGGAAATAACTTCTCTTTATTCAATAACTAATTTCAGATCTTTCATTTCAGCTGAATGATACAAGTAACTACCTAACTAATTAACTGTAGATTATTACAACGTACATTTAACATATACGAATGTCATTCATTGCATAAATGAAAGTAAGCTTAAAAAGCATTGCATGTACCTGGATTTATGAGTGAGGAAGAAATGCATTTGACATCATCATCTTGCTATTATACTTGGCTTCTTTAGCAATGAGGGAAAGAGAATTATCATCAGGGGCTTTACCGCCCAACCAAGACCTACTGGTCTTCCAAGTTTCTTCAACTGAAGAACCCGCCCTTCACGAGGGTAATCAACATGGATCAATTTATCATCATGCCTCTGAGCCTGGTGTCAAAGACCTATACCTCCTGATCGACCTAACTAAGGGTACCTCCCAACTAGAAAGGCCAGTCTGATCAGTGGTATATCCGGTATTTGATAGCTGACAGATGCTGAATCTAGCATCGTACCTTGGCCAAGGATTTTTATATTACTGGCACTCCTATGCCGATATCTCTGGCACTCCTGTGCCGATAACTCTGTCACACTTGTGCCGTCAGCATTCTCACCCTTGCTCGACATGACAACTCTGTTCGAGTTATAATTTAATAATAGCAATTTAATTACCATTTCTTCTTATTTCGAAGTTATAATTTAACCATCAATTTTCATACATAAAACTGGAGATTCATTGGCATAAGGATATTCAGGTCTCTCATTAATCTCATAAAGGACTCGGTGAGTAATATTATGCACTGGCCAACTTCTAATTAGAGAGGAGGAAATTCGGTTTAACCAGATAGATCAAGTTCCTTAGATAATTTTACAATGGTTCAATTGAACCCAAATTCATAATCTTCTCTCTCATTTAAGGGTAAGTTAATATCATTAAGCATTTATTTATAAAGAGAGAGAGGGAGAGAGAGAGAGAGACCCGACTCCACAACTATCACTTCTTTTAAGACTATCTGTCTTCTCTAAACAAAGGTTGTTATCATTGAGCTCTTATGTACTGAACGACATATTCAGATAAGTGGTCATTCAGATCTTGCCATTCAACTTTCTTATTTGGACCCAAGTGTATATTTCATTGACTGGTTTGAAAATCATTTTCTTTTAGTTTCCGGTTAATATACAAAGAAAAGAGAGAGATTGATACCTCGTTGAGGTTTATTTACATATTATGGTTCCAGATCATACCTCTTGATTTAAAGTTAGATAGATTACTTAGGATTTGTTAGCTTTATGATAATAGAGGAAGTCCAAGACTTGACATCTGAAAGGATTCTCTAGATTTAACAAAATTGTATCAGAGAGAGACTAGTATCAGCTCTGATACTCAAACAAAGTATAAAGATCGCTTGCCTGAATTCCTTTAAGTTTGTTCTCAGTTCAGATCGATTCAATCAAGGGTATTCCAAGCAAAAGAATAGGTACAAAAGTTCATAACTTTGAATATGATTGTCTCATCTCAGATAAACCATTTGAAGAGAAAGAAATGAGTTTCGTTTCAGTCAAGGAGGTGACTAGATTCAAGACAGTCCGACGACTACTTAACAAGCATTCATTTACTACTAAGAAGAGATGGCTTAGAGTTCGACTCATGCAGTTTATTTGACATAACATTTGATGATAGATTATTCTAAGGGTCGAGTCTTCTACACTTTCAACTGGTCGAGGATTCTTTGATAATCCATTAATTCATGAGTAACATCAGAATAGTTTATTGCTAGGGTAGCTAGATTAATCAATTTGCAAATCACAAATACGTGCCTGACTGAGAATGCTCAATCCCAAAGTATCCCGCACTGAAATTCTCCAAGCATCTGACGCTGAAGTCTTTGCTCCTGAACTCGTTTCCCTCTGATACCCGGAAATGAATGGCCAGGGTTTGTCGCCACCAGCACATGACAAAATATTGCCCGTCGATGACAAGAATTTAAGGATCATTTACAGTGATGGCTATCGTTGAAAAAGATTAAGCTCTCTTTTGATTTCGGTTGGAAATGGAGAGAGAGAGACCTTGGTTATTGTAGATGATTGATAAATGAAGGGCTCCAACAAGATTTCGAATGAATTAAAAAAATGATAGAAACAGAACCCCCCAGGCAGAGTTGCCTCTGTAAACAAGGATTTTACCTCCCCCCTCAAATGGAGAGAGCCCTTCCTAAAAGCGAATAGCACCCAAACGTTACAAGAATCCATCCATCTGCTCATTCTTGGGCGTTCCAAGATGGAGGTGGCGCGCGCACGGGAATTTCCTTCCCCGTTAAATTGATTTCACTCAATATTCAATTTAATTAATTTTAATTTAAGTCATTCGATGATATAAATTTGAAATTGATAACCTTTAATTTATGCCATTACTTATTGATTCAATGTTCAATATTTACTCACGAGATTAATACATATATCAAGAGTCGCTTCACTCCATTTTAAAAGGGTGTAATAAATTTAAAATTATAACTATTATATTTATTGATATTTGATCAATCATTTTTCCCAAAGATGATTAAAGATTGTACATTTTAAATTAGCTTATAAAATAAATAACTATCATAAATTATTTATGGCCAAGTTATGACGTTGATTCACTGACTGACTCGAGGCTGACGATAAAATTGATCCTTGTTACCACATCCTCTCCCTGATGATATTTCGCTTTCTCTCGTGGCGTCGACAGATCCTGCATCCACTGATTAGGATTATGATTAGATCGTTCTCAACGGCTAAATAATATGCATTTAAATTTACTCTCATGATCTCATTCAACTTCACGTGAACAATAAATTCACTTGTAAAATAAAGAGTTTGTTAATATTACAATTATGATAAAAAGAACAACTATTGCCTTCTCAATGTCATTTTCACATGAAAGCAGTTGTTTGCAACTAACTTTGCATTCAAAATATATAACCAACATATAGTCTCAATGTGAGGGATGTGACATACTCCTCCCCTTAAGAATCATCGTCCTCGATGATTGTTTATTCTAAATTTAAATGTAGCCATAAAAATAAAGTTAGTGTTCTCAATTGTTTAACAAAAGATAAGGAAATTTTTTTATTTTTTTTTAAGGATTTCTACATAATCCTCCCAGGTGACATTTACTTAGCTTTAATAGGTTCCACCAATCTTTTCTGATCAGTTTGATTTGTTTTTCTATTTTAGATAACATTTCAGGACTATTAATAATCCTACCTTCTAGCTTACCAGCTTACAAGAATTCGACTTTTTTTCTGTCTAATGAATCGTCTTGATAGCAAAATTATAAAAGTGGGTATAACAACACCATAAAGATGAATACTCTTCCTGAGTATAGCAATCAATTAATTTTTAACACAAATTGACCAAGAGAATTTCACCAAAGGTTAACATCAACCTTCACTTTCCTAGCTGAAAGATTTTCGTTAAGCACCAGTTTCATTTATCTAATGCATTGTTAAAATAAACTATTAAGCAATTACAAGAGAAAAGGTCAAAATTTCTTTCTAGTTTAATTGTCCTCCAAGACTCGGCATGCCACTGAAAAGGATAATTTCCCCTCAATTGGCATCTGAGCTCTGGTGTATACTCCCACTCAACCAACTCTGTCGCACTACTAAGGATACCCTCCTACTAAGTACGACAACTCTGGTTAGCTAAGCGTCTGAAGTATAAGTTCACCATCTTGCTTGACTTGGAGATAATATTCACCTGGGCTTACTGAACTACCTGCCCGCCCACATACCATAACACAAAGTTTCCTCCTTTGTAAAGTTAAGAACATACAAGGTATATTTCTTAAAATTTACTTCCTTATAGAATCCATCAGAGGCCCATCCAAGACATGATAGAGATGTACATTTCATCAACATGGTGAACAACCAAATATATTCGTGGGTAACCCCCGCAATACTTAGCTTTATATTCAATTATAAACAGTCTTAATTTCAGCAATAACCAAAAGAATGAACTTATTCTCGGCACTTAGTCAAATTCAGACCAACTGGCCCTAAAATAACAATCTTCAAATTCCAATAGTTAAACTATTTCAAATTTAAATAAAACGACGACATTCCTTGCCAATATTAAAAAGGAATTTTACCAAACTCCACAGAAGTGCCATAATGTAGAGGAACATTCCTTATGCACTATGTGACTTGAGTAAATCACTAACAAGGAAGTAGATTTCTGCACTGCTATCAATCCTTCTAAAAACTTAAAATAGGTTAGAGGCTGGGTTACCAACGCATCAAACAATAAGTCCCTCAAAACTTTCATCCTTACTTATGCTTAATTACTGCAATTGGTTTTCTCAGGTATCTCGGTGAACAAGTATTTCCCGGTTCTATACCATTTTCTCTGCATTCCATGCCAATAGATCACTACTTGAGAAAACAATAATGTAATCACTAGCAACCTGTGTAAGAATAAGCATGAAAAGCTTTCCCAACTATGAGTGAGCTCTGAACAACTATCCGACCAAAGTACTGTGCTGTGAAACATATGAGGGAACCAATGTATTATATTCATATCCACGGTATGCGTGTTCCTGTTCATAATATGTGTTATAGATACCTACTTAATGATCATCAGTGGCTTAACTAAACTAAGAAACCAATCGAATATCATTTGTATCAAGTTTCCACCAATTTAAGAATGCCATATACCTATGGCTTTGTATGTCCTTTTGTTGCCATTACTAAGTTTACCACTAGCAAAAATGCTATAGTTAAAGATATCAGAGTCATTATGCCACTGACAGGTGTTGCCAAGAAGATCTGTAATAACCTTGTAGAAAAACAAGCTTTGTGTCATATTTTGAACTGCAACACTCACATTCTTATTAACTCATAACACTTATCTTCTATCTCTTCTCAGGTAAGTAACAATAACTAAGCATGTCTGAGTTGCAAATTTTATCAAAATCACATATAAACTTGGTGTATCAAACATAAATGTTTTTATGAATTTACACATTCACACAAGTTGTCTGCTTAACCGCTCCATCACCATTGTACCATTCAAGAGCTGAATTTTGAACAATAAACCTATGTGACAAGAGGTCAATGAGGGTTTTGAAAAAAAATTTAACTCTTATCATTTTACTTTGTGTCTTCAAGAGATGATCTAGCTGATTCTCACCATCACCTTAATCATGTTGTTGTTGTCTTCATTAGCTCTATTCGCAAGGAAATGTATTTGTAGTGCCAATCATAGGAACCTGTCCAGGAGTTCTACTAATGATGCTTATCCAAGATTTGTATGAATATATCTGCACCATGAATTTATTGCCACTGGCCTAAACACAATCACTGCTAAGAGGAGGAACCAATATCATTTGAAGTTCTTGGCAAAATAAATATATGAGATAACTATAACGCACCATATAAGCCAATACTTCCCGAGGTACCATAAAAATCAAAGTTCTTTCTTGTTGATTGTCATGTAAATATGTTTTGGGACCTGATAAAAAAAAGTTCATACATAATTCATTAAAGAACACAGTGAATACTCTGTTTGTCATATAGTCAATAATTCCTCTAACAAGTATTTATTATTCTAGTAACTTTTCCTTCCATGTATGTAGATAACAAACTTGTCACCTTAAGTTGTCCACCATTTTGTCATATTGTATCTACATTTCATGCTGCTCGTGACATCAACTTTCTGTCATAACAAAACAAATCCTACAACTCCTGATTCATCGGTCTGATGAAGAACCAAAAGTGATATCCTCAAACAACTTAATTTGTGATCTTACAATATTATCAATATGAGGTAACTCCTCTTCGATGAAGTAATTAAACATCCATTCAGTTACTGACTCATTCTTCTAGACTCCACAAAGGAATTAAAAGATAAAACACTAATCTGCTTCCCCTTTTCTCAAGCTATCTTTCATGCAACAGCATGTTGTCCTTGACTATTGTTTTTCTTATCATCTTGATCCTTTAATTCCATTTGGCTCTTTCTGAACCATCTAGAAGTTAGACCAAAGTTCATCTTATCTTGATATAATTTTAAGAATCTTCAACACTTAGATGCCCCTGAACCCGGTTGATTGCTTCTGGATCTTCCCATTCTTAAGTCCACAATTTTTCAAAATAAGCTATTATTTAGGTTTTGATCATAATCTTGATACCCTAGGCATACCTTGCCTTAGATAGAATGGTTTCATACAAGTACTTGATAACTCAAATTACTTCTAGGAGCATTTAATGGTTACAAGCAAAATTGTTTACAAATTTTATTATCACTTCTTCAGACAAATTTAATACCAAAGGGTTACAAAAAGGCTATCACTCCCTATGATAGGCTCAGTAAAAGATTTGATTACAGGATTGGCTATCACTTCCTGTGATAGACTCTATTACATAATTGTTTACAGTAACTATCACTTCCTGTGATAGATCCAATACAAAGATGTTTACAAAAATAACTATCACCTCCTATGATAGATTTTTAATGCGAAATAACTACCACTCACTGTGATAGATTCAAAGCAAAGGTTTACAAGGTTCACAAGGTTGATTTCAATTTTTTTGAGTTGCATGATGAGCCCCGAGGTTCAGTGTCGAACCTGGTAGCTCTGATACCATATGTAACAACCTAACCAGTCTACGGTTTTAAAAATTCAACCATCTATCGGTTTCAGCCGAAGAACAACTAACTTGTTTTCATTCTAGGGTTTCCAAATCATTTCAACTAACTTCCAAGTTTTCAGTTTCAGCTGAAAAGTAACATCTAACTGTTTCCATCAACCGCCTCACGGAAGATTAAACTAAATAACTGTCAAACTAGGGTTCCCATTTAACCAATATATATATAAACTAAGGAAAGGAAATAACTTCTCTTTATTCAATAACTAATTTCAGATCTTTCATTTCAGCTGAATGATACAAGTAACTGCCTAACTAATTAACTGTAGATTATTACAACGTACATTTAACATATACGAATGTCATTCATTGCATAAATGAAAGTAAGCTTAAAAAGCATTGCATGTACCTGGATTTATGAGTGAGGAAGAAATGCATTTGACATCATCATCTTGCTATTATACTTGGCTTCTTTAGCAATGAGGGAAAGAGAATTATCATCAGGGGCTTTACCGCCCAACCAAGACCTACTGGTCTTCCAAGTTTCTTCAACTGAAGAACCCGCCCTTCACGAGGGTAATCAACATGGATCAATTTATCATCATGCCTCTGAGCCTGGTGTCAAAGACCTATACCTCCTGATCGACCTAACTAAGGGTACCTCCCAACTAGAAAGGCCAGTCTGATCAGTGGTATATCCGGTATTTGATAGCTGACAAATGCTGAATCTAGCATCGTACCTTGGCCAAGGATTTTATATTACTAGCACTCCTATGCCGATATCTCTGGCACTCCTGTGCCGATAACTCTGGCACACCTGTGCCATCAGCATTCTCACCCTTGCTCGACATGACAACTCTCTGTTCGAGTTATAATTTAATAATAGCAATTTAATTACCATTTCTTCTTATTTTGAAGTTATAATTTAACCATCAATTTTCATACATAAAACTGGAGATTCATTGGCATAAGGATATTCAGGTCTCTCATTAATCTCATAAAGGACTCGGTGAGTAATATTATGCACTAGACAACTTCTAATTAGAGAGGAGGAAATTCGGTTTAACCAGATAGATCAAGTTCCTTAGATAATTTTACAATGGTTTAATTGAAACCAAATTCATAATCTTCTCTCTCATTTAAGGGTAAGTTAATATCATTAAGCATTTATTTATAAAGAGAGAGAGAGGGAGAGAGAGAGAGAGACCCGACTCCACAACTATCACTTCTTTTAAGACTATCTGTCTTCTCTAAACAAAGGTTGTTATCATTAATCTCTTATGTACTAAACGACATATTCAGATAAGTGGTCATTCAGATCTTGCCATTCAACTTTCTTATTTGGACCCAAGTGTATATTTCATTGACTGGTTTGAAAATCATTTTCTTTTAGTTTTCGGTTAATATACAAAGAAAAGAGAGAGATTGATACCTCGTTGAGGTTTATTTACATATTATGGTTCTAGATCATACCTCTTGATTTAAAGTTAGATAGATTACTTAGGATTTGTTAGCTTCATGATAATAGAGGAAGTCCAAGACTTGACATCTGAAAGGATTCTCTAGATTTAACAAAATTGTATCACAGAGAGACTAGTATCAGCTCTGATACTCAAACAAAGTATAAAGATCGCTTGCCTGAATTCTTTTAAATTTGTTCTTAGTTCAGATCGATTCAATCAAGGGTATTCCAAGCAAAAGAATAGGTACAAAAGTTCATAACTTTGAATATGATTGTCTCATCTCAGATAAACCATTTGAAGAGAAAGAAATGAGTTTCGTTTCAATCAAGGAGGTGACTAGATTCAAGGCAGTCCGACGACTACTTAACAAGCATTCATTTACTACTAAGAAGAGATGGCTTAGAGTTTGACTCATGCAGTTTATTTGACATAACATTTGATGATAGATTATTCTAAGGGTCGAGTCTTCTACACTTTCAAATGGTCGAGGATTCTTTGATAATCCATTAATTCATGAGTAACATCAGAATAGTTTGTTGCTAGGGTAGCTAGATTAATCAATTTGCAAATCACAAATACGTGCCTGACTAAGAATGCTCAATCCCGAAGTATCCCGCACTAAAATTCTCTAAGCATCTGATGCTGAAGTCTCTGCTCCTGAACTCATTTCCCTCTGATACCTAGAAATGAATGGCCAGGGTTTGTCGCCACCAGCGCATGACAAAATATTGCCCATTGATGACAAGAATTTAAGGATCATTTATAGTGATGGCTATCGTTGAAAAAGATTAAGCTCTCTTTTGATTTCGGTTGGAAATGGAGAGAGACAGACCTTGGTTATTGTACATGATTGATAAATGAAGGGCTCCAACAAGATTTCGAATGAATTAAAAAATAATAGAGAAACAAAACCCCCCCAGGCAGAGCTGCCTCTGTAAACAAGGATTTTTACCTCCCCCTCAAATGGAGAGAGCCCTTCCTAAAAACGAATAGCACCCAAACGTTACAAGAATCCTTCCATCTACTCATTCTTGGGTGTTCCAAGATGGAGGTGGCGCGCGCATGGGAATTTCCTTCCTCGTTAAATTGATTTCACTCAATATTCAATTTAATTAATTTTAATTTAAGTCATTCGATGATATAAATTTGAAATTGATAACCTTTAATTTATGCCATTACTTATTGATTCAATGTTCAATATTTACTCACGAGATTAATACATATATCAAGAGTCGCTTCACTCCATTTTAAAAGGGTGTAATAAATTTAAAATTATAACTATTATATTTATTGATAATTGATCAATCATTTGAAATCTTTCCTAAAGATGATTAAAGATTGTACATTTTAAATTAGCTTATAAAATAAATAACTATCATAAATTATTTATGGCCAAGTTATGACGTTGATTCACTGACTGACTCGAGGCTGATGATAAAATTGATCCTTGTTACCACATCCTCTCCCTGATGATATTTCTCTTTCTCTCGTGGCGTCGACAGATCCTGCATCCACTGATTAGGATTATGATTAGATCGTTCTCAATGGCTAAATAATATGCATTTAAATTTACTCTCATGATCTCATTCAACTTCACGTGAACAATAAATTCACTTGTAAAATAAAGAGTTTGTTAATATTACAATTATGATAAAAAGAACAACTATTGCCTTCTCAATGTCATTTTCACATGAATGTAGTTGTTTGCAACTAACTTTGCATTCAAAATATATAACCAACATATAGTCTCAATGTGAGGGATGTGACATTTATGGCAGCCACTTGGAGTATCAATATGTTGAATTGGTTCTAGAGTTAAGTTATATAAAAAAAATTTATTATGTTTCTTGAAGGTTGGTAGTTTTATTAGAGGTGTGGATTCAATTTTTTAAGGCGGTTAGAGGAGTTTCACTTCACAACTACTAACAAAATTTTTGAAGTATCGAGAGAGATTGAAATTTTCTTGTGTAAGGGAGGGAAATTCCAAAATCTCTAGTTTAGCTTGGAATGGATCATTTTTGGTGTTGTGAGATGGAGGTGAATAAGGTGGGGTTGTGTATGTATGCAAAGGGAAAGTGAATTGTAAATTTGTGAAGGGGGATGAATGAGTAGATATAAGATTTACATGCACAAAGCTAGAGGGATTCCCATTGGAAATACCTAAGGAAGTATTGACATTGCTAGTAGGTTGTATGGTTGTAGTAACATGAGGATCGATATATGTAGGAATAGAGGTAAGGGTTGTGGAAGGAGGAATTGGATTTCCACCTTGACTTTGAGTATACCCCAAAGCTTGAGCACAACTAGTCATTGTAGGATCATGTTTATCAACAATATGAGCTAGAATTCACATAATCTCTATCCCATGTTCGTTTTCAAGCATTCTTCTCACTTTATCTAAAGTAGGAATGACACTACCAAGAACATTTTCAGAAGTCACAAAGTTTTGCAGTTTCTCTAATTCTTCATCTATCTTTCTTATGTTCTCTTGTGGGAAATTAGGAACCCTTGTTTCAATGTCATTCACATTATTAGTGGGTAGGGAAGTCATGGGAAATGAAGTGTTAAGTATATGATCCATAGTGGGTTGACTAGTGTCAACATTATGAGTGAAAAAGTTAGAAAACCCAAGATCCACAACGAATGGTGTATCGCGAGATGACATGAGTCTCAAACTATGTCTCATGAAATAATTGGAAATAAGACACCAAATTTTGAAGCTCATACAAGTTTCACAAATCCAAGGTGCACCCAAAATGGATAAGAGGTAATTTATGCAATGAAATAGCCTAGAATGTAAAGTGCAATGCAAGCATGTAAAAGTAATTTTCAGATTTAAACAAGATAATTTTCTGATTATGTTATGCGAAAACATGAAAATTATATCCTTTAGATGCAATTTTGAATTCACACAATGTACCAATTTTATCAAATGAAGCCTAACATGAGTAATTTGAGATAACAAAAATTCTGCAAATAGAAAACATCAAAATAAAATGTAGAAACAAAGATTTTAATGCCCAAAAATATAGGAAAAATACCTAATCAAGGACTCATTCACCCATGGGTGAATGGGTCCTAGCTCAAGGTTTTGAAAAATGAATTTATAGATTTTTGAGTTTATTCTTATGGTTTTCAAATTATGGATGGAGACAGGTGGTTACAATTTCAATTTTTTGTAAAATCAAGTCTAAATGCAAATACAAAATAGTGCTAAATGAAAAACTAAGAGACCTAATTTGAAATAAAATTTTGATTCAATTTTATATTTTAAGCTTCTGATCATGCAATGTCATGTAAATGCTTTGCAAAATGACTATTTTTTTATATTTTCTAGATTTTAAAAGATGCAAAAATGTAATCCTAAAACCCTAGACGAGATGCAAACTAATGCAAGTTAAGCAACCCTAAATGAGATTCAATTCAATGCAATACAATGCAAATGAATGCAAATCCTAGATCCAGGGTTGAAATAGACTCCAAAATTAGAAAGATCTAATGCTCAAATGTCGAGTTCACCAAAATGAAATGGAGAAAAAGTAGGTGTATGTAGGTCCACCAAAATGGATTGATGAACCAATTAGGGATGTATTTTCCTTTATTTCATTAGGAAATGAGATCCATGCAATGAATTGATTATCAACCCTTAGGTGAATCAAGTCAAAGCAGGAATCTTCAGATTTCCTTATGCTTGAAGGATGGGGGTCAGGTTCACCAAACACTTTTGGGATAAGAAATAAAAATATCAAATCATCCCAATTATGTCAAATTAAACTTGAAACAACAATATTAAACTCAAAATAAGCAGAACCAAAAATTGATTTGTAGATTTGAGAAGGGTAGAATTGTGTTTACTAGTCACCAAAAGTGAGTTTTCAAAGGCTAACTGGTACTCATTCACCCATGGGTGAATGGGTCTAGTGTTATGGTTTTTTTTACAATTCTCGAGAGCCTTTGACATATATTTGAAGCTTCTAATTTTTCTAGGTGGTAGTGTCAGAATGTTGGAAATAACATTTATAAGTGAGTTTCCATGAGATGGCAATAATTTTGACAACTTTTGTAACTTTGTCAACTTCTTCAAATTTTGTCTTCAAGAGATCTTCAAGCTTTCTTCCACTTAGATCTACAAACACAATATAAGAGGGAAAAAATGTTTATTTTTGGTGAATGAGGGTTTGCCTTGGTCAAACCCCGTTTCGGTAATCAAACCTTGAAATGAATAAAAGCATGAAAGAGGGAATGAAGAATGAACAAAGCTATGTTACCACTCAACAAACCCTTGGATAAGTTGAATAAAATTTTGTAACTTGTATGAAATGGCTTTAATGGATGTGAATCTTGAACTTTGAATCTTGCTTGAAATAGTGCTTTGAATGCTTGATTTGATCACAAAACCTACATCACAATGTTGACTCCAAAAACATGCATGCTGCATGAAGACTTTGACATGATGATTAGATATTGAATGTTACAATAAAACTATGATATTTCTGCTCTTGAATAACTTTAACCATAATTTTTTTCTTGTAATTGAACACTTGAAAATCTAGCTTGAAAAATCTAGGTGAAAATTAGAAAATAACCTTGTATTTATAGGTATGTATCCTTAATTTCCCAAAATCCAACTATCACAAGCCGACATTGAATTACAAATTTGAATAGATTAAAATATTTCCAAAAACTCAATTTAAATTTAGGTCCTAAGGTTTAGGGAGGACCCATTCGCCCATGGGTCCTAGGTCCATAAACCTAGGACACACATTCCTCAATGTAAAGCATTATGTTTAGGCATTAATTAATTTGTTGAGTTTCCCTTTTGAAAAATGTAATTTAATGGGCTTGGAAATGAATTATAGGACCAATTAAGGAATAATTAAGATCAATTAATTAAGGGATCCCTTTAAATAAGTGTGAAAGTGTAAAGGTATACACTTTGCAACACTAAATTAAGGCACAATTAAGTCCAATTTAACTAGGAGGGCCCAAACAAGTGAGAAAATGTAAACAAATACATTTTTCTACACTATAAATGCAATGTTGAAAAATGATAAAATAGGCCTTGGGATGCATAATAAAGGGGTTTAGGGGCCTATTATTAAAGGATAAAAAAGAAATGTAAGGTCACTAAAACAGGTCCAAATTAAGTGTGAAATTGTACTATCACATATAAAGGAGTAAAATTTTCTACATTGTACAACATGTAAGTATTTTATTTTAATCTAATTCTACCAAATCCATCACCTTGTGAGAGGATCATGCACTTTCACTATCACCAATGTCCTATAGTAACTGGTGCACAGGCTACCTAAATCAATTGATATCTTTGCATTAGTCCCAAATACATCCTCAAATGGGCTCATATCAAAGCAACCTTATAGGTTACTATATCTACCCACAATGCATACTTTAGTTTGTCATCCCACATATTATTATTTAGGGCCATAGTCCTTTTGATGATTTTCATAAGATTGTTGTTGCTGGACTCAACTTGTCCATTTCCTTAGGGATGAGAAGACAAGGTCAATACTATATTCATCACATAATTTTGAAAGTTCATGTGAACTAAAACACATGCCATTATCTACTATGATCCTTGTAGATACACCAAACCTAGTTATAACATTATTTAACAAAATTTTGATTACTACCTTTGATATGACATTGCAGTATCGGCATTGTTTCAACCCACTTGTTAAAGTAATCGATTACAACTAGGATCCATTTGTAGTCATTATTGGATTTTCTTATATTTCAGCAATGAAATCAACTCTCCAATGTAGAAAAGGAGCATCGAAAATACCAGAAAGAGAGGAAGAGAACTTACAAATTTAATTTTACCTACAAACCTCTAGCAAGAATCACACCTGCTTACTCTTTTAATTACATCCTTGACTAAGGTAGACCACCAAAAATCATCCCTAAGAAATTTATGTGCAATCATCTTGGCTTTGAAATGAACCCCACAAACATCTTAATAGAATTCATTAATCACCTAGTTGGACTATTCTTGAATTAAACACTTGAGTAGAAGTTCACTTGGGTCTCTCTGAATTAAACTACCATATATTACCACACATACTTTTGTGACTTAATCTTTAGATCTCTTTGCTAAATTTCACTCATCCTAGCTAGGAACCTCATGTTTAACAAATAGAAGACAAAATCCTTGTACCAAGGATGGTCCTTCAATGGAAAATAAGCATGTGCATGACTAGAATTAGCTTCATTTACTTCAAAAACCTCAAGGTTTGTATTTTCCATCAAATTTTCTAAACCTTGACCTCTTACCAACTTGATTGTTTAGACTTCAATGCCATATTCTTGGATTTTTTTATCCATTTACATCTCTTGCTTGAAGATTCTTATTGATTAGGGATATATTATAGTTGTATGAGGGACAAATGCAATCACCTTAGCTCCAACTAGATAGGGCATGTAACTCTTCACAAATTTTATGAGGGAATATGCATGTTTTGTTGTTGTTTAATATTTAAATGTAACCCCTACAAGGATTTACTAAAGAATGCAATCAATTGTTCATAGCCATAATTGTTCTTTTGAAGTAAAACCACATAAATGCAGTGAAAGGAAGAAAATAAAAATAATTGAAGGGCTCTAGATTAATCAAGGCTAATTAGACTAGTGCTTCCTTGATAGCTTGCTTAATCCCAACTCGATTCCTCTTTCTAGGTGATTTTTTACCCTTTCTTCAACATATTGGAAATTTATTTGGTCTTATTTAAAAGGATTTTGGAAAAAATCACCTTAAGAAAATGATATTCGTAAATAGATTGAACTCCTTTCACTATCTTAGGCTTGGTATGAGGTTGAATTATTTGACCCTGTTCAAATCAATCTTGAAACAAAGGTTTGAAATCAAAATGGAATTACCAATGGAAATTGCATCAACTTGCATTAACAATTTGTAGGAGGTTCATAACCAACATGTAAAAGTATGGTGGACTATACCAATCAATTGGATTTCATTATCTTGTGGATCTCTATGAGGTAAGAGTAATGGACTCTACATATTCTTCTATGTGTTCATCCTATAGATTATTATTTCAACTATCATTTGAATTCTCTTCATCCCGATCATGTAATCCATATAATTTTTCTTCCATGTGCATTTTCCAACTTTTCTTTTTTTGCTTATAAGTGCATTATTCTTGTTCTTTCTTTTTCCTTCAATTTTTCTTCACCTAAATAAGCTCTAAACTCCCTAAAAATTGCAACTCTTAAGAAAACTATTTTCTAAGTTAGAAGAGTCCAAAGCTTATAACTTTTAATATTCTCACCATAACCAACAAAGATACATATATGAGCTTGTCAATTTAGTTTAGATCAATTTTCCTAAGGCTTGTGAACATAAGCCTCATAACATTATATCCTTGAATGTGAAAATGACAGTTTTTTATTAGTACATACTTTATAAAAAGTTTTATCAACAAAATTTAACAAGGAGATCAATTAAGCAAATAATAAGAAATGATTATAACCTTCATTTGAAATCATTGATCTAGTTGTGTACCACTTAGCATAATTCTAACTCTTTCAATTAAGATTTGATTCATCTTTTTTGCTATCCCATTCGATTGGGAAGTACAAGGGTGTAGTCTTCATCCAAAAAATACCTGCATGATTATAAATTTTATCAAATTATTTCAAACAATATTCTTCACCGTTATCAAATCTCAACATACTTATCTTATGTAGTGTAGAAAATTGTACTCCTTTCTAATTGAAAGTACAATTTCACACTTAGTTTGGACCTATTTTAGTGACCTTTCATTTATGCATTTTTAAATCTCATTAATGGGTCCCACCCTTTATTATGCATCCCAAAGCCTATTTTATTTATTTCTTGATAATTTAACCTACGTTGAATAAATGCTATCAATTAACTTAATGCCCCGAGATAAATTTGGTCACTAAAATACTGACCTTAATATAGTTGAATTGAAATGAGGGTGATTAATTTAAATTGAGATGTTAAAATGAAATTTGAGTATAGATACGTTGGAGTGATTGAAATGAAATTAGAGTTTACTTATAAATTGAAGTTGAGTAATTTTTATGACTAATGTGATACCAACACATGAACAATGCTTCGTGGTAGAAATTTACAATTAAGTACTAAAATCAAATAGTCTAGTAATTCAATTGTGCTTGATTCTTTTTATTTATAAATGTTAAAAGGAAAAGTCATTAAATCAATAAAGTTAGCGTTGCAAATGTCTATCTTGTATTTTTAACCTATTATTCAGTTGTAATGGTAAGGTCCTTGTGATATTCAATTTGAAATCCACATTTATAAGAAAATTTATCCATCAAGTATAAGTAGTTTATATTGGCTAATTTATTTCATTACTGTCCATCTTTAGTCATTTATTTGTATTAACGTTAGTGGGTTTCTTTGTGTTTATGCACAAGATCGAATTTCTATAAGATAGTTTGAATTAAATTATTATTATCCCATAAATTTAATTATTTAATTGTGATTTAGTAGATCAACTCAATAACATGCATTTATGGTTTTTATATTTATATTATATATATTGCAAAACTATTATGATTTCTTTTGTTACATATTGTAATTTATTATAGGATTAGTATTGCGTAAATTGAATTTAAAATAGAAGTTATAAATAACAAATTTCTAATTGGTGTTAGTAATTAGTTGTGATATAACGATTGTTTTCGTAGTGATATTGTTTCCTTCTTCTACTAATATTAATCATTGCATTGATCATGAAAGTACATATAAATAAATTATAAAATTGTATATACATTGTAACACTAAGGAACCTTTATTTTTATCATTAAGAGCATTTTGAATCAGCCATGAATCATTTATGTTTTAATACTTATTTTATTAAATTCTAAGCCAAATTTAGTTAATTAATTATGTTTTATTAAGATTATTCTTGGAGGGGAATCACAAGACTTTTGGTAGGTTAGCTTCTTTCATCATAGTCCTAAAAACTTCTTGAATAGTTTGGTTTTTCCTTTCAACCACTCCATTCTACTAAGGAGTTCTAGGGGCAGACAAGTGACTCTTTATTCCATGATCTGCACAAAACATGTTAAACTCATTGGAGGTAAATTCTCCACTTTTGTCAAATCTTAAACATTTTATTTTCAAATCCATTTCATTCTCAAACATATATTTAAATGCTTTGAATGAATCTATTTAGAGCATCAAATTTCTCTCTAAGAAAAGTAACCCAAGTCATTCTAGAGTAATCATCAATCAAAAGTATGAAATGCCTGTCACCTTGAAGACTTATCACCCTTGTAGGACCACAAAGATTTGTATGTATTAATTATAGTAGTTCGGTAGCAGATTCTTCCTTTTCTTTGAAACTACTCCTTATTTGCTTTCCAAATTGACATTTTTTACAAATGGAATTGATAGGATTTGTAATTCTTGGTAGGTCTCTCACTCCAATTATCAAAATTCATGTTACACATCCTTTGGTGCCATAACTAACTGTCATTAATCTGAGATATAAAGTAATGACCATCAACACCCTTGAGTTAGATATTTCCATTTGTCCTCTTACTACCAACCATCATAGTTCCAGACCCTTTTATGATCTTTCATCCTTAAACACAAGAGTATATCCTTTGCTTCACATTTTTCCAACACGCAAAATGTTATACTTTAAGCCTTTAACATAGTAAACATCTTCAATATTATGCTTGCCATAAAAACTGATTGAACCTATTCCACAAATCTTAGCTCTTGAATCATCTCCAAATTTAACTAATCCTCCATCATACTTTTCAAGTTTAACAAACTTACTTTTATCTTTGGTCATGTGATTAGAGCAACCACTAGCAACAACCTGGTAGTTCTTATCCTATTTAACATGAAAAGTAGAAACCAAAGTACCTTCAACCTTATCCTTCTTCGAAACACTTTCCTTCAAACAACTTTTAGAGTTAGTAGAAGTAGATTCATCTTTTAAAGCTAAGAACAAGCATTCATTCTCATCAGCATCTCCATAATTAAATTCATCATCAGAAATACCAACATCTTCTCTAACATAATAACTTCTTTTAATCATCCTTCATTTGTTCTACTTACTTTTATTGTTCACAACTCTGTTTGGACATCTTGAATCATAGTGACCTATATTTTCACAATTCAAAAATTTCAAAGGTAGTTTGAACCTTTGTACTTTTTGGTGCCCTTTTTTATCATCCTTACAAATTTAGCTTCCACGTCAAGATCTTCTCCATTTGAATCTTCAAGCTTTTTTTATTTTCCAACCTTCAAAGTAGTCTCTACTTTTATACCATTTTTCAAACCAAGTTTTCTCATTTTAAATGAAGCTAGTGTACCAAGCAACCGATCTCTAGAATAAGTATTAAAATTTGCAACTTCCTCAATTATATATACCTTTTCACTGTAAGAATCAAGAAGAGATCTGAGAAATTGCTTTACCACCCTAGATTCTTTGACTTGTGCACCAATACCTCTCATAACACTTACCAACTTGTCAACCCTGCATGTAAATTGTGATCATTTCATCTTAGATATTTGCAGCTGTCTCAAATTGTGCCTTCAAATTCTTCAACTTTGCTTGTTTAACCTTATCATCTCTTCATAAATTCTTTCAAACTTATCCCAAACTTCTTTAGAGTCTTAAGATTCATAACTTTTACCACTTCAAAATTTGAAAGACTATTCACAATAATAAATATTTCCTTAGCATTTACCTCATGTGCCTTGATCTCATCACTTGTACTTGGACCATTCACAGGTGCAACATATTGGGTCTTTATTTCCTTTTCAATCTCATACCCATGTGATTCTAGATATCCTTCCATCTTTGTCTTCCAGAATGCATAGTTTGTACCATCAAATCTAGGGCAATCTAACTTGTTCACCATCTTGAATCTACCTCAAGCAATTAAGCTCTTCTCGAAGGAACCTTGCTCTAATACCAATTGTTGAACGAACAAGACAACTAAGAGGGGGGTTGAATTAATTGTATCAAACTAAAACATCAAAACCCTCAACAATAATTAGATCCACAAGTATTCATTAAACCCTTATTCTATTAGAGTGATTAATCATGAAATGCAGATAACAGAAATTGAAACAACACCATACGCAAGAGGACACTATATTTACATGGAAAACCCAATGAGGGAAAAACCATGATGAGGACTAGATCATAATATAATTAATTACAAAACTACTACAAAGGCTCACTGCCAAAATAGGACACACTGTATAATAGGGCTCATAGCCAAATCTCACTACTTAGAATATGAAGAAGAAGATATAAGAGAAATTTTACACATAGAAGACTATCTCAATGCAACAAGGATTCCACCATAAATACTCCAACACTTTGATAGTCTTGTTTGAAAGATTGAGGATGCCTCCAACTCACTGCCTTCAGAAGTCCAACACTTGAAGTTCACACTGCTTTGCTCAAATTCACATGTATACTTTTGCAATTCACACTATATTCATCACTCACATCTATCTTGCCTCTATATTCAGATATTCCAACAACACGACTCATATTTATATCATCCTCAACCTGAAAACCTTCTCCAAGGTCAAAAACACATCCTTTACATTCACAATTTCAAATTAGGTTGGCACCTAAATATTCCTATAGTGGATAGGAATGAAGGTGACCCATATAAATCCTTAGTTAGGACCTAAATTTGTCCTAACACACCTCAAAATTCTTCCACAAATTCAAAACAACTTTGTATGTAGTGTTAACACCAAGTTGACCATTACCCGTCCTAAACACCATAAAACTATTAAGAACACGCTTCCCATTTGATCAAGATGACACGCGGTCCATACAAATATCTTTTACACGATTTGGAACAATCCATGAACCACTTGAGATCCAACAAAGAATTCATCCAAAATCGCATCATAGAAATACTTCAACCTAGAACATCTAGTTATCCTCATACACACATTGACGCATGAAACACACATTATACTGCACCAAATCAAGAGAAAATTTGAATTCTAAAAGATATAAATGACATAAGAAAATTCCTAGATCTACACAACCTGAAACAAAATTATAGAGAAATAGATCAAATACATTTCTCCCAGACCACACTAAACACCACTGAAAACCTAGTTCACACATTGGTGAACATATCTCACTCTGCACAGCGATCCAAAAACCCAAATTCTAGATATAACAACTACTGACAACCTTAAACAAAATATTAGATTCGTACAGGAATAACATCAACATAGAAGAAACACAGAGCTCATCTTAGAGCACATTCTAAACACTTACACAACACTATTTTCTCTTTTTATCAAATTTTCTCAAAAGCACTTGGAAACCAAGTACCAGAGACACCATCTTAGCACATTACTTCATTGCAACACATCTCTAGACACTACAGCATAAAGATAGCTCCATGTACTCACAACACTTCCTCAATATCTCAACTATACATGCACACAAATAACATATTAGATATAACAACAACATAGAAGAAACACAGAGCTCATATTAGAGCACATTCTAAACACTTGCACAACACTATTTTCTCTTTTTATCAAATTTTCTCAAAAGCACTTAGAAACCAAGTACCAAAGACACCATCTTAGCACATTACATCATTGCAACACATCTTTAGACACTGTAGCATAAAGATAGCTCCATGTACTTACAACACTTCCTCAATAACTCAACTATACATGCACACAAATAACATATTAGATATAACATCAACATAGAAAGAAACCACGGAGCTCATCTTAAAGCACATTCTAAACACTCAGAAACACTATTCTTTTTATCAAATTTTCTCAAAAGCACTTGGAAACCAAGTACCAGAGACACCATCTTAGCACATTACATCATTGCAACACATCTTTAGACACTGCAGCATAAAGATAGCTCCATATACTCACAACACTTCCTCAATATCTCAACTATACATGCACACAAACTGATTCTTTCTTTTCAACAATTTTCTCAATATCCTCAACATCAATAACTTGCAACAACCTTCATCAACACATAATTGACATCAATGACAACACCAACTTGTTGATATCAATGAAAACACCTTCATACTTGCAATACTAGCTATGCAAAGAGGACCATTGGGTGCATTTTTTATTATGTCATTTGTGTGAAAGCAATGTTAAGGGCCATATCGGTTTGGCCCTTACGAGGTTTAATCTCAATAAATCCAACCATGAATTTATAGAGTGTTCTCCATTATCATTTGTGTTATCATCATCCATGTCAACATTCATCACATCATTCTTTGTTTCACTAGCTTTGACAAAGGAAATGTTGTGATTAGGCATAGGATTAGTAAAGATTTGGAAATTTTGGTTAGGAGGAGCTATGAACTTATTATCTTGAACATTAACACCTCCAATTTGAATATGATTAGAATCAATGAGGTCTTGCACAAGATGTTTAAGACACTTCCAATATTTTGTATCATGTCCATTTTTTTGATGAAAATGATAATATGCATTTGGTCTATAGTTTGAAGGTAAAGGTTTAGTAGGATCAAGACCTCCAATAGGAGGTAAGGAAATTAAATTATTGTTTAAGAGTTTCAACATGGTATTGTGAAGGGTATTAGGTAGGGGTGTAAATTGTCTATTTCTATCCCCAAAGGTATATGGATTTTTCATCTTTATGGAAGCCACTTGGGTATCAATATGTTGAATTGGTTGAGGGGGATTAAGTTGTAAAAAGCTCTTATTTTGTTTCTTGAAAGGTTGGTAGTTTGTTTGAGGTGTGGATTCAGTTTTTTTGAAGATGGTTAGAGGGAGTTTTCACTTCACAACTACTAATAGAATTTTGGTAATCATGAAGGGTGGTACACAACTATGTAAAGGAGGGAAATTTCAAAATCTCTAGTTTAGCTTTGATTTTGTTTTGTAAATTTGCAATAAACATTCTTTGAAGGTTGACATTAGGAATCTTAATATTTATTTACGAGTAAAGCATTTGATATCACTCTATAAAATTAGTAACCTTTCTATCCTCCTTTTGTTTGCATGTCATTAAATTAGCTAGGTTCATCTTGGGACCCATGTGTATTTGGAAGTGATTTTAAAGGGCATCAATAAGTTCATTGAATCAAAGTATTGAGTTATTCAGAAAAGAGAAAAACCACTCTAAAGTAGTATCTTTCAAGGATCTAGGGAAGATTTTAGCCAAGAGTTTATATTCAAAAATGAAGTCACCACTGTGTATGTGGAAACATGGTTAACAGGTTCTCCTTTCCCACCATATTTATCAAATATAGGAACCTCTATACCTTGTGTCATTTGTATTCTCAATATCTCCAAGGATAATGGGTTGGTTTTGATGTATTGTGAAGGTTGGCCATTGTTGTTTTGGTTTAGTGTGGCAATTTATTGTTGGAGGGATGAGACATTTTGCAAAAGTGTGTCAATGATTGGATTGTTGTTGGTGTTGTGAGATGGAGGTGAATAAGGTGGGGTTGTGTATATATGCAGAGGACAAGTGGATTGTAAATTTGTGAGGGGGGATGGATGAGGAGATATAAGATTTGAATGCATAAGGCTAGAGGGATTCCCAATGCAAATACCTAAGGAAGTATTGACATTGCTAGTAGGTTGTATAGTTGTAGTAGCATGAGGATTAGTGTAGGTAGGAATAGAGGTAAGGGTTGTGGAAGGAGGAATTGGATGTCCACCTTGACTTTGAGTATACCCCAAAGCTTGAGCACAACTAGTCATTGTAGGAGCATGTTTATAAAAAATATGAGCTAAACTTAGCATAATCTCTATTCCATGTTCATTTTCAAGCATTCTTCTCACTTTATCTAAAGTAGGAATGACACTACCAGTAATATTTTCAGAAGTCACAAAGTTTTGTAGTTTCTCTGATTCTTCATCTATCTTTCTTATGTTCTCTTGTGGGACATTAGGAACCATTGTTTCAACGTCATTCAAATTAGTAGTGGGTAGGGAAGTCATGGTAAATGAAGTGTTAAGTATATGATCCATAGTGGGTTGACTAGTGTCAACACTAAGAGTGAAAGAGTTAGAAAACCCAAGATCCACGATGAATGGTGTATCACGAGATGACATGAGTCTTGAACTATGTCTCATGATAGCATTGGCAATAGGACACCAAATTTTGAAGCTCATACAAGTTTAACAAATCCAAGGTGCACCCAAAATGGATAAGAGGTAATTTATGCAATGAAATAGCCTAGAATGTAAAGTGCAATGCAAGTATGTAAAAGTAATTTTAAAATTTAAACAAGATAAGTTTCTGATTATGTTATGCAAAAACATGAAAATTATATCTTTTAGATGCAATTTTGAATTCACACAATGTACCGATTTTATCAAATGGAGCTTAAATTAATATGAGTAATTTGAGATAACAAAAATTCTACAAAATGAAAACATCAAAATAAAATGCATAAACAAAGATTTTAATGTCCAAAAATATAGGAAAAAGACCTAATCAGGGACTCATTCACCCATGGGTGAATGGGTCCTACCTTAGGGTTTTGAAAAATGAATTTATAGATTTTTGAGTTTATTCTTATGGTTTTCAAATTTTGGTTTGAGACAGGTGGTTATAGTTTCAATTTTCTGTAAAATCAAGTCTAAATGCAAATACAAAATAGTGCTAAATGAAAAACCAGGAGACCTAATTTGAAATACAATTTTGATTCAATTTTATATTTTAAGCTTCTGATCATGCAATGTTATGTAAATGCTTTGCAAAATGACTAAATTTTTTGTATTTTCTAGATTTCATAAGATGCAAAAATGCAATCCTAAAACCCTAGACGAGATGCAAACTAATGCAAATTAAGAAACCCTAAATGAGATTCAATTCAATGCAATACAATGCAAATCCTAGATCTAGGGTTGAAATAGACTCCAAAATCATAAAGATCTAATGCCTAAATGTTAGGTTCACCAAAATGAAATGGAGAAAAAGTAGGTGTATGTAGGTCCACCAAAATGCATTGATGAACCAATTAGGGATATATTTTCCTTTATTTAATTAGGAAATGAGATCCACACAATGAATTGATTATAAACCCTTAGGTGAATCAAGTCAAAGCAGGAATCTTCAGATTTCCATATGCTTGAAGGATGGGGGTCAGGTTCACCAAGCACTTTTGGGATAAGAACTAAAAATATCAAATCATCCTAGTTATGTCAAATTAAACTTGAAACAACAATATTAAACTCAAAATAATTAGAACCAAAAATTGAATTGCAGATTTGAGAAGGGAAAAATTGTGTTTACCAGTTACCAAAAGTGAGTTTTCAAAGGTTGATTGGTACTCATTCACCCATGGGTGAATGGGTCTAGTGTTAGGTTTTTTTTTACAATTTTTGAGAGCCTCTAACACATATTTTAAGCTTCTAATTTGTCTAGGTGTTAGTGTCAGAATGTCGGAAATAACATTTATAAGTGAGTTTTCATGAGATGGAAATAATTTTGACAACTTTTGTAACTTTGTCAACTTCAAATTTTCTATTCAAGAGATCTTCAAGCTTTCTTCCACATAGATCTAAAAACACAAGATAAGAGGGAAAAAATGTTTCTTTTTGGTGAATGAGGGTTTACCTTGGTCAAACCCCGTTTTGGTAATCAAACCTTGAAATGAATAAAAGCATGAAAGAGGGAATGAAGATTGAATAAAGCTATGTTACCACTCAACAAACCATTGGATAAGTTGAATGGAATTTTACAACTTGTGAAAGAAATGGATTTAATGGGTATGGATCTTGAACTTTGAATCTTGCTTGAAATAGTGCTTTGAATGCTTGATTTGATCACGAAACCTACATCACAATGTTGACTCCAAAAACATGCATGATGCAAGAAGACTTTGACATGATTATTAGATCTTGAATGCTACAATAAAACTATGATATTTTTTTCTCTTGAATTCATTTAACCATAAAATTTTCTCTTGTAATTGAACACTTGAAAATCTAGCTTGAAAACTCTAGGTGAAACTTAGAAAATAACCTTGTATTTATAGGTATGTATCCTTAATTTCTCAAAATTCAACTATCACAAGCTGACATTGAATTACAAATTTGAATACATTAAAATATTGCCAAAAACATAATTTAAATTTAGGTCCTAAGGTTTAGGGAGGATCCATTCACCCATGGGTTCCAGGTCCATAAACCTAGGACACACATTCCTCAATGTAAAGCATTATGTTTAGGTATTAATTAATGTTGAGTTTCCCTTTCAAAAAATGTAATTTAATGGGATTGGAAATGAATTATAGGACCAATTAAGGCATAATTAAGATCAATTAATTAAGGGATCCCTAAATAAATGTGAAAGTGTAAAGGGATACACTTTGCAACATTAAATTAAGGCACAATTAAGTCCAATTTAACTAGGAGGGCCCAAACAAGTGAGAAAATGTAAACAAATACATTTTTCTACACTACAATTGCAATGTTTAAAAACGATAAATTAGGCCTTGGGATGCATAATAAAGGGGTTTAGGGGCCTATTATTAAAGGATAAAAATGCATAAATGTAAGGTCACTAAAATAGGACCAAATTAAGTGTGAAATTGTACTATCACATATAAAGGAGTAAAATTTTCTACACTATACAACATGTAAGTATTTTATTTTAATCTAATTCTACCAAATCCATCACCTTGTGAAAGGATCATGCACCTTCACTATCACCAATGTACTATAGTAACTGGTTCATAGGCTACCTAAATCAATTGATATCTTTGCATTAGTCCCAAATACATCCTCAAATGGGCTCATATCAAAGCAACCTTATAGGTTACTCTATCTACCCACAATGCATACTTTAGTTTTTCATCCCACATCTTATTATTTAGGGCCAAAGTCATTTTGATTATTTTCATAAGATTGTTGTTGTTGAACTCAACTTGTCCATTTCCTTAGGGATGAGAACAAAAGGTCAATACTATATTCATCACATAATTTTGAAAGTTCATGTGAGCTAAAACACATGTCATTATCCACTATGATCCTTGTAGATACACCAAACCTAGTTATAATATTATTTAACAAAATTTTGATTACTACCTTTGATATGACATTACAGATTGATATTGCTTCAACCCACTTGGTAAAGTAATTGATTACAACTAGGATCCATTTGTAGACATTATTGGATTTTCTTATACTTCAATGATGCAATCAACTCTCCAATGTAGAAAAGGAGCATAAAAAATCACCAGAAAGAGAGGAAGAGCACTTACAAATTAAATTTTACCTACAAACCTCTAGCAAGCATCACACCTTCTTACTCTTTTAATTACATCCTTGACTAAGATAGACCACCAAAAATCATCCCTAAGAAATTTATGTGGAATCATCTTGGGTTTGAAATGAACCCCACAAACGTCTTAATAGAATTCATCAATCACCTAGTTGGACTATTCTTGAATTAAACACTTGAATAGAAGCTCACTTGGGTATCTCTGAATGAAACAACCATATATTAGCACACATACTTTTGTGACTTCATCTTTAGATCTCTTTGATAAATTTCACTCATCCTAGCTAGGAACCTCATGTTTAACAAATAGAAGACAAAATACTTGTACCAAGGATGGTACTTCAATGGAAAATAAGCATGTGCATGACTAGAATTAGCTTCATTTACTTCAACAACCTCAAGGTTTGTATTTTCCATCAAATTTTCTAAACCTTGAACTCTTACCAACTTGATTGTTTAGACTTCAATGTCATATTCTTGGATTTTTTTATCCATTTACATCTCTTGTAAGAAGATTATTATTGAGTAGGGATATATTATAGTTGCATAAGGGATACATGCAATCAACTTAGCTCCAACTAGATAGGGCATGCAACTCTTCACAAATTTTATGAGGGAATATGCATGTTTTTTTGTTGTTTAATATTTCAAATATAACCCCTACAAGGATTTACTAAAGAATACAATTAGTTGTTCATAGCTATAATTGTTATTTTGAAGTAAAACCACATCAATGGAGTGAAAGGAAGCAAATAAAAATAATTGAAGGGCTCTAGATTAATCAAGGCTAATTAGACCAGTGCTTCCTTGATAGCTTGCTTAATCCCAACTTGATTCATCTTTCTAGGTGATTGTTTACCCTTTCTTCAACATATTGGAAATTTATTTGGTTTTATTTAAAAGGATTTTGGCACAAATCACCTTAAGAAATTGATATTCCTAAATAGATTGAACTCCTCTCACTATCTTAGGCTTGGTATGCAGTTGAATTATTTGACCCTATTGAAATCAATCTTGAAACCAAAATGGAATTACCATTGGAAATTGCATCAACTTGCATTAACAATTTGTAGGAGGTTCATATCCAACATTTAAAAGTATGGTGGACTATACCAATCAATTGGATTTCATTATCTTGTGGATCTCCATTAGGTAAGAGTAATGGACTCTACATATTCTTCTATGTGTTCATCCTACACATTATTATTTCAACTATCATTTGAACTCTCTTCAGCCCGATCATGTAATCCATATAATTGTTCTTCCATGTGCACTTTCCAACTTTTATTTTTTTTCTTATAAGTGCATTATTCTTGTTCCTTTTTTTTCCTTCAATTTTTCTTCACCTAAATAAGCTCTAAACTCCCTAAAAATTGCAACTCTTAAGAAAACTATTTTCTAAGTTAGAAGAATCCAAAGCTTATAACTTTTAATACTCTCACCATAACCAACAAAGATACATATATGAGCTTGCCAATTTAGTTTAGATCAATTTTCCTAGGGATTGTGAACATAAGCCGAGCATAACATTATATTCTTGAATATAAAAATGACAATTTTTTATTAGCACATACTTTATAAAAAAAAAATTCAACAAAATTTAACAAGGAGATCAATTAAGCAAATAATAAGAAATGATTATAGCCTTCATTTGAAATCATTGATCTAGTTATGTACCACTTAACATACTTCTAACTCTTTCAATTAAGATTTGATTCATCTTTTTTTCTATCCCATTCAATTGGGAAGTACAAGGGCGTAGTCTTCATCCAAAAAATACTTGCATGATTATCAATTTTATAAAAAAAATTCAAACAATATTCTTCAATGTTATCAAATCTCAACAAACTTATCTTATGTAGTGCAAAAAATTGTACTCATTTCTAATTGAAAGTACAATTTCACACTTAGTTTGGACCTATTTTAGTGACCTTTCATTTATGCATTTTTAAACCTCATTAATGGGCCCCACCCTTTATTATGCATCCTAAAGCCTATTTTATTTATTTCTTGATAATTTAACCTGTGTTGAATAAATGTTATCAATTAACTTAATGCCCCAAGATAAATTAGGTCCTGAGCTTTTAGGTTGATACCCATGGGAAAATGGGCCCCCTTTAAGTTTACAAAATTAAATTTAAACATTTTTTTGGTGGCATTTTAAGGTCCTAAATTCAAATTCTAAGTGTCAACTTTTGGGATCTAATAAAAAGGAAATTAGAAAGGAAGCCTATAAAGCTAATTATTTCAATCATTTTTCACTAGACAAGCAAGATATTCACACAAGATCACAAGGATTTACATTCAAGAGCAAGGAGAAATCAATCAAGCATTCAAAGTTGAAGTCTTAGAGTAGCATTCTATTTGTTTTTGCAAGTCTTCAAGCTCATTTTGTCAACAAGATCAAGCATTGTCAAAGATTGATGATAGATGCCTATGGAGGATCATGATGGATTCTAGGTTTTGGGAGATGTACCAAGCCATTCAACCAAGCCTAATGACTTGTTTCCTAAGTGATTCTATCTTCTATTATCATTCTACTTTCTACCTAAAGGAAGGTATATTCAAATTTGTGATCTATTAGCTAGTGATTTGATATCTCCCAAAGTAGGTCTTTGTCACTATTCATTGTTTCATTTAGGCATCCTATTCTAACAAATTCGAGTGGGGTTTCTTTTCATTTGAGCTCTTATAATCTTAGACACACCTAAGATTAGGTCTTACACACACTTTCATGTTTTAGATCTATACTTTTCATCAAGGTTTAATTACCAAACTAGGGGTTTGACCGACGCAAACCCCCATCCACCACCAAACAACAATTTTTGTTTTATAGATTTATCATAGGTTTAGATCTGGGAGCAAAGGTTCAAAGGTATAGGGAAGAAGTGTAGGTAGAGGACTTAAATCCTAGATTCAAACTTTTCTAGAATAGGAGACCTAGACCCATTCGCCCATAGGTGAATGAGTCCTTGATAGGCTTGCATAAAAAGTGTTTTATGACAGGTGCATAGTGTTATCCTTTCCTAGATCTTCCAAAATATTTGTTGTTTCTCTCAGTTCTATGCTTAATCTACAAGATTCAAGGTAGTTTGCATTTTGGAGTTGATTTGCTATTTTTGGTTTTTCTCCCCAAAAGTGTTGTTTGACCTTGACCCTCATCCTTCAAGCATAAGGAAACTTGACGATTCTCACATTGGGTTGATTCACCTAAGGTTTTTTAATGAATTCATTATGGGGATCTCATTTCCTAATGAATGTGGGAAGAGAGGGCCTATTTTCAGCCTTTGGACTTATCTTTCCTTTTTTGGGAAACCTTTTTTTTCTTCATTTCATTATGGTGAACCCGACATGAATTGAACACACAAAATTTTGATCTAGTATAGGAAAAAAGTGAAGTATAGGAATTAAATCTCAGATTTACACTTTCTCAGAATAGGATACCTGGACCCATTCACCCATGGGCGAATGAGTCCTTGACAGGTTTGCAAAAACAACATTTTATGATAGGTGCACAGTGTTATCCTTTCCCAGATCTACTAGAATCTTTGTTGTTTCTCTTAGTTTTATGCTTAATCAACAAGATCCAAGTGGTAGTTTGCATTTTGGAGTTGATTTTCTATTTTTATTTTTTCTTCCCAAAAGTGTTGTTTGACCTTGACTTGCATCCTTCAAGCATAAGGAAACCTGAAGATTCTCACATTGGGTTGGTTCACCTAAGGGTTGTTAATCAATTCATAGTGGGGATCTCATTTCCTAATGAATGTGGGAAGATAGGTCCTATTTTCACCCTTTGGACTTACCTTTCCATTTTGGTGAACTTGACCTTGTACAACAAAATTCTAAAAATTGGAGTCCATTTCAACACTAGATCTAAGTTTTGCACTAGTTTGCATTAGGTTTGTATTAGTTGCACTATATTTAGGGTTCTTTAAACTTTCATTAGTGATCATTGCATTTAAGAGTTAAATTTGCATGTTTGCATCAACTAAATTCACAAAAATTTAGAAAATTTGTATTAGATTTGCATTCATTTTGCATTTTACTTACATCTAGATCATCATTCAATCATCTAAGTTTAGATTTAGATTCAAATTGTATTCTAAAAATATTCATTTAGTTCATCATTTGACCTTACTTGAGATTGCATTTAGACACCCTTAATCTAGAAAAACCTATTATAGAAACCCCTATTTGTAATCAGAAACAAAATTCACATAAAATAAACTCAGATCCTAAAAATTCATTTTAAAAAAACCCCAAGCAAGGACCCATTCACCCATGGGTGAATGAGTCCCTGTACAACCATTTCATACAAGTTTTTGGGTGATTTTTAGCCTCTATTTTACATTTTTGTTGTTGTTTTCAGATCTAAGAATTGGTTTCCTGAAACAGTCTATTTTTGAATTTAAGTTATTGCTTCTTTAGTTAGATCTTCTAACATTTTGGAAAAAATTCATTGCATATTTCATTTGAGGATAGCGTTATATTTCTATACTCTTCTTTTATTTTCATAATCATTTCATAGCTTAGATATATTAGTTTACATGTATCAATCATTAGAAAACATAAACCAAAAACCAAAAACATCAAACAAAACAAACAAAACAAGCAAAAATTGATGAAACCGTTGGAAAAATCATAGTAATTTGATCATGTCAAATATATTTTTCCAAGTTAACATATCCATAAATCCCTTTAGTAGTGATGACTTTGACATGTTAGATGAAGTCCTTGAAGATTTCCTCTCACAAGGTTCATCCACTAAGGCTTGCCATAATAAACCAAAATAAAGAGACGTTAATGTAATCACACCCCAGCTTATCCTTTACCCACCATCACATTAACCTCAAGTTCAAAAAAAAACTCATGCTTATCTTAGAACCACCTAAAAATAAAACATTAAGTCTAGGAGATATATTGAACTTTACAAGGAAAATTTATAGTAACAGTGTTTCACAACAACCAAGTTACAATACCGTTGCTCATAGACATAATACAAGAAACAATAGGCAACAACAAACTACTCCCATATCATTACCATTACCTCAACCGATCTTTCCTAGTGCTCCTCATTTGCCTCTACATAGTGGAAAGGAGTATGATCTTGTTGAAAAAATTACAAATACTCTTGCAATGATATCCTTATGGGATCTTATTCAAGCCTCACCTAATTACCATATTATGCTTCAAATAGCCTTGCAACAAGTTGTGGCTCCTCCTAGTACAAATCCAACTAATGTAGTAGCTCTAATTCAAGGAATGAATTTGGTTAATATAGACATTTTTCAACAAAGCAACTTACGCTCCTTGGAAGTGCAAAAACAACA
>VDFB02270651.1:514047619-514062763 GCA_007258455.2 Sequoia sempervirens
GATTTAATGACTTTTCCTTTTAACATTTATAAATAAAAAGAATCAAGCACAATTGAATTACTAGACTATTTGATTTTAGCACTTAATTGTAAATTTCTACCACGAAGCATTGTTCATGTGTTGGTATCACATTAGTCATAAAAATTACTCAACTTCAATTTATAAGTAAACTCTAATTTCATTTCAATCACTCCAACGTATTTATACTCAAATTTCATTTTAACATCTCAATTTAAATTAATCACCCTCATTTCAATTCAACTATATTAAGGTCAGTATTTTAGTGACCAAATTTATCTCGGGGCATTAAGTTAATTGATAGCATTTATTCAACGTAGGTTAAATTATCAAGAAATAAATAAAATAGGCTTTGGGATGCATAATAAAGGGTGGGACCCATTAATGAGATTTAAAAATGCATAAATGAAAGGTCACTAAAATAGGTCCAAACTAAGTGTGAAATTGTACTTTCAATTAGAAAGGAGTACAATTTTCTACACTACATAAGATAAGTATGTTGAGATTTGATAACGGTGAAGAATATTGTTTGAAATAATTTGATAAAATTTATAATCATGCAGGTATTTTTTGGATGAAGACTACACCCTTGTACTTCCCAATCGAATGGGATAGCAAAAAAGATGAATCAAATCTTAATTGAAAGAGTTATAATTATGCTAAGTGGTACACAACTAGATCAATGATTTCAAATGAAGGTTATAATCATTTCTTATTATTTGCTTAATTGATCTCCTTGTTAAATTTTGTTGATAAAACTTTTTATAAAGTATGTACTAATAAAAAACTGTCATTTTCACATTCAAGGATATAATGTTATGAGGCTTATGTTCACAAGCCTTAGGAAAATTGATCTAAACTAAATTGACAAGCTCATATATGTATCTTTGTTGGTTATGGTGAGAATATTAAAAGTTATAAGCTTTGGACTCTTCTAACTTAGAAAATAGTTTTCTTAAGAGTTGCAATTTTTAGGGAGTTTAGAGCTTATTTAGGTGAAGAAAAATTGAAGGAAAAAGAAAGAACAAGAATAATGCACTTATAAGCAAAAAAAGAAAAGTTGGAAAATGCACATGGAAGAAAAATTATATGGATTACATGATCGGGATGAAGAGAATTCAAATGATAGTTGAAATAATAATCTATAGGATGAACACATAGAAGAATATGTAGAGTCCATTACTCTTACCTCATAGAGATCCACAAGATAATGAAATCCAATTGATTGGTATAGTCCACCATACTTTTACATGTTGGTTATGAACCTCCTACAAATTGTTAATGCAAGTTGATGCAATTTCCATTGGTAATTCCATTTTGATTTCAAACCTTTGTTTCAAGATTGATTTGAACAGGGTCAAATAATTCAACCTCATACCAAGCCTAAGATAGTGAAAGGAGTTCAATCTATTTACGAATATCATTTTCTTAAGGTGATTTTTTCCAAAATCCTTTTAAATAAGACCAAATAAATTTCCAATATGTTGAAGAAAGGGTAAAAAATCACCTAGAAAGAGGAATCGAGTTGGGATTAAGCAAGCTATCAAGGAAGCACTAGTCTAATTAGCCTTGATTAATCTAGAGCCCTTCAATTATTTTTATTTTCTTCCTTTCACTGCATTTATGTGGTTTTACTTCAAAAGAACAATTATGGCTATGAACAATTGATTGCATTCTTTAGTAAATCCTTGTAGGGGTTACATTTAAATATTAAACAACAACAAAACATGCATATTCCCTCATAAAATTTGTGAAGAGTTACATGCCCTATCTAGTTGGAGCTAAGGTGATTGCATTTGTCCCTCATACAACTATAATATATCCCTAATCAATAAGAATCTTCAAGCAAGAGATGTAAATGGATAAAAAAATCCAAGAATATGGCATTGAAGTCTAAACAATCAAGTTGGTAAGAGGTCAAGGTTTAGAAAATTTGATGGAAAATACAAACCTTGAGGTTTTTGAAGTAAATGAAGCTAATTCTAGTCATGCACATGCTTATTTTCCATTGAAGGACCATCCTTGGTACAAGGATTTTGTCTTCTATTTGTTAAACATGAGGTTCCTAGCTAGGATGAGTGAAATTTAGCAAAGAGATCTAAAGATTAAGTCACAAAAGTATGTGTGGTAATATATGGTAGTTTAATTCAGAGAGACCCAAGTGAACTTCTACTCAAGTGTTTAATTCAAGAATAGTCCAACTAGGTGATTAATGAATTCTATTAAGATGTTTGTGGGGTTCATTTCAAAGCCAAGATGATTGCACATAAATTTCTTAGGGATGATTTTTGGTGGTCTACCTTAGTCAAGGATGTAATTAAAAGAGTAAGCAGGTGTGATTCTTGCTAGAGGTTTGTAGGTAAAATTAAATTTGTAAGTTCTCTTCCTCTCTTTCTGGTATTTTCGATGCTCCTTTTCTACATTGGAGAGTTGATTTCATTGCTGAAATATAAGAAAATCCAATAATGACTACAAATGGATCCTAGTTGCACCCATTACTAACAAGGGCTGAAGCAAATGCCAACTGCTAAATGTCATACCAAAGGTAGTAATCAAAAATCTTGTTAAAATACCAACACATGAACCAGGCTCTCTCAAGGACTCATAATGACAGACCATCCCAGGAATGACCACACCATGAATGGACTAGAAGGATAACTTAGCAGTGCATAGAGCAACTTATGCTGCTGCTTTGATATGAGCCCATTTGAGGATGTATTTGGGACTAATGCAAAGATATCAATTGATTTAGGTAGCCTATGTACCAGTTACTATAGTACATTGGTGATAGTGAAGGTGCATGATCCTCTCACAAGGTGATGAATTTGGTAGAATTAGATTAAAATAAAATACTTACATGTTGTATAGTGTAGAAAATTTTACTCCTTTATATGTGATAGTACAATTTCACACTTAATTTGGACCTATTTTAGTGACCTTACATTTATGCATTTTTATCCTTTAATAATATTCCCCTAAACCCCTTTATTATGCATCCTAAGGCCTATTTTATCATTTTGCAACATTGCAACTATAGTGTAGAAAAATGTATTTGTTTACATTTTCACCTCTGTTCGGCCCCCTCCAAGCAAATTGACTTAAATTTGTGCCTTAATTTAATGTTGCAAAGTGTATCCCTTTACACTTTCACACTTATTTAGGGATCCCTTAATTAATTTATCTTAATTATGCCTTAATTGGCCCTATAATTCATTTCCAAGCCCATTAAATTACATTTTTCGAAAGGGAAACTCGACATTAATTAATGCCTAAACATAATTCTTTAAATTGAGGAATGTGTGTCCTAGGTTTATGGACCTAGGACCCATTCGCCCATGGGTAAATGGGTCCTCCCTAAACCTTAAGACCTAAATTTAAATTGTGTTTTTGGCAATATTTTAATGTATTCAAATTTGTAATTCAATGTCGGCTTGTGATAGTTGAATTTCGGGAAATTAAGGATACATACCTATAAATACAAGGTTATTTTCTAAGTTTCACCTAGATTTTTCAAGCTAGATTTTCAAGTGTTCAATTACAAGAGAAAATTTTATGGTTAAAGGCATTCAAGAGCAAAAATATCATAGTTTTATTGTAGCATTCAAGATCTTTAATCATCATGTCAAAGTCTTCTTGCATCATGCATGTTTTTGGAGTCAACATTGTGATGTAGGTTTCGTGATCAAATCAAGCATTCAAAGCACTATTTCAAGCAAGATTCAAAGTTCAAGATCCACATCCATTAAATCCATTTCATGCAAGTTGCAAAATTTCATTCAACTTATCCAAGGATTTGTTGAGTGGTAACATAGTTTTGTTCATTCTTCATTCCCTCCTTCATGCTTTTATTCATTTCAAGGTTCGATTACCAAACTGGGTTTTGACGAAGGTAAACCCCCATTCATTGAAAACAAACAATTTTTCCCTTTCATGCTATGTTTGTAGATCTAGGTGGAAGAAAGCTTGAAGATCTCTCTTTAAAGATAACTTTAAGAAGTTGAAAAAGTTACAAAAGTTGTCAAAATTATTGCCATCTCATGGAAACTCACTTATAGATGTTATTTCCAACATTCTGACACTACCACCTAGACAAATTAGAAGCTTCATATATGTTTCAGAGGCTCTCGAAAATTGTAAAAAAACCTCTAACACTTTAGACTCCATTCACCCATGGGCAAATGAGTACCTCGCTTAGCCTTTGAAACTCACTTTTGCGGACTGCAAACATGCTTTTCCTTCAAATCAATTCAATTTTGGTTCTACTGGTTTTGAGTTTAATTATGTTGTTTCAAGTTTAATTTGACATAACTGGGATGATTTGATATTTTTAGTTCTTATCCCAAAAGTGCTTGGTGAACCTGACCCCCATCCTTCAAGCATAAGGAAATCTGAAGATTCCCACTTTGACTTGATTCACCTAAGGGTTGATAATCAATTCATTGTGTGGATCTCATTTCCTAATGAAATAAAGGAAAATGTGTCCCTAATTGTCTACTGTCAATCCATTTTGTGGACCTACATACACCTAATACTTTTTCTATATTTCATTTTGGTGAACCCAAATTTTTACCATTGTATTTTTCTAATTTTTGAGTCTATTTCATCCCTAGATCTAGCTTTTACATTCTATTTGTATTTTCGTACTGCATTGAATTGAATCTCTACGTAGGGTTGTTTTGAACTTGTATTTCAGTTTGCATTTCTTCTAGGGTTTTAGGATTGCATTTTTGCATCTTTTAAAATCTAGAAAATACAAAAAAATAGTCATTTTGCAAAGCATTTACATGACATTGCATGATCAGAAGCTTAAAATATAAAATTGAATCAAAATTTTATTTCAAATTAGCTCTCTTAATTTTTCATTTAGCACTATTTTGTATTTGCATTTAGACTTGATTTTACAGAAAATTGAATTTGTAACCACCTGTCTCCATCCATAATCTAAAAACCATAAGAATAAACTCAAAATTCTATAAATTCATTTTTCAAAACCTTGAGCTAGGACCCATTCACCCATGGGTGAATGAGTCCTTGATTAGGTATTTTTCCTATATTTTTGGGCATTAAAATCTTTGTTTCTGCAATTTATTTTGATGTTTTCAATTTGCAGAATTTTTGTTATCTCAAATTACTCATATTAGGCTTCATTTGATAAAATTGGTACATTGTGTGAATTCAAAATTACATCTAAAAGATATAATTTTCATGTTTTCGCATAACATAATCAGAAAATTATCTTGTTTAAATCTGAAAATTACTTTTACATGCTTGCATTGCACTTTACATTCTAGGCTATTTCATTGCATAAATTACCTCTTATCCATTTTGGGTGCACCTTGGATTTGTGAAACTTGTATGAGCTTCAAAATTTGGTGTCTTATTTCCAATGCTTTCATGAGACATAGTTCGAGACTCATGTCATCTCGCGATACACCATTCGTTGTGGATCTTGGGTTTTCTAACTTTTTCACTCATAATGTTGACACTAGTCAACCCACTATGGATCATATACTTAACACTTCATTTCCCATGACTTCCCTACCCACTAATAATGTGAATGACGTTGAAACAAGGGTTCCTAATTTCCCACAAGAGAACATAAGAAAGATAGATGAAGAATCAGAGAAACTGTAAAACTTTGTGACTTCTGAAAATGTTCTTGGTAGTGTCGTTCCTACTTTAGATAAAGTGAGAAGAATGCTTGAAAATGAACATGGAATAGAGATTATGTGAATTCTAGCTCATATTGTTGATAAACATGATCCTACAATGACTAATTGTGCTCAAGCTTTGGGGTATACTCAAAGTCAAGGTGGAAATCCAATTCCTCCTTCCACAACCCTTACCTCTATTCCTACCTACACTAATCCTCATGCTACTACAACTATACAAACTACTAGCAATGTCAATACTTCCTTAGGTATTTCCATTGGGAATCCCTCTATCCTTGTTCATTCAAATCTTATATCTCCTCATCCATCCCCCTCACATATTTACAATCCACTTGTCCTCCGCATACATACACAACCCCACCTTATTCACCTCCATCTCACAACATCAACAACGATCCAATCCAAGCTAAACTAGAGATTTGAAATTTCCCTCCTTTACAATAGTTGTGTACTCACCCTTTCTCTGATTACCAAATTCTTGTTAGTAGTTATGGAAGTGAAAACTCCCTCTAACTGCCTTAAAAAAATTGAATCCACACCCTGCATAAACTACCAACCTCTTTCAAGAAACATAATAAATTTCTTTTATAACTTAATCCCTCTGAACTAATTCAACATATTGATACCCAAGTGGCTGCCATAAATGTCAAGACCCCTCACATTGAGACTATATGTTGGTTATATATTTTGAATGCAAAGTTAGTTGCAAACAACTGCTTTCATGTGAAAATGACATTGAGAAGGCAATAGTTGTTCTTTTTATCATAATTGTAATATTAACAAACTCTTTATTTTACAAGTGAATTTATTGTTCACGTGAAGTTGAATGAGATCATGAGAGTAAATTTAAATGCATATTATTTAGCCGTTGAGAATGATCTAATCATAATCCTAATCAGTGGATGCAGGATCTGTCGACGCCACGAGAGAAAGCGAAATATCATCAGGGAGAGGATGTGGTAACAAGGATCAATTTTATCGTCAGCCTCGAGTCAGTCAGTGAATCAACGTCATAACTTGGCCATAAATAATTTATGATAGTTATTTATTTTATAAGCTAATTTAAAATGTACAATCTTTAATCATCTTTGGGAAAGATTTCAAATGATTGATCAAATATCAATAAATATAATAGTTATAATTTTAAATTTATTACACCCTTTTAAAATGGAGTGAAGCGACTCTTGATATATGTATTAATCTCGTGAGTAAATATTGAACATTGAATCAATAAGTAATGGCATAAATTAAAGGTTATCAATTTCAAATTTATATCATCGAATGACTTAAATTAAAATTAATTAAATTGAATATTGAGTGAAATCAATTTAACGGGGAAGGAAATTCCCGTGCGCGCGCCACCTCCATCTTGGAACGCCCAAGAATGAGCAGATGGATGGATTCTTGTAACTTTTGGGTGCTATTCGCTTTTAGGAAGGGCTCTCTCCATTTGAGGGGGAGGTAAAATCCTTGTTTACAGAGGCAACTCTGCCTGGGGGGGGTTCTATTTCTATCATTTTTTTTAATTCATTCGAAATCTTGTTGGAGCCCTTCATTTATCAATCATCTACAATAACCAAGGTCTCTCTCTCTCCATTTCCAACCGAAATCAAAAGAGAGCTTAATCTTTTTCAACGATAGCCATCACTGTAAATGATCCTTAAATTCTTGTCATCAACGGGCAATATTTTGTCATGTGCGGGTGGCGACAAACCCTGGCCATTCATTTTCGGGTATCAGAGGGAAACGAGTTCAGGAGCAGAGACTTCAGCGTCAGATGCTTGGAGAATTTCAGTGCGGGATACTTCGGGATTGAGCATTCTCAGTAAGGCACGTATTTGTGATTTGCAAATTGATTAATCTAGCTACCCTAGCAATAAACTATTCTGATGTTACTCATGAATTAATGGATTATCAAAGAATCCTCGACCAGTTGAAAGTGTAGAAGACTCGACCCTTAGAATAATCTATCATCAAATGTTATGTCAAATAAACTGCATGAGTCGAACTCTAAGCCATCTCTTCTTAGTAGTAAATGAATGCTTGTTAAGTAGTCGTCGGACTGTCTTGAATCTAGTCACCTCCTTGACTGAAACGAAACTCATTTCTTTCTCTTCAAATGGTTTATCTGAGATGAGACAATCATATTCAAAGTTATGAACTTCTGTACCTATTCTTTTGCTTGGAATACCCTTGATTGAATCGATCTGAACTGAGAACAAACTTAAAAGAATTCAGGCAAGCGATCTTTATACTTTGTTTGAGTATCAGAGCTGATACTAGTCTCTCTCCGATACAATTTTGTTAAATCTGGAGAATCCTTTCAGATGTCAAGTCTTGGACTTCCTCTATTATCATGAAGCTAACAAATCCTAAGTAATCTATCTAACTTTAAATCAAGAGGTATGATCTGGAACCATAATATGTAAATAAACCTCAACGAGGTATCAATCTCTCTCTTTTCTTTGTATATTAACCGGAAACTAAAAGAAAATGATTTTCAAACCAGTCAATGAAATATACACTTGGGTCCAAATAAGAAAGTTGAATGGCAAGATCTGAATGACCACTTATCTGAATATGTCGTTCAGTACATAAGAGCTCAATGATAACAACCTTTGTTTAGAGAAGACAGATAGTCTTAAAAGAAGTGATAGTTGTGGAGTCGGGTCTCTCTCTCTCTCTCTCTCTCTCTCTCTTTATAAATAAATGCTTAATGATATTAACTTACCCTTAAATGAGAGAGAAGATTATGAATTTGGGTTCAATTGAACCATTGTAAAATTATCTAAGGAACTTGATCTATCTGGTTAAACCGAATTTCCTCCTCTCTAATTAGAAGTTGGCCAGTGCATAATATTACTCACTGAGTCCTTTATGAGATTAATGAGAGACCTGAATATCCTTATGCCAATGAATCTCCAGTTTTATGTATGAAAATTGATGGTTAAATTATAACTTCGAAATAAGAAGAAATGGTAATTAAATTGCTATTATTAAATTATAACTCGAACAGAGAGTTGGCATGTCGAGCAAGGGTGAGAATGCTGACGGCACAGGTGTGGCAGAGTTATCGGCACAAAAGTGCCAGAGATATCGGCATAGGAGTGCCAGTAATATAAAAATCCTTGGCCAAGGTACGATGCTAGATTCAGCATCTGTCAGCTATCAAATACCGGATATACCACTGATCAGACTGGCCTTTCTAGTTGGGAGGTACCCTTAGTTAGGTCGATCAGGAGGTATAGGTCTTTGACACCAGGCTCAGAGGCATGATGATAAATTGATCCATGTTGATTACCCTCGTGAAGGGCGGGTTCTTCAGTTGAAGAAACTTGGAAGACCAGTAGGTCTTGGTTGGGCGGTAAAGCCCCTGATGATAATTCTCTTTCCCTCATTGCTAAAGAAGCCAAGTATAATAGCAAGATGATGATGTCAAATGCATTTCTTCCTCACTCATAAATCCAGGTACATGCAATGCTTTTTAAGCTTACTTTCATTTATGCAATGAATGACATTCGTATATGTTAAATGTACGTTGTAATAATCTACAGTTAATTAGTTAGGCAGTTACTTGTATCATTCAGCTGAAATGAAAGATCTGAAATTAGTTATTGAATAAAGAGAAGTTATTTCCTTTCCTTAGTTTATATATATATTGGTTAAATGGGAACCCTAGTTTGACAGTTATTTAGTTTAATCTTCCGTGAGGCGGTTGATGGAAACAGTTAGATGTTACTTTTCAGCTGAAACTGAAAACTTGGAAGTTAGTTGAAATGATTTGGAAACCCTAGAATGAAAACAAGTTAGTTGTTCTTCGGCTGAAACCGATAGATGGTTGAATTTTTAAAACCGTAGACTGGTTAGGTTGTTACATATGGTATCAGAGCTACCAGGTTCGACACTGAACCTTGGGGCTCATCATGCAACTCAAAAAAAAATTGAAATCAACCTTGTGAACCTTGTAAACCTTTGCTTTGAATCTATCACAGTGAGTGGTAGTTATTTCGCATTAAAAATCTATCATAGGAGGTGATAGTTATTTTTGTAAACATCTTTGTATTGGATCTATCACAGGAAGTGATAGTTACTGTAAACAATTATGTAATAGAGTCTATCACAGGAAGTGATAGCCAATCCTGTAATCAAATCTTTTACTGAGCCTATCATAGGGAGTGATAGCCTTTTTGTAACCCTTTGGTATTAAATTTGTCTGAAGAAGTGATAATAAAATTTGTAAACAATTTTGCTTGTAACCATTAAATGCTCCTAGAAGTAATTTGAGTTATCAAGTACTTGTATGAAACCATTCTATCTAAGGCAAGGTATGCCTAGGGTATCAAGATTATGATCAAAACCTAAATAATAGCTTATTTTGAAAAATTGTGGACTTAAGAATGGGAAGATCCAGAAGCAATCAACCGGGTGCAGAGGCATCTAAGTGTTGAAGATTCTTAAAATTATATCAAGATAAGATGAACTTTGGTCTAACTTCTAGATGGTTCAAAAAGAGCCAAGTGGAATTAAAGGATCAAGATGATAAGAAAAACAATAATCAAGGACAACATGTTGTTGCATGAAAGATAGCTTGAGAAAAGGGGAAGCAGATTAGTGTTTTATCTTTTAATTCCTTTGTGGAGTCTAGAAGAATGAGTCAGTAACTGAATGGATGTTTAATTACTTCATGGAAGAGGAGTTACCTCATATTGATAATATTGTAAGATCACAAATTAAGTTGTTTGAGGATATCACTTTTGGTTCTTCATCAGACCGATGAATCAGGAGTTGTGGATTTGTTTTGTTATGACAAAAAGTTGATGTCACGAGCAGCATGAAATGTAGATACAATATGACAAAATGGTGGACAACTTAAGGTGACAAGTTTGTTATCTACATACATGGAAGGAAAAGTTACTAGAATAATAAATACTTGTTAGAGGAATTATTGACTATATGACAAACAGAGTATTCACTGTGTTCTTTAATGAATTATGTATGAACTTTTTTTTATCAGGTCCCAAAACATATTTACATGACAATCAACAAGAAAGAACTTTGATTTTTATGGTACCTCGGGAAGTATTGGCTTATATGGTGCGTTATAGTTATCTCATATATTTATTTTGCCAAGAACTTCAAATGATATTGGTTCCTCCTCTTAGCAGTGATTGTGTTTAGGCCAGTGGCAATAAATTCATGGTGCAGATATATTCATACAAATCTTGGATAAGCATCATTAGTAGAACTCCTGGACAGGTTCCTATGATTGGCACTACAAATACATTTCCTTGCGAATAGAGCTAATGAAGACAACAACAACATGATTAAGGTGATGGTGAGAATCAGCTAGATCATCTCTTGAAGACACAAAGTAAAATGATAAGAGTTAAATTTTTTTTCAAAACCCTCATTGACCTCTTGTCACATAGGTTTATTGTTCAAAATTTAGCTCTTGAATTGTACAATGGTGATGGAGCGGTTAAGCAGACAACTTGTGTGAATGTGTAAATTCATAAAAACATTTATGTTTGATACACCAAGTTTATATGTGATTTTGATAAAATTTGCAACTCAGACATGCTTAGTTATTGTTACTTACCTGAGAAGAGATAGAAGATAAGTGTTATGAGTTAATAAGAATGTGAGTGTTGCAGTTAAAAATATGACACAAAGCTTGTTTTTCTACAAGGTTATTACAGATCTTCTTGGCAACACCTGTCAGTGGCATAATGACTCTGATATCTTTAACTATAGCATTTTTGCTAGTGGTAAACTTAGTAATGGCAACAAAAGGACATACAAAGCCATAGGTATATGGCATTCTTAAATTGGTGGAAACTTGATACAAATGATATTCGATTGGTTTCTTAGTTTAGTTAAGCCACTGATGATCATTAAGTAGGTATCTATAACACATATTATGAACAGGAACACGCATACCGTGGATATGAATATAATACATTGGTTCCCTCATATGTTTCACAGCACAGTACTTTGGTCGGATAGTTGTTCAGAGCTCACTCATAGTTGGGAAAGCTTTTCATGCTTATTCTTACACAGGTTGCTAGTGATTACATTATTGTTTTCTCAAGTAGTGATCTATTGGCATGGAATGCAGAGAAAATGGTATAGAACCGGGAAATACTTGTTCACCGAGATACCTGAGAAAACCAATTGCAGTAATTAAGCATAAGTAAGGATGAAAGTTTTGAGGGACTTATTGTTTGATGCGTTGGTAACCCAGCCTCTAACCTATTTTAAGTTTTTAGAAGGATTGATAGCAGTGCAGAAATCTACTTCCTTGTTAGTGATTTACTCAAGTCACATAGTGCATAAGGAATGTTCCTCTACATTATGGCACTTCTGTGGAGTTTGGTAAAATTCCTTTTTAATATTGGCAAGGAATGTCGTCGTTTTATTTAAATTTGAAATAGTTTAACTATTGGAATTTGAAGATTGTTATTTTAGGGCCAGTTGGTCTGAATTTGACTAAGTGCCGAGAATAAGTTCATTCTTTTGGTTATTGCTGAAATTAAGACTGTTTATAATTGAATATAAAGCTAAGTATTGCGGGGGTTACCCACGAATATATTTGGTTGTTCACCATGTTGATGAAATGTACATCTCTATCATGTCTTGGATGGGCCTCTGATGGATTCTATAAGGAAGTAAATTTTAAGAAATATACCTTGTATGTTCTTAACTTTACAAAGGAGGAAACTTTGTGTTATGGTATGTGGTCGGGCAGGTAGTTCAGTAAGCCCAGGTGAATATTATCTCCAAGTCAAGCAAGATGGTGAACTTATACTTCAGACGCTTAGCTAACTAGAGTTGTCGTACTTAGTAGGAGGGTATCCTTAGTAGTGCGACAGAGTTGGTTGAGTGGGAGTATACACCAGAGCTCAGATGGCAATTGAGGGGAAATTATCCTTTTCAGTGGCATGCTGAGTCTTGGAGGGCAATTAAACTAGAAATAAATTTTGACCTTTTCTCTTGTAATTGCTTAATAGTTTATTTTAACAATGCATTAGATAAATGAAACTGGTGCTGAATGAAAATCTTTCAGCTAGGAAAGTGAAGGTTGATGTTAACCTTTGGTGAAATTCTCTTGGTCAATCTGTGTTAAAAATTAATTGATTGCTATACTTAGGAAGAGTATTCATCTTTATGGTGTTGTTATACCCACTTTTATAATTTTGCTATCAAGACGATTCATTAGACAGAAAAGAAGTCGAATTCTTGTAAGCTGGTAAGCTAGAAGGTAGGATTATTAATAGTCCTGAAATGTTATCTAAAATAGAAAAACAAATCAAACTGATCAGAAAAGATTGGTGGAACCTATTAAAGCTAAGTAAATGTCACCTGGGAGGATTAGGTAGAAATCCTTAAAAAAAAAATTAAAAAAAAAATTCCTTATCTTTTGTTAAACAATTGAGAACACTAACTTTATTTTTATGGCTACATTTAAATTTAGAATAAACAATCATCGAGGACGATGATTCTTAAGGGGAGTAGTATGTCACATCCCTCACATTGAGACTATATGTTGGTTATATATTTTGAATGCAAAGTTAGTTGCAAACAACTGCTTTCATGTGAAAATGACATTGAGAAGGCAATAGTTCTTTTTATCGTAACTGTAATATTAACAAACTCTTTATTTTACAAGTGAATTTATTGTTCACGTGAAGTTGAATGAGATCATGAGAGTAAATTTAAATGCATATTATTTAGCCGTTGAGAATGATCTAATCATAATCCTAATCAGTGGATGCAGGATCCTGGCTTTATCAATGAGAGAAAGCAAACATCATCAAGGAGGATGTGGGTAACAAGGATCAATTTTATCATCACCTCGAAATACAGCTGAATCAACGCCATAACTTGGCTTACAAATAATTTATGATAGTTTTTATTTTATAAGCTTAATTTAAAATGTGTAAATCTTTTAATCATCTTTGGGAAACTCTCAAATGATTTTCGACTAAATATCAATAAATATAATAGTTATTATAATTTTGAATCTATTTACACCTTTAAAATGGAGCAGCTTTACCTTTGATATATGTATTAACTGCAGAGTAAACATTGGAAATACATTGAATCAATAATAAGTAATGGTATAAATTAAAGACACTCTAAATTTATATCATCAAATGACTTAAATTAAAATTAACAACTGAATATTGAGTGTTCCAACTTAACGTGAGTTGTACCCCGCATCAATTTCCATCTTGGAACGCCCAAGAATGAGCAGATGGATGGATTCTTGTAACATTTGGGTGCTATTCGCTTTTAGGAAGGGTTCTCTCCATTTGAGGGGGGAGGTAAAATCCTTGTTTACAGAGGCAACTCTGCCTGGGGGGTTCTGTTTCTATCATTTTTTTTAATTCATTCGAAATCTTGTTGAAGCCCTTCATTTATCAATCATCTACAATAACCAAGGTCTCTCTCTCTCCATTTCCAACTGAAATCAAAAGAGAGCTTAATCTTTTTCAACGATAGCCATCACTGTAAATGATCCTTAAATTCTTGTCATCGACGGGCAATATTTTGTCATGTGCTGGTGGCGACAAACCCTGGCCATTCATTTCCGGGTATCAGAGGGAAACGAGTTCAGGAGCAAAGACTTCAGCGTCAGATGCTTGAAGAATTTCAGTGCGGGATACTTCGGGATTGAGCATTCTCAGTCAGGCATGTATTTGTGATTTGCAAATTGATTAATCTAGCTACCCTAGCAATAAACTATTCTGATGTTACTCATGAATTAATGGATTATCAAAGAATCCTCGACCAATTGAAAATGTAGAAGACTCGACCCTTAGAATAATCTATCATCAAATGTTATGTCAAATAAACTACATGAGTCGAACTCTAAGCCATCTCTTCTTAGTAGTAAATGAATGCTTGTTAAGTAGTCGTCGGACTATCTTGAATCTAGTCACCTCCTTGACTGAAACGAAACTCATTTCTTTCTCTTCAAATGGTTTATCTGAGATGAGACAATCATATTCAAAGTTATGAACTTTTGTACCTATTCTTTTGCTTGGAATACCCTTGATTGAATCGATCTAAACTGAGAACAAACTTAAAAGAATTCAGGCAAGCGATCTTTATACTTTGTTTGAGTATCAGAGCTGATACTAGTCTCTCTCTGATACAATTTTGTTAAATCTGGAGAATCCTTTCAGATGTCAAGTCTTGGACTTCCTCTATTATTATGTATGAAGCTAACAAATCCTAAGTAATCTATCTAACTTTAAATCAAGAGGTATGATCTGGAACCATAATATGTAAATAAACCTCAACGAGGTATCAATCTCTCTCTTTTCTTTGTATATTAACCGGAAACTAAAAGAAAATGATTTTCAAACTAGTCAATGAAATATACACTTGGGTCCAAATAAGAAAGTTGAATGGCAAGATCTGAATGACCACTTATCTGAATATGTCG
>VDFB02270651.1:514062863-514085512 GCA_007258455.2 Sequoia sempervirens
CTAAATTGTGCATTTGTTTGATACAAATGCGTATTGGAAAGGAATATAATAGAAACATTATGGAAAATATTGGATGGAAGGCATGACAAAGAAAAAATTGTCAAAATTTGTAGTGACATTCAGGAAGCCAATCATGCAATGAAAAATGTAATTCAATTAAATAGTGATGGAGACCAAATTAATATAAGTCCCCTTCTTTGGTTATTAACAAAGCAGCAAAGCAATGCTATAAAAGAAGTCATACAAAAAATTTGATTTTCCATAGGATTTGCTGCGAACATAAACAATATAATAATAAAGAAAGGTGAATTTGGGTCAGGGATGAAAACACATGATTGACATACCTTCATTAAGGTAATTATTCTAGAATATTATATACACTTGTATAATGCATGTACTTTTCAGCGTATTGTGTTTACTACTTTTGGAAAAATAATGAAAATATCATTTTATAATTGTTGCAGTATGTTCTACCTCTATCTCTCCTAGACAACTTTGACAACAATGTCAAGCAAGTTATATATGATTTTGGAAAATACATGAGGTAAGTAGCAAGATTTGTTCAATTCATTGTATACATCTTATAATTACCATTTGTTTTACTTGTTATGTAATATAATGTATATTTTTGTTAAATATCATTAATATATTTGTGCCTTGAATCACCTGTAGATGGTTTTCACCTAAAGAGATCCATAAAGAAGATATAAATTATTGGAGAAAATTTTTCTACCGTCTAATGTGTAAATGAAAAGTGTCTACCTTCAACATTTTCAATGCAAGAACACTACATACATAGAGTTCTGAGGAGGTTGAATTGTGTGGACACAGCACACATAAGGTCAATGTGGATGGATTTGAGAGGCACTTGGGGAAATTTTGAGGCTTTGGTTAGACAAAAGAGGCACATCCACGAGGGTTCTATGGTGGGAGGGAATATATGGTATACGGACCATGGTGTACATTAGTGAATATCTTCCCTAAGTTTGTAGCAAAGATCCATTTTAGATTGCATTTGGGATCCCAACTCCATTAACAAATTTGAAGGAGTACTTACATTTAGGGAAAGATATAGATTGAGCAAAGTGAGAAGTAATTATAAGATGGTCATGGAAATTAATTGGAATGAATTTTACATATGGTTTTTATGTATATTGTACTTATTTAATTTTTAATCTTCAATATACATCAATTATAAATTAAGGTTGTATATTGTGGTATTTAACTAATTATACGTCGTTTGTGAATTTCATTTTTTTTTATACTGTTGGTTGAGAGTGGAATGCACTACATTTGTATGTCACCAACAATCTTGATTGGATGATATGGTATGGATTGAATGAAGTGATGTCAACAATTTGGTGGAGTGCATTAACATGGGAAAGTGTGAAGCTTCATTAGTTAAAGAAGCTCATCACTTAAATGGAAATTCAATGTTACACAAAGAGAAATTGATTTAGCATATGGTTTAAGAGAGAAACAAGTGCGTATAAATATATTAATCACCCATATTATTTAATTATTTTCAAGTAGATTGATGTATATATATCTTGAGATTGTTTTCTTTGCATACATTCGGCCAAGAATAAATATGTTTATCAACTGACGATATTGCAATAATTTTTACATGTTTGACATATTGCAGGTGAAACACCACAAGGCTATGTGGTGCAATGGTTATAAATTTTGAATCAAAATGTTGGATGACATGAAGAAAACTTGTGATTCTGGTATAACTGCAGTCTTTCAGGTGACTAATGTTTCATCTAGAAGCGACATACATCCAGAAGTCTCAGAAAATCGATACTATGGGATTTTGGATGATATACTTGAGTGTGACTTTAAGTCCCTCAGATTAATTTTGTTTGTCTTCCTATGGTACAGGCTACGATTGAATAAAAATGATCCTGAGAGAACTATTATTGAACATGATAATGGATTTACCATGGTTAATACAAAGGTTGATCGGCCAGTAAATAAGGCCCTATGTTCTTCCACAAAGCCAGCGTGGCGGTATTTTACTCGAAAGGTTCCAAGTAAACGGAGTTGAGTCATTTATTTATTAGACATGATCAAAGAGGAAAGCTGAGTAGAAATATAATGTAATTGGAAGAAAGATACGAAGAACTAGAAGATGATGATTAGGATCAACGGTTAGTTGATGATGTCCCGACGAAGATGAAAGAGGAGGAACTAGATGATGATGACGTAAGAGTTAATGTTCATGAAGATGACATCCAGTGTGGATGATGACATTATCAAAACTGATATCGATGATGATGATGATGATATGACCAATCCTTACAATGTTGAATCTAGATTGGATGATACAGACAAAGAGTTGAATGAAGAAGAAGATCAATGCCATTGAAATGTAGAAGTTATGCGATTATATTATCTATATTTGATATTAATTTCTTGACGAATTATGTTTGACTTATGTGGTTACATAATTAATTCATGATGTTTTTAATTTTTGCCATTACATAATTAATTTAATGATGTACTTTTTAATGTTTGAAAGGTCAAAAAATTAAAACATTTCAATAGTGATGTTAACAACCTTGAAATTAGTGTGTTTTATGTTTCATGTGATCATAAAAGATTAAAAAGTCAGTTGTAGAGGTGGTTGTTTAGTGGTTAACGTGTATGTTGGTTCTTTTTACAATGTAACCAGGTTTGTCTTCTAATATACCTATGGAATTGCCAATTCCAATTGAAGATAGCTCAAAGGACCTGGACCAACTTACGAGGACTTTAAAAGAATCGTACACTTCGGGCTCTGCAAGACCTGGGAAGGTGATCCATTAATGTGTTTACAACCTCTGCACCATTATTATCTAAGTTACCGGTTCGGTTTTGGGTTCGGGTTCAGGTTCGAGAATCCGGTTTGCCGGTTCGGTAAAAAAATTTTTTGGGGTTGGGTTAGTTTTGGGTTCAATAATACAAAAACATATAAAAATCAGAAATATATACATATTTGCAACAGTAATTAAGTTTAGAATACACCACCATACTAATAGTCAAATAACATAGCAAAAATACACCACCACTTTATACTCAAATGTCATGATATAGATTCATTTGGCATATTTTATTGCTTCCTCTTCAAACATAGGATTTGAGAAGTATGTATCCAAATTTTGGATCTAAGAACATGTTTTGCATTTGTTTGAGCTATCAAAAGTACGTATACACAACTTGCCTAACCTTCATTGTAAGTCCTAGCTGTGGGTTCCTCTCTCTCTTGGGTCTGTTTCTTAGCTTCAATTGGAAAAAATTGGTAAGAGACATTATTTCATGAGATTATTCCTAACAGATCTGTACTCATTTAGGTAGTCCAAATAGCTCTGTCCTACATTCTTTTGTCCCTCTGACCATCTAGGTCTTCTGCTCTATCCAAAATTTAGGCATCAGGGGTCTAGTTACTGATCCTATTATTGTTTTGGTATTATTATTATTGTTGTTGTTTGCAAAGTGAATTGCATCACTGTTCATATTTTCAACATTTGTATCAATAACTTGGTCAACTGCTGCTATCCCTATATAAGTGCATTTAGTTGCTACTCTATATTAATGTCCTCATGTGAATTTCTTTTATCTTTGTTTGCCATGATTTCTTCTACTTCCAAATCTGCAAATGATAATCCTTCTGTATTTCCAAACATTGAAATTGTGGCCTTTTGAGTTTTATCTGATAGCACTTGTTTATTTTATCACTTGGATGCATATGGAGTGTATTTCTACATCAATCTGTTAGTGACCCAACAGGCTAGTAGGAAAACTAGCTTAGATACCAGTAAAATATCCCTAACTGATTTTTTTGTATTTTTGACAAATGTTTGACAAAATACTTATGAACTAAATAAATGTAAGAAATTGATTTACTTTGGTCTAACTACAATTCACGCAGCTATAAAAATGAAATATTAATGGTATTCAATTAAAATTTATCTCAACACAGCTACACACGAAGACAACACATATCTATTTCATGTGTTAGAGGCAAATATTAGGGTTAGAGGGAATAAAATAGTCTTTAAAAGTCAACAAAAGGTCAAAAAATTAATTAAAAATTGCAAAAACACGTTGAAAAAGTCTTCCTGGGCACAAATTCTACTCGGGTTCGGACCGGGTTCGAAAAAATGAACCCTGGTCAAACCCATAGTTAGGGTTTCAAACCCTGGTCGAACCCACAGTGAATTTGATTGAACCGTACCTGAATTTCGAACCTGAACCAAACCCGTATCGTAAACAGTTTTCTTTTTATGAAAGCTATCAGTTTTGTTCTTGATTCTTCTCTTTTAATTTTTTAAATATTTCCAATAAAACTTAAATATTATTTTAAATATATTTTAATATTATTCTTGGGAAGATAAATAAGAACCGAAGAAAAAAATGGTTACAATTTAAAATAACATTCAATTAGGGTTAGGATTAGAGTTTTGATTAGAGAAAAATGATGAAAATAGACATCGAAATTTTTTTGTAAGAAAAAACTAATCAAATTGAATTTGCAAGTGGTATTCTAAAGCTTTTTACTATTTTGCTTTGTTTTTAAAGTTGTTTTAAAGCTATTATTTTTAGTATGGTGGCTTCGAAAATATCTAGAACTACTCTACCTTCACCACAACCTTCTTATAACTGCAACCTTTTAGCATTATATATGCACAATTTGGAACTTGTCGATCATCAAACGTTGTAAGTATAAACTTCAATTTACAGAGTTTTCATTGTGTAGTGGGGCACGTTGTAAGTATAAACTTCAATTTATAGAGTTTTCATTGTAGTGGGGCTTTGGACTGTCACTTATGGCAATGGGTCTCAAGGGATGACTCCAAGTTAGACGGGTATCCCAATTCTTCTTAGCCCTTTTTTTCCAATCTAATAAAAAAAATTATACAACTTATATAATTGATAGTATTTTTTGAACCATCTAGATTCGAGCAAGTTGTAGAGCTAAAAGAAGTGGAGTGTTTTAAGGTGTGGCAAAACATCAAAACCATGTTCTTGTCTCCCAATGCACTGTACAAGGTGTCGTTTGTTTTAAAGATAGATAAAACCAACATGTCCACATGTCCATCACCATCCATATTTTCATTTAAACCAATTGATGGACCGTCGAAAGAGATGGCTATATATTTGGATAATTTTGAGAAACCACTTGGAAATGACTTTCAGAAGCTGCTTGCTAAAACTCCAGATAAAGGATGGACAAATTTTGTCGTGGGCAATTTCACTCCAAATAGTGATGGAACAATGGAGTTTCAAGTCTCTATGAAAAATATAGACTACAGTTTCTGTAAGAGAGGCATAATCATAGATGGAGTAAAAACTGCACCTTCATTCTATTTCTGAGAATATTTATTTTATTATCTCCTGTAAATGAGTAAATTAGAAATTGATACAAAATTTAAGCAACACAATCAAGCCGTAAAGCTATGATAAACACATATATGAATTCTATAATCATGATAGAAATGTTATGCTTCTCTATTATATATTAGATAGGATAACAAATCTATAAATTAGAATAATATTCCACATGCATTCATGTAGAATAAATATTCTTGATAGATTTTCACATACATATCGTCATTGATAAAAGATTTTTATGAGATTATCATATATTTTAATGAACTATTTCTTATCTTTAATGCTATATTAATGACCATCATTTATTTATTAATATTTAATCATTTATTTTTATTATTGTTATGATTGTCTAATTATCACTAATACTCAATTACTATTATATTTTAAATGAATGAATGAATTATTATTTGGTTTGAAATTATTTAATAATCTATATACTTATGTGTGAAGCCACACAATCTCCTACATAGCCATAATTGTTTTAACGAGGATCAGATTTGGTCTTAACATCGCTAATTCTTAACATAACTCAAGCGAATCATTTTAGACAGAAAACCTTAATCTTCTCTAGGGTTTTAGCATTGTATTTTGAGTTTTGATAGTTATGATGTTTTAGCTTATACTATTAGCTTGTATGTTGAAAGATTTAGTCAAATAGGTTCCCCTTTTTCCTTTAGTAAATATTTATATAAACTTTTTCCATTAAAGTTGCTATAATATTGTTGTTATTTATGATCTAGTAGGAGATTTTGATCGTTCTTCTTGATTGCTGGATTTTGAATGCATAAACTAAAGTCAAATTTGAATGAGGGTCTCCCACCTCTTAGATTTGGTGCTTTAGATTCTTACCACTTCTATTAGTCGTCTGTGATTTGTTCTTCTTCAAAATCAGTTTTCAAAGAGGTATGTTTTGAATTATTTTTCCTCTAATTTAATAGATTGTAGACTTAAAGTGGGGTTTCAACCAGTAGTGTTAGGATTTCATTCAATAGCTTTGGTGTTTGGATCAATAGTTTTAGGATTTCAATGTTGTGCTGCTTTGTTTTTTTTTTTCTATCTTTAGTTTGTAATTATCTTAATGTCATAGTCGAGTCAGTTATTTGATAGTTTTTTACTACCATTTCCATTCATTTTAACTAATTTGGCTCCCCTGGCTACTAGAAATAACACACAAAAACATAATTAAATGGCGATGCCTATTTACCATTTATTTGCATGGTCACATTCCTCAAGAGTTAGGTTTTCTCACAAGTTTAGAGATTATTTTTCTAGGACAAAACAATATAATAGGTGCTATTCCTTCCTGTTTGGGCATCCTCTTAGCCTTGATTGGCCTAGATTTAAATAGAAATGAACTTGAAGGTTCAATCCCTATGGAACTTGATATGCTCACTCAATTAAAAGGATTGACTATCTACAACAATAGATTATTAGGTACCATCCCCTCTATTTACTCAACCTTAACCGTCCTATTTTTTGAGTGACAATAAACTCCAAGGCTGAATTTCTAGTGAACTAGGTATGCTCATTCAGTTAAATTTATTGGATATGAATCTCAATCAATTTTCAGGCATTATTCCTCCTCTGGGTAACATGTCTTCTTTGGGTTCCATTCCATATGATCTGGGTTAGCTAATCCATTTAAAATATCTCCATCTTTCTAAGAACCAACTTATCGAGGGATACCTCCTTCCCTTTCAAATTGTTTTTCCCTTCTAAAGTTGGGATTGAATGAAAACAAGTTATCAAGACTATTCCATCATTTTTTGGTACAAACCTTGTCCTTCTGGAAATGATTAATATTTTTGTGAATAGATTCACAGAAAAAATACCTACTTCCCTCTCAAATTATTCGTCTTTGTAGTTTTTAGATTTTCAGGAAATTAAATTGTCAAGAAACATTCCATCACTTGTTGGGGATAGATTCATCCATCTACAATCTATCTCTCTTTCTACAAACAACCTTATAGGTGAAATACCACCTTCGCTCTTTAATTGTTCCTCTCTTCAAATGTTATCTTTATTTGAAAACCAATTATCAGGACACATTCCATCAGTGCTTTGTGAGAAGCTTACCAAACTAAGACATCTAAATCTATGGGAAAATAAGCTTAGTGGAAACATACTAAATTTGATTGGAAATTGCTCCAATCTAGAATTCATTTATCTGAAACTTGATTAGCTAAGTGAAACAATGTTAATATGCTAAGCATGGGTTCATTCCATCTAGATTTAGAAAACTGGTATTTTTTCTATACATTTTGAAAATGCTTTTTTTCTATAGTCTTATAAAGTTTGGAGTAGATGTTACAATGCTTTCTTAGCATGGATAATGTGATTGCATGGAATGTAGTTTAGAATAACAAGAATTGTTGTTCTATAAAATTTAAATCTTGCAATGAGATTTTATTGTGAGAAATTGGAAAGTTATTTAGATTTGTTATGTTAGTATGAAGTAAGATTGTATGGGATTTAATCTATCTTTCTATTGAAAGAATCTCAACCTTATTAGCTATGTTGACACAACTATTCATTTAATTACTTATGGTATTGATGCATAAAATACTTGTATGATCTGTTATTGGATGATGGATATTACAATTTGAAAACAAAGATGCTTTTATTGTTGATTATGTATTAAGAGAATGTGTCTAGTGTCTTGATAATATGAATAATGTGTTCTCTTTTGTACCAAGAGGCATATGGTTGGTTATTTACAAGAACTCCTTAATTTTTTAATTCTATTGTATGTTTAGACATTATCATTTTAGTATAATATGTAGATTAATACCCCTTATGGTTAAGGTGTAGCTAAAATGAGAAGTGGCATTCTTGGGAACAACCTCCTATGGGAAGAAAGGGAGGAAGATCATTCTTTAGAACTATCTGTAACTTTGACACATTAAAAGCTACACCAAAAAAATATATATATATATATATTTTCTATGTGATCCTTATTCGTAAGTAGTAGCCCCAAACAAGGTTAGTTATGATTAAAAATTTATGTAGAAAACAAGGCTGGGCAATGCACATGATAGATGAAAAAAGCTACATTTTACCACTATTACAAATAGGAACGGTTGTGATTATTACAACTAATAAAAATTTGATGTGTAATGTACACGTCTAAGACCTACAACACAATCTTATTTTGTAATCAGTCATTTACAATTATGATGGGTTGTACTCAGATTGTCTTAGATAGATATCAGATGTTCTGAGTTACATATTTACATGGTGGAATATTCACATTTTTATGCATGAGGATTTTTTTTGTCAGATTCTAGCACATTTCCTAATGTTTTTAGGTAAGATTAGGGTGTCCATGCATATTGGGAACTTGTTAAGTATGAAGCCCCTGTATTTTAATTTACATTCTAGAGTATGAGCTATATAGGTTAGCTAATGGTTGTGTTTGAAGATAAATATGGTTTCAGCTTGATTCCTGTAAATTCTATTGCATTGTAATTGATGATATGGATTATGCAAATGTTTTTAAAGATGACAATAGTTGAAGTGAATGGTATCAAGGAAATATAATTTCCATGGTGGGGTTTTTTTGAAGTGACAAATGAAAAAACTTGTTATATTAATTTCTTGTGCAATGTCAGATTTGTGAAAGCTCAACAAACTAGAGGTTTTTTCGGTATTGATGCTAGCTATTTCATGGTACGTTATTGGAAGCCATCCTTTGAAGGATTATAGTGTTAATGATGTGGTATTGTATGAACTACGAAGTAATATTTTGGATGCCAATAATATTTTTTGGTTTTGGGTTTGAAGATGTGAAGGCACAAGTTAGATCAACTATTTGAAGAAATTAAAATTGTTGTTTCTTTATTTTCTAAATAATTTATTTCTGGCATGCTTTTTCTCTCCTCTTTAGATCATGTTATCTAGGATGGGTCAGCTACACAACCATTCAAAGCTTATTTCGTTACTAGACTACCTTAGCTACACATTGTGAATTATGATGATTGTGAATTAAAAGGGAATATGAAAATAGACACCAAGCACAATGGTAAGATATATGTAGCCTAAATAGTATGCTAACATGTTAGAGAGTAGTGTTTGTGCATGGTTGTCTATGGATGTCATGTGTTGCAAATTTCAGTTTGCATGTGGTCGAATTAATAATAATAAGTGTTAAATAATAGAATGAAATAATAAACTTACACAAATTTATATTTTTTCATTAAAGAAAATAAGTATTATCTAATTGTGATATGATGTTTCTATACATGTATGATTATTATCATGTTTATTATAATATTTTTAGTTGTTTTATCACACTTAAATCAAAGAGAAAAAATGTTAAAATCTTTTAATTATGATTTAGATTGGTTAATATTTTTAGTTGTTATATCACACTTCACATAAATCAACAAAAAAAGTTATTGTAATACCTATGATTCTATTTTTAGAAAGCCCCAACTAATTGTTTTTTTTTATGTGACAGGGGTGTCCCCGTGACTTAGCCCAACGGCCCAACAACCCATACCTTGGGTAAATTCAAGGAAGCTAAAGCCAGACTAGCCCCTTTTAGGGTGTGGATCTTCATAGCCCCACATGCCCAACCCCAACTAATTGTTATTCCCCGGAGTAGAAAACACCCAAGATAAAATCATTTTTCCTCAAATTGCTTTTGTTCTTTCAAATTAGAGCTCTTCATTTACTCCATTGCAATACTACAAAAGCGATGGTTAGTTTTATTGAATTCCATATTCCATGAATAACATTATCATTTGTGTATAAATATAAAATAATATAATCCAAACCCCTCAAATTTATCAAGATTACAAGAGGAATATCAAAACAAATAAATAAATACATGATGGATCAATAACTGGCTTTCCATCTATCTTCCTTTGCATGATTTAATACATCTTTTTCATCTTTTTAACCAACTCTAATATAACTATTACATATTAGGTAAAAGTGAAGATGTGGGAGAGGAATACAATAGATATATAAACAAAGTATTTATATCTCATCTATTTTAAATCATGCTACATGCACATATGGACTACCATTTCAATCCACTCAACATCCACCTGTGTGTGGGTAGTTAGGACTAAAGAAATAGTAGGGATAAAACAAAGGAAATATAAAGCCAAAGTATGAGCATATCTAAGAAGTGGGAGATTGCTATGACTAGAGGACTATGCATTATACACAACACTGTCAACCGCGAGAGCGATCTCCAATACGTACATACGTATTTTTAACTTATTTCACACAAGGGCAACATCCAAGAATTAGAACGCTGTATACCCAACCGACCGTATGTATACTCATGCTTGCTTTATGTATTTACATAAAAGCATTATGATCTATATGTATGTACGCCTCTAACTACACTACATTCATTCCCATGTCAAAAGTCTTGTACCCTAATCTCTTCCTTCTAATTCTTAGTCTAAATGGAGTGGAATCTCATGCCTATTTGTTTATAATGAAAATCCTGATGTGGCAAGCATAAGGTTTAGAGATTAATAACTAAAATTAATAGATTTCAACATTTTCGACATTAACAAAATTTACCTATGAATTCACTATGCCAATCTAGATATATTTTATTATTGTGAAAGATATTAGTATGCTTCTTGAGATTGATATAGATGTCATTGATTTTCCCCATTAGATAGAGACATACTCTTCAACCCTATCATGGTCTCGAGAACTATGTGATGATACTCCATATACAAATGGTACTTTTTTATTTTATGCATTGGAATATTGATCTAAGGAGTGATTTTGATTCTAATAATGTATGTATTGAATGGTGTCCTATTTCCCAATTTCATGGGCTAGACCCTATATGATGTGTTGCAATGTTGTGATATTTAATTGAGATGCTCTTTTATTGTATGTATCAAGTGTTTTTGTACATGTTGAATGATTACCAAATCAATTTCTTCTTACTAGAGAGGGTTGGCCCTAAGATTTTTACATGGTTGGGTGGTGTCGAACCTTTGATAGAGCCCACAAATATTTGTGAGAAGCTTGGAGAGTTAAAAAATATTTCTTGAACTTCTAGTGCCATGAACACAAAATTTAGGCCTATAAAATTTTAAAGGTATTAACTATTTGTCATGTTATTTAAGAAGAATACAAATATGCGAATGTAGCTTACTTAAGTGATTTCTAATTATTGTACAAAGATTCCTGAGGCATTTCAAGCTACCTAAGAATGTGAAGGTGGATGAAGTGAAAGCGGGCATGGAAAATAGAGTGCTCACTGTGACAGTGCCAAAGCAACCTTAACTTCAGCTTGAAGTCAAATCTATTGAAATCTCTGGCTAAATAGAAAAAGGATCTTAAATTGTCATTGAGCTTTATTTTAACTTGTGAGGATTTTCATTTGGACTGATATGTTGTAATTTTGTTTGAGGTATTTTCAAGGTCTTTACTGTATAGGACAAGGTGATTATGTGGTCCATTACTGTTGTAGTTTTGATAACCTTAATGATGAAGATAGGTGCCTTAGAAAGATAACTCTCAACATTTTTTATATATATTAATATTTAATATATGTATGCTAGGGAGAGGACCTAGTAGTTGTGCACCCTAACTTCGCGCTCCTAATTATCCTATGTGAAAATTTCAAATCACTCCCAATTTTTTACAACTTATTTGGCAAGTCCTCTACTTATAACTAAGGTTTCAGGGTCACATCATCAAATATGATGCCACATCAACATGCTTTTTGTCAAGGTGTCCAAAAAGGCCCCCCAAAAAAGTGAGACCAATACTTGTGCATTCACATAATGTTTTATTGAGTGGAATCACATGATTGGTTGCTTTTTAGATCAAAGGAATACATTCTGTTTAATTATGGGTAGTCATCATCAACACTAACAACTTTAAAGTCACAACTATTGGTCTAATATTGATAAAAATATTAGGCATTATATAAACAACTACTATAACAACTAGGGGAGAGGGCCCAGTAGTTGTGCACGCTAACTTCGCGCTTCTAATTATCCTACGTCGAAATTTCAAATCACTCCCAATGTTTTACAGCAGCTTACTTGTCAAGTTCTCTACTTATAACTAAGGTTTCAGGGCCACATCATCAAATATGATGCCACATCAGCATGCATTTTTGTCAAGGTGTCCAAAAAATCCCCAAAAAATAGTGAGACCAATTCTCGTGCATTACATCATGAGTAGTTGAGCGCTGATGTGGTATCACATGATTGGTTGCTTTTTTGATCAAAAGCATACATTTTGTTTAATTATGGGTAGTCAAATCACAACTATTGGACATTATATAAACAACTATTGGGTATTATATTTACGATTGAGTGCGCGACTATTGGGCCCTCTCCCCTATTGAAACATGTTGTCCTCTCCCCTAGTTTGTGCTTCATTTGTATTTTGTATCATAACAAAAAAGCAAACTTCCTTTATAGTTATAAGGAACCCTAACCCTAGAATTTTCAATAAAGGCGGAATCCGAGCCCTGTTAACCGACACCATTCATTTGCTGTAGCTGCACATTATGTTCTAAGCGTGTGACTAGGAGAAGGGATGCAATGGACTGTTAATGTTTGAAGATGAAAATGTCCCAAAATGCAGCAACCAGGTGAGAACTGCATGTGTTTTACTCTGTTTTCTTTTGTTTTTTTCCCATTGTTTTTGGTGATAAGCATGATGAATATGCTGGAAGCTATTGTTTTTGAGAATGGGTGGAATTGGAAAGAGAACACACTGGTAAGGATATTTATTTTTTTCAAAAATATTTTTGATTTTATTTTAATAGCATCTAAATTTATTTTTTAAGTATTGATGGGCGTTTTTTTAAATAGGGCTCCGCACCATGGACGTTGAGATGCACTGCTGCTCTTCTCAACCAGCGGCCATTTTCCTGCTCGTGGAGCGGGTTCCGGGACTGTCCTGGAGGAAGCACTTCGACTTCCTGAGGCATAGTCACAACGAGTATAGGCCTTGAGCCTGTGTGGAGTTTGCATCGCCGTGTTTTCAGCCCCCTTTTTGCAACCTGACAGACAAGAAGCAGAGGAAAGAAAAGAAAGAAGAAGAAAGAAACCCGATAATGAATCTTTTCGATTTCTTGGGCGATGGCGACTATGGAAAACTCTCTGCTACCAATTACATTTCACTGAGCTATCAACATCACCACCAAAAGAGGGCTGCGGCTTTGCATAACTATAGAGATGCCTTGTCAAAAGCCATTTTTTTTTTAAGGCCAACGCTCTGGAATCTCCCTGCTCATTAGATGGAGAAGAGACTCTGGACTTTCCTATGGTTCGTCTGCCCATGTATGCCGTCTTGTTCCATTCTTGTTTATGGTTTCACTACCTGCGGCATCCTTTTAGACTTTTCCCTAACTATTAGTTTTTTATGGAATTAATACATCTGAATTAAGAGTATAAGGATGTTTTCTCCTGGTTTTTTTGAAAAATTATTTTGCTATTTGACATTAGTATATTTTAAGCAAGCATTAATATTTTTAAAAATAATTTTGCACTTTTATAGATATATTTAATTCATTAAGTTTTCATTAAATTAGAAATACCATGTATTTGTAAAACACATTATTTTAAATATAATATATTATTAAATAAATTTAAAATAAATTATTTTATAAATAAAAAAATTATATATATATATATATATATAAAATCAGTTTTTTATATCATCTAAAAATCACATAACATGCTTATTAAATTTTAAAATAGAATATTTCATTAAAAAGTTATAATATTTTGATAATAAAAAAATATTTTAGAGGTCTTTCTTCTTCATTAATATTCTCTACTAAAATGAACTCTACATTTCTAACTCCACTGTTATTTAGTTTTCTCTTATTATAATTAATTATAATAAAAAAACAACATAACTACTGAAAAGTGAAATCAAAACATTTTTTAGCTGCAAAATTTCTTAAGACCTTTTTTCACTAGCATAACAGGTTTGACAGAAAACTCCAAACTGCTCTCTTTGTCCACAACTAACACACACTTTGGCCTTTTTCTCTCTCTTGAATGCCTCTAAAAGTGGCTGTCAAAATTTTTTCTGAAAAATCAGATCATGAAAATATGGTATCTATAAGTACATATCAAATGGAGACCTCCCCAACATCTTTTTGATGGTAGATCATTTTATTTCAAAGGAGCAAGTAGAAACTATGTAATTTTTACATTTTCAGTTTTACCGAATGCAGGGAGCTTGGTATTTAGTAATAATAAAATAATAATCACAGAGAAATCATAACAAGAAATGGGTCTGGGAGAGATTGTGCATTGGAAATGATAACACATATGCATATATAATCCACTTTGGAGAGGAGACAATCTACAATTAATACAGATACATGACAGCTGGAGGGTAACCATGCAACAACCCAGATTGGATCTTAAATTTTTAAAAATAAATAAAAGTTGGCATCATTTATTTCAAAAGTATTTTCCAAAATTAATTATGTTTTTTCAGATTTCAATGGTATTTATAAACTGATTATGTTGCTGCTAATAATAATAACTACCCTTTTTCATTTTGATATTGACAAATTTTATATTTATTAGTAATAATCTGATTGACATTACCTTTATTCACAGCGGAGCCACCATTACAAATTTCAACTTCCTCCATGCTTGGATTATGTATTTAAAGCACACAAAAAATTGTCATAAAATATTACTATTTATTTTGAAACTGCATTTGTAAGTGAAAATTACATTGCCTGTAGTTTTTTTTTGCAATGTAGAAATAAATTCAATAAAAATGTATTTATATTTAATTTTTTTGTGCTAAACAAATGTCTTATAGAAAAATTTATAATAAAATTTAGATTATAGTAATTCTTAATTGATTACAAGCAAAAGAGTACAATTTTATTAATTATAAGATGTAACTTTTAAAATTTTAAACTATATAAAACTAGTGTATCTTTTTAGTTTTTAAGTAAATTAGAATGTGTTATTTTATGACTATCTTAGGCTTTATATCCATTTAAAAAGAATATATATAGTATATATACATATATAATATTTATAGTCATTCAAAAGGTGAATTATATTCAATTTATATGCATTGATTTTAGTGGGGAAGGAAAATTAAATACAATTTTAGATATAATTTGAATGCTTATATATTGAAATAATGTAAGATACAAGCAGTAACAAACTTACATAATAACAATAGACATAGCATCAATAATTACATAAACAGCAGTGGACTTAGCATCAATAGTTACATAAACAACAATAGACTAAGTAGATCAATAACTAAAAATGTTACATTACTACTATAGCCATTTGGAACAACAACATTTACAATGTCAAACTAGAACAACATTTGCAATTTCAAACTAGAACAACAAAATCCAAACTGAGACTTTAGAGCAGCAACATTTACATAGTTGAACATGCTTTTGACTTAATAGTTGGTTCACTTGAAACTTGATTTGTTGAATCTGGACTTAAAATTGAGTTAGTATAAATACTTACTTATTAAAAAATAAATTAAAAACCAAGTTGTTTATAGTTTATAAATTATTGTGTAGAATGTTTTTGAGGTAAATCTGTAGCAATTGTTTTTTGGTTATAATAAATTCTCTTGTCATACTATTTGAGTCATGTCCATCTATCAATTGGAATGGATTTATTGAAAATAGTATTCAAATGTTTTGCAAAATATTGCTATGAGCTATTTCAACAAGCAAAAATAACTCATTTGGATGCACATGTCATGGAGGGCTTTGAAGTCCAGTAAATGAAAGCAACACTAAATAAATTTCATATAACTTATGAAAAATTGGCCTTTTTTTTGTCACTTTTTTGTAAGAAGTTTAAGTTATAATAGAAGGTAGTGCTTCTTTCATCAAATTTGCATTTCAAACTATTTAAATAATGTTCAATAAGCTTTTATTTGAAAACTATGTAGACAAAATGTTTTCCATTTGGGTAAATATCCCATTGTATTAATTGAGTCGTGTCATTCTATCAATTAGAATGGATTCCATGAAAGTAGTATTCAAATTTTGCAAAATATATTTCATTGCTTTGAGCTATTTCAACAAGCAAAAATAATTTGTTCAATTGCACATGTCATGCAAGACTTTAAAGTGCAATCAATAAGAACGAAAAAAGTTCATGAATATGTGGAAAATTGTCCCTTTTTTGCAATTTTTATTGAGAAACTTGCATTTACAACCACATCTCTAGGTATTAGATACTATTTAGTTTAGACATGGCCTTGAGTCAACAATTCAATATAAAATAGTTCTCCAATGAAGTTCATAAGCAAAAACCTACACTTGCAAAAAAATAAAATATTATCACTACATAACTTCAAAAGTAATCCTAAAAGAATATATGCTACTATAATTAGATACACTAGCCTTGTTATTTACAAATTAGGTGAGTTAATATATTTGATTGATTTCTAAAACTTATTGATTGATTTCTTAGAAACAACTAAACTTTTTGATCCCATTATTTAATATGTGTTTCTATTTGTAGTACTTGTCGTACTTGTATAGGTGGATTGTGATCTTGCAACTAGAAATCATGTGCTTGTACCCTAATATCATCAATGATCCCACTTACCTTTTCCAAAACAAGATAAACAAGGAAAACATGTTGAGATCATAGGTGGTCCATTGAGATGTCTAATTAAGAATAATAGAGTAGCAATACTATTTCCTTGAAGAGAACTATTTGGAATATGGAAAATTTCTAGATAGGAAACAACTTGTCTCTACTATTACCTATTAGACATTTTGAATCCATTCCAAGCAAGGTGGCTTATAAAGGGTCGCGTTATGATAAAAAAATAAATCCACCAATTCAACACACAAAGAGGATATGGATTTTTTTTCCTTTGATATTATAGATTGTGAACACATTGAGGTGCCACTTATTTTAGCGAGGTTATAGATCTTCATTGTATCAATGTTCAAATTAGAGTTGTATATGCAATATCTTGCCAGAATCTTAAGAGTGCTAATAGGTTGTGCAACAAGTTGAGCAACCAACTTGAATATTTTTACTAGATAATTTCAAGCTTTGTCTCTAAGAAGATGACCTTACAATTCCAAACCATTAATTCTTTTTCATGGTGCACATCACCAATACTTAGTTTATCAATGTTATTGGAGTTGTCATTTGCAAAGACTTGGGCCCCATAATGAGGGATGTGATTGCGATTCTTAGGAGGAACATCAAGTCATTAGATATGTCTTCAATCATTAATGTTACTTTAAGAAAACTAATTATGGTTATAAATTGACACATTAATGCTATATTAGATTGGTAGTGGATTGATGGTGGCTTGGTTAATTAAAGTTATGTATTGTTTATAATTGTTAGATTTAGATTTTACTATTTGTATTGCATATCTTTATAAATAAATTTTATTATGAAATTATTATGAAAGGATGAAACATTGTGGATATGGTTAAAATTTCTATGCATCATGTGAATCATTTGTAAATATGTTTTAGATGATTAAGTTACATTGCATGATTATCTTCTATGTATTTTGATATTGAGATTGAATATGAAACTCTTATGTTACACACGATTTAATGGTAGATGTTGGCTTCGACTATCTTTTCTAGACATATGGACATTTGTAAGTGTGTAGGTTAACATTTCATGACTAATGAAATTGGTGGAGGTCTTGAGAAACCATTGTTCTATTTTACCCAGTATACCTAAGCCCTACCCTATGAGACAATTAAGGTATTCTTTTGTAAATATGTATTTATGATATTGTAGTGATCATTTTTATCCGTGTTAGTTATTTGTATTTAAAAGTGGGTGCTAGTTAGATTCCTCGTGTTTTAAATTTCAAAATTGAAATTGAGTGAGAAATTTAAAGGCCTATTACAGTATTTTCTATTTATTTTTTGTGTAAAATTAACCCCTCAATGTGATAACCTATAGGTTGGGGTAATGCTATAAAGTATTTTAAGTGTTTTGGAAGTGTCTAAACTCTTGAAAAGTGGAATAGAAGATAAATGACAATAAATATTTACTTATGCTCTCTTGGAAGCTTTGGTTTGGGTTTTATTATTTGGACTCATTCTTTCATCTTTGGTTTTCAAGGGTTTTGAGGAAAGGAGCAATAGAGAGTTTGGGAGCTTAGAGAGGAGAAGGATTCAAAGAGCTAGTATCAATAATCTTTATAAGTTTTCCTGAAGCATAGAGTTAGGCCTTCATGTCCATATTATGTATGAATGTAGATGTTATAAAAAAATGTAATAATATAATGGGTAATATATATTGCTATTTTTTTCCTTTTGTGTATTCAAATTTTTATTGGAAACCCTCTTGTTGAGTGTGTATGTTTAAGTCAATTTGTCTATTAGGTTGGGTTGTTATGTGTTGGGTGTGGATTTTTTTTATTGGGATTAAGAATCACCCATTTGATGCGGTTGAGTGAGGTGTGGAGCTTCCCTTGGGGAATGATTTAATGTACTTAAATGTTTTTGGGTTATGAATGCCTATTTTTAAAGATGAGTATAAGACAAAAGGAGGAATATATGCTAGAATTGCATTGTTATTGTGAGTACTTGTTGAGTGATAAAGTTGCATATTATAGTATGAGATAATATTATGATTGGTGTCTTATGAGGAGTTTGATATCATGTTATTTGGTTTCTCCAAGATGTAGCGAGTCTTCTTGACTCTCCCTTTGATATGGGTTTTTTGAGGAGACTCATTTGTGATGTATTTTTCTCTTGGGTAGTATGTAGATTTGTATGTGTGTTAGTGATTATTAAGGTGTTAAACTAGGTTTCTTGAGATCTCCTAGTTTGAGGGTGGAATTGTTTTACAAGTCTTATAGTTGGGAGGTTGGTCATGTGAGGCTTAGAGTTTTTTGTCATTATTGTAGATTTGAATATTGTTTTGAAGACATTGCATTATGGAGAAGGCTTGCTATGAATTTTATTTTGGCCCTTCAAAACCCCATTGTGAATGGTCTATAAAATGCAAAATCGACTTGAGATTTTGTTTGTTTGACTAAGTTGATGACATGTAATGGGAACATCATCCCAAGGGTCATTGTAAGAATTATTTAATAAAAAAAAATCTATTCATTATTATAGTATTTCTTCGGGTGATTATAATCTACTTTACACTTGACATTCCCTCCTATGTACATGTTGCCAGTTTGCTATTTTAAAATGAGTATTGTTGTTGAGTTTTAATACCCTCTCTTGTGTGGCTAAAAACAAAAAAGAAAGGAAAATGTTTATGTATCCATTTTGATTTTTTGATTTAGGAAATTAAAGTAAATATGTATTGTATGAAAAAATTAGATATATATAGCCATATGATCTTCTTTTTTAACCATGTTGAGAGGATGTGCAATTGTTTGAATAAAAAAAGAGGTATTTTTTACAAATTATATATATATATCACTTCAATCATACATATATATTTCAATTGCTTAAAAAAATGAAAGAAAATATTTTTTTTTTTGTAAAATTTTTTTTATCAAAACAAAAAAAAATTAAAAAGGAAAATTCACCATGGGGATGCTGCTTGCACAAACTGCAATTCATTCCTTATGGGGCATGAGAGGTCCTTGCCCCCCTCCCCACAATTTTGTGGGGGAATGGGGATGGGAGTGTGGCCCTCCACCCCTCTATGGGAGGGGCACCCTAATTGTTTTTTTAAAATTTCTTTTATTATTTTTAATAGTTCTTTCATTTAAGTTAAAAAAAATGTTAAAATAAAATATCTTACAACAAAATGAATATAAAAATATTTTGTTCTAGTTTCACCAAAGAACAACCATAGATAGATTTTTTTGAAGCTTGTATTTTAATGGAGGATTTATAAGGACTTGGTATACAACAAAATAATTAAAAGGGGCTTTGGTTGCAAATCCCAAAGGAATTTAGATCTCAAATATTTTAAACATCTCATCCTCTAATAATAGGGCCTAGATCTGGAAAGAAGGAATAATACAATGATAAAGGAAAATTTAGAAATATGGAAACCCTCCATGTAACCCAATTCTTATAATCTTCTTTTGGTAAGCCTGCATGGATGCATCTATAACCTACACAAACCCCTATGAATGAAATCAAGGAGAAAATTTAGATCTTAAAATCATGTAAGCTCTTTTTATCTACAACCACAAGACCAAAGAATAACCCATAATAAAATCATTATACAAATCCAACAAAACCAAGAAAATAAATATACTAACATAGAAAAATGTTAAACAAATTCAAACTCAAACCAAGGAAAACAAAAATCGGTAAATCCTTGAGGGCAATGTGAATTTTTCTTCCTTCCTATTTCTTCATCCTTATAAACACAATGAAGAAAAACCTTGCATAGAAAACCAAACAAAAGAAAATGAGGATATTAGGGCATTAAAAGGTATATAAATGCCCTGCATCCTTGACAAATATGACTTTATTTTCCCACATTATAAAATAGACCTATCATGGGGTAAGTGCACCAATCTATGACACAATTTTGGTGCCAAATTGGAAAAATTCGCAAAAAAAGGCCAAAATTTGCCATTTGGAACACACCAAATGTAAAAAGCAAAATAAAACCAAAAAACATGTTTCAAACCCTCATTTCATTTCAACCCACGGCTTGGCTTGGAGGATTTGAGGTCTGCAACTTGTGCTCGCGAAATATCATCTATTATTTGTATCCTTAGCTTGTGATTTTTCATGAGGATGCCGCCAACACGTTAGAGAGGTCGAAGATTGCGAAGAGGTATGCATTTTTATTCTATTTATTTCAAATTTGATTTAGAATGCATATTGAAATAGGTTTTTATAATAAAACTTTGTTCTAATTCTTAGGGAATGAATCTCCACCTCAAAACATTGATAATTCACAATCACCCCCTCATGAAGAGCCTCCTATACAAGAACAACCTGAAACCCCTCCATCAATTCATAGGCATCCTCAAGGAACACAATAAAATATTCTAAATCAAATTGAAAACAATAAAAGAGACATTGAACAATTAATTGGAAGATTAACCGAGCTTGTTGAAACCCACCCTTATAGGAGAGGGATTGCTAAATCATTGAAGTCAATTGTAACTCATGTAGGAGAAATGGGCTAGAAAATAAATTTTTGGTCAAATAAGAGGCATGAGATGAGACAATTTTATGCTAGTGGTTTGTCATATGCAGATGTCAATTTTTTTTTAGTAAAGTCAACATGTGTGCCCTATTTATAGACCTAAGAACCAATGCACCTTTGTCTCATGCAACAAGAGGTTCCGCATGTCCATTGGTGCCACCATGAGTTAATTAAAAATAAAATTTGGGAGCGGTGGTGGGTGGTATTTGACCAACCTCCATACAATAACCATGAGGTACCATAATACTTTTTGAGGAAACTCTATTGTGAGTTTGTCCTCAATAAAATGCCAAACTATTTTGACATCTTAGACTTTTAGGGTAGAGGTGGGGGCTCCACACATGATAGACCTATTGTACGATGTAATCCAAAGTTGGCACCGAGACCCTTGACTAGACCCATGGTGAAGCATGTCGTTGTTCCTTCCATTGTTAAGGATAGTGTAGAGGTGGACACATTGGATTCGATTGAATCACTCACCTAGACCATTTTACAGTGTGCAAGGCCTCTAGTAGAGCCTGATGTGGAGGAGACGTGTAGGCCCCTAGCTCCAACCCACCATTGTGGCACTTGTGGTGTTGTTTGCACCTGTACGATTATTAGAGTGCTTGTGATGCAACTACACAACCTACATCAACTGCAGAGGCGATGACTTTCACAAATGATTTGCTGAATGATACATTCAACATTGACACTCAGGTAAAATTCAACAAGTTCATTTAATGTTGTTTATTAAATTATATTTTGAAATTTAAGAATAACTAAATTAGTAGAATTTTGATATGATGAAATTTCAGGGTCAAACTGTTCATGAGATGTGCTCCATTCCTACAAACCTTTATTCATTCTCAATGATGAGTCCACAGGTATGCAACTAGTATTAAATATACTATTATTGCATTTGAACAATTGAATGTTATATTTGAATGTTTGCTTCATAACATGCTTTGGATTTCAAACAGTTTCTTGGTGGACCTTCGACCTCCACACATATTGATTCATTTCCTCAAACAACTTTCACTTAGGCAACCTTTATTCATTAATGGTGTTGTAAAACAATGTTAGCTAGTTTTTATAATTTTGCGTATACAAATGTTAAAAATTGATGAGAAACACAAACATTGCATTTGTATTCATTGATCATGTCACATTATCTTCTCCTAATTCACTTTT
>VDFB02270651.1:514085612-514104041 GCA_007258455.2 Sequoia sempervirens
AACTTTCTATCTAAGGATGACAATGGTTTTGGGATGACAGCATGGCACGTTGGCATCTCTTGGGTGTGATGGCATCCATACAGCCAAAAAACACTAAATACAATAAAAAATACCTAAAAACTAATTGACAACCTATCTATTTGATTGTGACAGGAAAAACTACATAAGAAAGTACGAGAAATAAAGATAATGGTGATAAAGCAAGTAATGAAAGCTAAGGTGATGAAGATAATCTCACAAAAGCACCTATTTTCCAACTAGATCCACCTACACACAAGAAAGAGGGAAAATTGTTGGGGTTTTATAGGGGTTTGCCTTAGTCAAACCCTCGTTTTGGTGTTTCCACCTCCACAGATAGCCAGAAAGCAACATAGTAGAATATGCAATAAATAAAGTAGAAAGAAAGAACAATTGTGATGAACACTACAAAACAATACTATGGTACTCTATCAAATCACAAAGGAGAGGAGTGAAGCGTTACCACCTCCACCCAAAAGTTCACTAGCTAATGGAGGAGAATGCAAGGTATGGACTTGGCAAAGTCACCACAGTTGCAACAGTGATGAAGGGAGGTCTTGCAAGACTCCAAGCCCAAAAATTCTATGGCTTGCCTCACACTTGCAATGTGGAGTTGATGGAGCTTCAAAGCTACTACAATGATCACAATGGAATGCTGAAATGTTGTTTAAGAGTGAAGAAGTGAAGTGGAAAATGCTAAGAGATTGAATGTGAATGTCTGGATCTTGAAATGAAGTGAGAATGAGTCTTTTTGAAGGTGGGATGAGAAGGAATAAGGCATTTTTGGGTCAGTTGGTCGAAGGGGGACATTACAATTCGGCCCCAATCGGGTGTGTAACACCTCTGCCAACTTCAAACACAAGAATTTGTTAGGGACGATAGCGTGGCACACAGATGTCCACACACCGCACTTTCGTCCCTGACATATATTCTCTCACCGACTCATAGGACGAATGCCAAGTGGATGGAAGGCAGGTGGGTGATGTAGAATTTTTCCTTCTGATTTGATTTTCTAAGGTGAGGGTGTACGAAAAGGGAATTTTATTAAGGGGTGAAAATTCACTCCTATACATTTTTCCCCCACTTTACTGAGCACAAATATCGATGAGTGTTTGTTAAAGTATATTGAAGAGTTAGTAGGGTTAGAAATTTATACCTAAACCATCAAGGAATCAGACTGCGATCTGGCGAACTCGAAAGTGCAAGACAAACAAAGGACTCCAAATGTACTCTCCCTGGGGAGTTTCGAACAAAAGGACTCCATAGCCCCGCAGAACTATGAAGTTGCACAAAGTACACCGAAGGCCCTCAAACCAACGATGGAAAAATCTTGTAGGATGAAAGCATCTCATAGGCTTGCATACCTGTGAGAAGGAAACCTCAAAGTTCTCTCTCATGAAGGAAGCTCAGATGAAGTAAGTTCCTTACAAGCCCGTAGACCTGCAAGAAGGAAACCCCCAAGTTCTCTCTAATGAAGGAAGCTGAGATGAAGGGGACTTTGTAGAGTCAAATTGGAAAGAAAATTCACAAGCACACCTATAAAGCAAGATGTTAATCCACAAATAAAACATGACAATAAACAAAAAGTAGTCACACAGGAAAACAAGCAAACAGTCACACAAACTGTCAACAAATGGAAAGGATTTAAAAGGGCTCCCTCAAGAACCCTTGAAAGGAAAAGGGGTCCACTCAAGGGATGCGCTATTTGAAGGAGATGTTTTTTTCTCAAATCAATTTAACATCAAGGAATCCTTTTGAAAGATGTTCACATCATCAAGGAATTTAAAAGAAAAAAGATACCCCCTCGCAAGGAGAAGGTCGAGGCTTCTCCTCAAGGACAAAGCTGCTCCCACCTCGGAGGAAAATTATAAAGTTATTTCTTTGTGAACCCATGATGTAGGAAACATGTTCCATTAGGAGTCCAAGTTGAGAATGCATTCTTTAAGAAAACTTGCAAGGATTTTCACGAAAGGATTCATTGGAAATGAATGCATTCTCTAAAAATTAAAACATTGTGAAAGCAAGGTTGTCACACATACGAGGGAAAACTCAAGCAAAAAAGAGAGTAGGATAAAAGAGTGAAAGATAAATAACACGAACAAGAGACACAGGGGTGATATGATATTTTGGGGTCAGATTTGCTCATAAATATATATATATATATATATGTATATATATATATATATATAAATAAAAGTATATATATATATATAAGTATAGTAATAGTATATTAATGAATTTTCATCAAACCCCGTACTATATCAGACCATGTGAAGAATGCACAAGACAAAGTAAAAATAAAAAATTGGGTCAACATGGAAGGGAAGCCTAAATGATCCCAATGCTTTGCATCGTCCCCAATTTTCTGAAAATCAAAACACATAACAGAGGAAGAATGATGATACAAATAGAAGAAGGTTTAGGACACAAAATCACTTCAATATACAAGCACCAACAAGGGTGACAAGGGTCATCCAAGAACACATCACACAAGCACAGGGGAACACATCACAACACACACACATACCTAATATAAAGATAAAGAAGAGGCCTCTACCTAACACTCATCGACCAAGAGGTCTCCCATTTCCCAATCTAGATCATTATAAGGGGAAATAGAAAAAGCTTGCAGTGGTGGAATATTAAGGGGAGGAGCTTTTGACCCTCCTGTGACAAGGGCTAAGGAAGAAGGGTGCACAAGGTCTTCTCCGCTAGGCTCTTGTGGAGCTATGGTTAGCGATTTTGCAAAGATCGTTGACAAGGCCGAAACTTTGTCCAGAGAGTTGAACATGCACTTTCCAAAAGTGTCATGTTGTACCTCAATGGAAAGGGAGGATGACACCTGAGATTCACCGCTTGGCTCATCGGGTGACTCAGGAGTGGTGACAAACTTAGGGGAAACTAGAAATTGCTCTGCCACCAGTATGAAAAAAGCTAGCGTAGGACCACTCTTTGGAGAAGGTGGGCTCATCTTACACCCTCTATTGCTATAACATACAACCTCTACCTTTGGATTTGGGGGGAAATGAACACCCCACAAATGAGGCAAGAGGCGCAGAAGAGGAGGAGGAGAAAACCACAGTGGAAACCATCGGGGTATTTAGCATGTCCACGGGTTTAGGGAGTGGAAAGATGTTTGGAAGGGACGTCAACAAGGGCGGCTCAACCGAAGGAGCGATAAACAATTGCACCTTTTTGTTGAAAAATGAGGTGTTTTATTAGCTTAGTACATAAAACTTTAATATTGTTGATCTAAGTAAGTCTTTTCTTTGTTACATATATTCTTTGTGGGTGATTATCTTGATTAATTCATTTTACTGTTGTAGAATGTAGAGAGAATTTGATAGAAGAACTAGACAGGATATTAGAAGATTACACAAGATATAATGTGGAGAAACCCTTTGGGAAAAAGCTCCACCAAGAACTATTCTATTATTCAATCTACGAATTACAGCCAAGCTCCAATTCTTGCTTGAGAATGCTTCTTTTGTCTTTACCAATCTTCTTCACACCCGCAAATAACAATTATGAAAACTCTTCAACTTGAATGAGACATAGAGACTATTTCAACCTTGTAATCTCCAAATGGTGATAATTACAATGCACAAGCTCAAGCCCTTGAAAAGGTATGCCATATTGCTTCAAGTTGAGTTATTCTATGAAGACTACATCTTACAACATGTGCTTCATGCATTCGGGCATCCCAAACTGAAGCTACAACTTATCCTTCACTTTGGTGATAATTCCAAAGCTCTTCCTCAAAGTTGGCGCCCTTAAGTAATCCTAATTAACTGATCCTTCAAAATATCTTATCATGCATGAGAGGTAAATCCAAGAAAGCATCTTGGGCGCCCAAGTTAGCTCCAAATGATTTCCTGATTATTCGAAACATTTACTCAAGCACCATTCATGCAAGAATGGTCATCCCTGATAACTAGAGGTAGTCCACATTGTCTGTCATACAACTCAATGTTATTAGCCATGCATTCCAAGTTAACTAAGTTAACTAACATACAGTGAAACAACTAAAGACAATTTGAACCATAGCTAAACTAAATTTGGTCAGTGAACTAAACTAAACTAATTACGAACTAATCTGGCTGAATGATCTGAACTTCAATCCATCCTGGAAACATCAAATCCTAACTCCTAGGATCTTTACATGCATTCAAAAGTGTTATTTGTTACTCTGTATAGTTAATGAACATAGGTGAGTTTCACCTTACCATGTAGGTGCCCCATGTGCCCCTATTATTTAGGAACTCACTATGGATGCCCTCACATGCTCCTTACATTTATAATTAATTACAAATGTCAATAGTCATGATTATTTCATCAAATATTAATCTCATCTAATCTTAGTGTTGTTGAACACATTCCAAGAATCCTAGGAGATACGCTTGATAATTGTGTTTGGGATTTGCAATTAAATGGCATCCTATTTCCAACATTCTGCCTTGACATTATACATTTCAATTATTCCTAAACAAGAATAATCCAATTTAAATCCAAGTCACCGGGACTCAAGGCCAATGGCCTTCTTGCACCATGAGCTTATGCATGAGGCCCGTAAGATAATTTGCAACATTAGTGAAGTGTCCAGCTTTTCAATTATACTTTTCCCTCTCAACCATTTCTCGCACAAAGTGATACTGATCATCTACATGTTTAGTACGAGCATGATACATAGGATTTTTGGCTAAAAAAATAGCACTTTGATTATCACATTCAAGCCTAACTTGCTGGAAATTAAAACCAATACCTTTCCCAAGTCTCTGTAACCAAACTACCTCTTTAGAGGCATGTGTAGAATCCATGTACTTTGTTTCTATGGTGGAAAAAGCAACTGTGGGATGCCTCTTACTCATCCAACTAACCACAGCTCCAAACAAAGTATACACATAACCACTTGTCAACCTCCGACTGTCCAGATCTCCTTCCCAATTTGAATCAACAAACCCCTGTATGTCCAATGATCTATTCATAATATCAATATTATTAGAACCATGATAAACTAAATAGTACTCTGAAGTCCCTCGTAAATATCTAAACACCCTCTTAACATAAGTCCAATGTTCTTTACTAGGGTTAGACATAAAACTACTAAGAAATCCCATTGCTTGTGCTATATCTGGTCTTGTACAAACCATTGCATACATTAAACTACCAATTGAACTAGCATACTGAATTTTAGACATTTCCTCAAAATCAAAATCAAATTTAGGACTCATATCTAAACTTAACTTCGTGCCAATTGGTAAAGGAATATTAACCCCGGTTTACTATCTTGCATGTTAAATCTTTTCAAAATAGTATCCCAACATAATTACTCGACTTAAGCAAATCTTTTTGTTACCTCTATCTCTACTGATCTCCATACCAAGGATATATTTTGCAGCCCCTAGATCTTTCATCTCAAATGTGCTTGAGAGTTGTTCTTTCAATTCTTTGATCATTACCTTGTTGTTACCAATAAACAACATGTCATCAACATACAAGAAAATAATTAAAAGCTGATCATCAATGAATTTTTTATATAAAACACAATGATCTTCCCCTCACTCTAACACCGGCAATTTTAATCTTAGCGAAGAATGGGATTACGGTACCATTTCTAGGTGACTATTTTGAAATCCATGCCAAAGATCTCTTTAACCTACTGAAACCAATTCTTCTTTTCCTTTTACAACAAAACCTTGAGTTTAGCCACTTATAAATCTCCTCATCAAGATTCCCATGCAAAAAAGAAGTTTTCACATCCATTTGCTCAATTTCAAAATCATAAGCAACAAAAATGGATAAAAAAAATCTAATAGAAGTTAATTTAGCAATAGGAGAGAAGATTTCATTTAAGTCAACTCCCTCTCTCTAGGAGTAGTGCTTGGCTACTAATCTAGCCTTGTACCTTTCGAGATTACCATATGCACCAATCTTCTTTTTAAAGATCCATTTACAACCAATGGCCTTTCTATCTTTGGGAAAAATCTCAAGATCCCATGTGTCACAAGTATCCAAGGATTCCATTTCCTCATGCATAGCTTGTGACCAAAGCTTGTTCTCGTCTGAGGAAAAAGCTTCCCTATAAGAACTGGGTTCATCATTAGTACTCATTAAAGCAAAAATACAACAGAAATTAGGTGGGCTATACCTATCAACGGGATTCCATTGTCTTGTGGATCTCCTCAAAGGAGTTTCTTCTTGTTCCTCAATATGCTCATCTTGAGCCTCTATTTTAGAAGAACTCTCTGAACTCTCTTCTTCCAATTCATCCACTTGTTCTTCAACATGCGCATCTTATTGCTTCTTAGTATTTGTCTCAAAATGCACTATTCGAGAAGTATCCTTTTCCTTTGGTTTTTCTTCTCATGAATAAGCTCTAAATTCCCTGAAAATAACATCTCTAGATAAAGAAACTTTTTTTGTTAGTGGATTCCAAAGCTTGTATCCTTTTACATTTTCACCAAAACCTATAAATATGCATTTTTGTGCTTTAAGATCCAATTTAGATCACTTTTCTTGAGGCACGTGAACAAAAGCCTCACAACCAAAGATCCTTAAATGTACAGCACTAGGTTTCTTACCTAACACATCACTTGGGAGTTTATCTTCAATAGGAATGAACCTAGGGATCTATTGATTAAATAAAAAAAGAGTACAGAAGCTGACCCATAAGGGCCAGATTCAAGCTTAGCACTACTTAACATACTCTAGCTCTTTCTCCATTAAGGTTGCAGTTGATCCTTTCACTACTTCATTTTGTTGAGGTGTATATGGGTAGTTTCCTATCTCACTACGCATGCTTGCAATAATCATCAGAATTCGCCAGAGCGATACGCCACCATTATTTGATCATAAACACTTTTATCTTCTGATCGATTGTTTCTCCAACCAAAGTGCAATTTCCTTAAACTTATTAAACTTTTATGATTTGTTTATATAAAATATATCAAGAAGTGTATCTTGAGACATCATCGATAAATGTGACATGAGTATCTAGATTTTCAATGGGAGTCAATATCCATGGGACATTACATCGAGTGAATAATCTCTAATAATCTTGACTCTATTTGTACCCACTAGGAAACTTAGATCTAGATTGCTTTCCAAACACACAGTGCTCACAAAAGTCATTTTTGCCAATATTATAATTAGGAATACCATCAACCAAATTTTTATTAAGTATGGTCCTAAGACCTTTTTCACCTATATGTCCCAATCTATGGTGCCATAGCATACATGTATTTTTAGCTTCAGTTACATTTGATAAAATATTTACATTGGGTATTTGGCAAACAAGTCCCAATCCAGGGATCTGTAGCCCACCATATTCCCTTGTAATCTGTACAACTTTGTCCAGTCACATGCATTTCTAGAATCATTAAACTTAGAGACAAGTGATTCCTTACGGAAGTCTGGGATATGTAAAACATCATTTAAGGGTCTTGCTTACTACTATCATAAAACCTGAATTTTACCTCTCCTTTTTGAGAAATTTTTGTTGTCTTTGTTGTCTCAAAGAAGACATCTCCTCCATCATGTCACGGTATGCTTAGAGAACCACTCCTTTCTAGGAGTCGCCGCAGTAGGAACGACTAAATCAGAAGCGAGGTTATCAACTTAACAATATTAGAAGAAATGGCTAATGCATCACCTTCCCCAATATCGCCAGTTTTACGTAGAAGCATTAGTACTCTTCTTCTTACTATTACAATCCTTTTTAATATGTCTAGGTTTTCCACAATTCCAACACTTTACCTTACTCTTACCAGGGGTTTTTGACCATCCTTTAGACTTACCCTTTCCTTTCTTGTTTTCTTTAGATTCCTTCTCTTTAGGCCTACCTCTTACAAACAAGGCATCTTGGGAGCCGGTTTTAGATTTCCTCCTCATCTCCTCTGATAGGAGAGTAGGAATGATGTTGTCCATCTTTGGATCTGCACCATTATCACTAATTGCAACTATTAGATTTTCCCAAGAATCTGGTAAAGAGCAAAGCAATAAAATGCACTTATCCTCATCCTCAAGCTTTACATCTAGAAATGCTAATGACTGAGAATTAAATTGAAAGCATTTAAATGTTGTGCTACTAAATCACCGTCTTTCATTTTCAATGAATATAATTGCCTTTTCAGATACAACTTATTTGTTAGAATCTTTGTTTGATAAATGTCTCCTATTCTTTTCCACAATTTATATGCATTGGTTTCCACTGAAACATTTAAAAGAACAACATTAGAAAGACACAATCTAATTGTTCCTCTTTCCTTTTTATCTAACTTAGCCCAATCTTCATCTGACATAGTTGTAGGTGTCTTTGTATCATTATTAACCACTAACCATTGATCTCTTTCTTCAAGAAGATCTTCCATTTTTAATTTCCACATTTCATAGTTAGAACCATTGAACTTTTCAATATCTAACCTTGAATTCATTGTAACAAAAACTTAATTCCAAAATCAGCAAATTACTAAAATAATAAGAGCTCCCACTAAGCCAATAAATCCTTCAAACTTTAAGAGAATGGCGTCCCAATACTCTACCCAACCTAAATCTCACGATGCAAATGTTGAAAATGAGGTGTTTTCTTAGCTTAATACTCTATAAAACTTTATCTTCTGGTCTAAAGTAAGCTCTTTCTTTGTGCCTATTCTTTGTGGGTGATTATCTTGATTAGTCATTTTATTGTTGTAGAATGAAGACAAAAGGGATGATAAAGAGACTAGACAAGATATTAGAAAGATCACACAAGATATAATGTGGAGAAACCCTTTCGAGAAAAAACTCCACCAAGAATTATTCTATTATTCAATCTCAGAATTACAATAGCTCCAATTCTTACTTGAGAATGCTTCTTTTGTCTTTACCAATCTTCTTCACACTGCAAATAACAATTATGAAAACTCTCTTCAACTTGAATGAGATATAGGGACAATAATGCAAACCCTTGCAATCTCAAATGGTATTAATTACAATTACCACAATCTGAGCCCTTGAAAAGTGCGCCATATTGCTTCAAGTTGGAGTTGTGTGAGGCTAAGCACAACATGTGCTTCATGCATTTGGGCATCCCAAGCTGAAGGGGCTACGCTTATCTTCACTTTGGTGAAGTAATTCCAAAGCTCTTCCTCAAAGTTGGTGCCCTTAAGTAATCCTACTTAACTAAGCCTTCAAAAATATCTTATCATGCATGAGAGGTAAATCCAAGAAATCATCTTGGGTGCCCAAGTTGGCTCCAAGTGATTTCTAGTTAATTGAAACATTTACTCAACACCATTCATGCAAGAATGGTCATCCCCTATTAACTTGAGGTAGTTCCTGTTATCTTTCATACAACTCAATGTTATTAGCCATGAATTCCAAGTTAATTGAAGTTAACTAAGATATGGCAGAAACTAATTGAAGACAAATTTGAATCATAAGCCTTGAACTAAAATGAACTGGGTGGTGAAATGAACTAAAGGCCGATTAGAGAGCTGAACTCAAGCGTACTCAGCCCAGACTCAGCTTGATCTGGTGACGAACTAAGAGCACCAAGCATGCAAACATCAAATCTAACTCCTAGGATCTTTACATGCATTCAGAAGTGTTAACTATTACTTTGTATAGTTAACTGGACACAAGGTGAGTTTCACCTTACCATGTGAGTGTCCCATGTGTCCCTATTATTTAGGAACTCACTATGGATGCCCTCACATGCTTCTTACATTTAGAATTAATTACAAATGTCAATAATCATGATTATTTCATCAAATGTTAATCTCATCCTAATCTTAGTGTTATTGAACACATTCCAAGAATCTAAGAGATACATGAAATAATTAATGTTTAGGATTTTACCAATTAAATGGCATCCCTATTTATGATACTAGGAGTCAAGTGCATTCACACACTCACAATGGGGGCCAAAGCTGAGAGACTAAACTCAATCGAATGAAGGAGAAAGGAGGAAGTGGAGGATGTATTAGGAGGCCCTAAAGCGAGTGATTATGCCTACTTCCTTTTTTTTACCCAAGTAGCACAGCAGCCACTAGAGCCTTTCATCCGGCACTTAGCTCACCCATAAAGGTGGTTTCTATGACTCTTCAAGCTAGAGGCTAGGAGTTGTGGAGGGACAAAAGGATCTTGCTTAGCCATAGGGGTGTCCATCACAACCATCATCAGTGGAGGGATATAATCATGAATGGGAGTAGGAGGAAGAGGTTGAGAAACAACGAGGGGAGTCAGTTCTAGCGCCTCGGCGGTGGGCCTCTGCCCATTTATTTCTTTAGGATCAAGAGTGGTGGGAGGCTGTAGAGGCTGAGACATAAAGGATTCCCCATGGGGACCCTTCCTTCTACCGTACCCAGTGGGGCCCTAGGCTTTGTGGGTAGAGCGAGGAGGTTCAAATGTATGGCCAGCTTGTGTTTTTACCTGGCGGGCACCACTTGGAGTTCTCCCTCTGGTCACGAGCGAGAATATGATGGCCTTGCTCGCCGGGATGAGGAAGAAGCATCAGGCTGGATAGCAAAACAGGAAGAAGAGGAACCTCAAGAGTGCTTCTCTTCTTCTCTTCTATGGGCCTTGGCGATATCACTATCAAATTTTAAACAAGCCCTATGTGAAACAATATAAGGTGGAAGGTATCTCACTCTAGGCATTAAGCACCCTTTCTTGTACTTGATAAGTTTAGTACAAGAGGTCCTTCATAGGTGGGAGATGACCAAGGGGTGTAGGCCAAAAGTGATCTAAAGAATAACTACCATGCGTAATTGGTGGCCTATAGCCAGTGTCATGGATCACATGTATTGAACCCTCATGAATAAACTTAAGACATTTATGCACAATCGAGGGAACTACGTTCATAGCTACTAACCAGGGGATACCCAACTTCACTCTGAAGAGTTCAAACCAAACAACAAGTTTACAGACTTAGGTCCAACAAGGATAAAAAAAGCAATACTATCGAGGGGAGGTACGAAATGTTCGTTATGTGTACGAATGGTGCTCATAGGTGCGTCATACCCTTCTTTATGTAGGAAGTTAATTAACATTATCTCCTTAGTTATAATTTTCATTTGAGATGTCAAGTCAACAAGAACACCTGCTACAGTGTTTCCATTGATCTGCGCAGGGATGTAAAGAGTAGATGGTTCTCTATTAAAACCCATTGGTAGGTCTGGTGAGGTGAAGGTTATACCTGGACTACTACTCACAAGCTGCATAGAGGGGATAGGCAGATGTAGGAAAGAGGCCATCATGTACACTAAAAAATACTCTCACAAAGCCCCCTAAAGTTTTTGAAATAGGATAGTGACTTAGTCAAGGTTTCATTCTGCAATACCTATGGAACCTTCCAACTACACCTACTTGGGGTCGTAGGTTGGGCTACAAGGTGAATTTCCTCACAACAGTCACACCTACAACACTCCTAGAATGTGAGGAAAGGACCCTTCAACATTGATAAACAAAAACAAAATGGTTCATGTTGGGTTCACCAAAAATGTAAGAGAGGGGTACCAATCACGTCAAGGCTCCAGGTCATGGAGAGTTGAGATCGGAGGGCTGCCCTAACTTCTCTCACTCTAAAGGATGTCTTGGGGTGATGATCAAGATTGAAGAGCACTATATAGTACTCATGTCACTCTATAGACCCATAGTTCAGGTTTAGGCTAGGCGAGCTAGTGTTTAGAGTCGGTACTGCACCTCAAAAAGTTATTTGTCCGAGGACGACAACGTAGTTCTAGGATGATAGCGTGATGTGCTAGTGTCTCTCAGGTGAACTTGCATCCATATGGCTAGAAAACACCAAGTATAGTAAAAACTACGTAAAAACTAACTGACAGCCTAGCTATTTAATTATGACAAGAAACACAAAATAAGAAAGTATGAGAAATAGAGATGAAGGTGATAAAGCAAGTAAATGAAATCTAAGGTGATGAAGATAATATCACAAAAGCATTTGTTTTCCAACTAGCTCCACATGCAAATTAACCTACACACAAGAAAGAGGGAAAAATTTTGGGGTTATATAGGGTTTTTCCTTAGTCAAACCCCCATTTTGGTGTTTCCATCTCCATGGATAGCTAGAAAGCAACATAGTAGAATATGCGATAAAGAAAGTAGAAAGAAAGAATGATTGAAATGAACACTACAAAAAATTACTATTCTACTCTATCAAATCACAAAGGAGAGGAGTGAAGCGTTACCACCTCCACCCAAAATCTCACTAGCCAATGGAGGAGAATGCAAGGTATGGACTTGGCAAAGTCACCACAGTCGCAACAGTGATGAAGGGAGGTCTCACATGACTCCAAGCCCACAACTTCTATGGCTTGCCTCACACTTGCAATGTGGAGTTGATGGAGCTTCAAAGCTGCTACAATGATCACAATGGAATGTTGGAATGCTGCTTGAGAGTGAAGAAGTGAAGTGGAAAATGCTTAGAGATTGAATGTGAATGTATAGAGCTTGAAATGAAGTGAGAATGAGTCTTTTTGAAGGTGGGATGAGAAGGAATAAGACATTTTTAGGTTAGTTGGTTGAAGGGGGACATTACAATTTGGTCCCAATTGGGTGTCTAACACCTTTGCCAACTTCAAACAAAAGAATCCTTCAGGGACGACATCATGGTGTGTAGACATCTGCGTGTCATGTGTTCATCCCTGACAAATATTCTCTCACTGACACACAAGACGAATTCCAAGTGGATGGAAGGAAGGTGGGTGATGTGGAATTTCACCTTCAGATTTGATTTTCTAAGGTGAGGGTGTATGAAATGGGAATTTTCTTAAGGGGTGAAAATTCACTCCTATACAATTGCTAATAAAATAAGGAAAGAACCCCACAAAGCCCTAACAATGAGGGTTGTGAGAATAGTGGGGTTGGTAATGACCAATTTTAAGAGGAAGATGAGATTTTTTTTATAGAAGAAATGAATGTAAAGGAGTTATTGGAAGCATTAGAAAGAATTAAATAGTTAGAGGAACTGGTAAAGACTTATGAACAGTGAGAAAAGGAATGGGACTTTAAGATTAAATATTTGGAGGAGCAACTTCATAGCTATGTGCATGGGTCTAAATTGGAATTACTTGTACAAATTTTGATAGTGAAGGCAAGAAACATAAAAAACACAACAAAAAAAATACCCCCTATTACAAGAACTCCAACTTGTCATACCACTATGTCTCTAGGGTACCAGTTATGGAAGGTAACTCAAGAATTCTCCCAATAGAAAGAAAAATTAGAGAAGGAAAAATAAAGAATGGTTTTAGAACATATTAGAGTATTGAAAAATAAAGAAACTGAGTTTAGAAAGTTGATAGTTAAGATTGAAGAAATAGCAGATGAGGTTTCTCAAATTATAAAATGCATGCCTCCTACTAGAGTATATATTTTATTTTTACAGAATAAATTTATGAGATTTCAATTCAATCAACTGATTAGAAACCTACCAATTACCATGAGTAGAAAGTTTGAATTTAACATATTTTTTCTGATGCCACACTTGATGTACAAGATTAGTTGTGTGAATTCTATTTACATAATTATGGTGTTCCAGATAATATAGAGTGGAACCCATTGTTATTTGTGGGTGATTTACAAATTTGGGCACTAGATTCTTACATCAGAAATGAAATCCAGAGGGGTGACATTATGCAAGATTATGTAGAGAGAGAGAAATCAATTTCTCTCCAAGTCAGAAAGGAATCCAAGAACCCTAGTATGATAATAGATGAATTTGGACAAAGCTTCTAAGGTATATAGGTGTAGGTAGGAAGATTGTGAATTTGAGAATAAATGATTATGAAAGAATGCAAAGACTAACTGTAGGTCTCCTTCATTCTTATTGGTTTATAAAGAGAGATGGGACAGTTTGGCCCTTGAGTTGCAAAAAAAGGAGCCCCACTCTATATATAACTTCATAGCTATGCTTGAAAGAATCTGTAGGTACATAGACATTGAAAAAGACAAAGGACTTCAATGGGTATCTCTTACTTTCTCTCCACCTATGCTTCTCTACCTAATACCACATTGGATAGGAGAAGAGAATGAAGAATGAGAAGAAGCTGAGGATGTCAAGTGGGAAATACTTTCATGCTATGGAGGTTTTTACTTGAAACAACTAAAAGGAGTAAATGTGATCACATACCACATGGAGATGACCTTGCAATACAACCTCCAGTCTTCAAATCACTTTGCTTGAGGAAAAGCAAATGATCAGTTGGGGGAAATGATGAGGCCAACTATTAGTTAGTTTTATGCTATTTTACTACATGCTTTTAGACATCTCCAAATACTTATTTCCTACATATTCCTAAAAATTTACTATATTTTATGATCATTATGCAAAATTGGACCTCGTTTAAGTATGGAAATATAATTATGATATGATAGTTATTGCATGGTTAATATGTGAATATGTATGAAATGAAATGAATATCTATGTTTAAGCTATGGTTACTAGTATTGTGTAGATGTTTTGTGAACTAACTATTTGCAGCCAAGGAGCTAGAGTAAGCAAATTGTAGTCAACAACAACTAGGAGGGACAACCTGCAGCCAAAGGGAGCTTTAGATAGCGATGCAGGGGAAGTTAGAAGAAAAAATTAATTGCATAATTGGAGGCATATATCTGTCAAGATGATTTTGAATCATCACATCATTTAATAAGACTACTAGAGGAGAAGAATTTTGCAACAATTGGGAATCCAATGTGACTGTTTCCACAATCCATGTTTCAGTTTTAAACCATTGCAGTAGAGTTACAGTCCTATTTCAATTCTTCTACCTTTTTCAGTTGTGTTTTACTTACTCGGACTTTATCACGCTCTATTATGTAGAGAGTGGTGATTTATTATTAGATTTCTATTTTGATTCCTTTTTATAATAAGAGTCTCTCACACCTATATGAATGGTTTAGTGGTCAAGTTATTTAGTTAGTTGAAGTAGAAATTAGCAGTTATATAGCATGAAGAGTATGAAAGATAAGATCAAGAGCAAGCATGCAACATGAATCTAAATGCAATCTAAGTTAAGCAACAAAGAACAAAGGAAGTCAAAATGTAAATTAAAACTTGAACAATCTCACCAACTTGCTACGTATTTCCATGATTCATCTCGATTTCCCTTCTCCATTTTGTTTTTGTAGTATAATTTCCCTCAGATTTTTCGTAAGTTCATGCAAGTATAGCCTATGATAGTGATTTAGTAAAACATCAAAGATTCAAGATAAGTGCTCTCAAAAGTCATAAGATTTAGCGAGAGATTGGAATGAAGAATGACAGATCAATTTATAGAAAATTGATTATTCGAACGACAGGCCGGGATTGAAAGATCAACAGATAGTTGAGATTGACTAATTAGACATGCATTCTAATAACTATCAGTGATGACATGAGTGATATAAATTAGAAATAGAATTAAAAGATTAAATAAATGATTTAATCTTCAAGTTTGAGAGTATTTAGAAATAGAAGAATTATCTTTACATGAAAAGATAAAAGATAGATTAAATCAACTCTTGTTAGAATGCATGCACAAGGTTTAATTAATTAAATAGGAATATTTAATTAATCATGTATAAATGAGTTAAATTTGGATGATTGAATGATTTGTGAGAGATTACTTTCGAGAATGCCATAGGACATTAAATCAAGAGTTAACTGAATGATTTGAATAGATCTTTGAGTCGAGTAAAAGTGAATACTTAGATAACTCACACAATTATCTAAATATAGAGGAATGCATTAAAAAATAATTCATGAATTAAATAATTCATTTAATTCAAGATTTGATATTTGAAGAATAATTAAACAAATAAGATTTATTTAATTAAGAGTGATGAAGGGATTTAAATGAATAATTAAATAAATAAAAGATTTATTTAATTTATAGTTGAAGTATAATTGTTAAATAAGAATTTATTTAGGAATTTGACCAAGAAGGATAAGGTTAATTAGTAACATAATTAAATAAAGTGTTTATTTAATTAATCAGATAGAATAAAGAAAGTGTGAATTAATTAAATAATTTAAATTTATTTAATTAATAGAGAAATTAAAAGTTAAAGTGAATGAATTGGAAATAATTGACATTATTTAATCATGACCATGAAGAATACAAATTATGAAGGAATATTGAAGTCATGAAGCCTAGACAAGGAATTTTTGGTGTCTACATTTTCCCCTCTTTGATACAATGTCATTTCAGCGTTGTGTCAAAAAAAGTCGATATGAAATATGCCCTAGTATAAAATAGGTGAAGATATGCCCCCTCGGGAAAATTGACAAATTGTCAAAAAAGTTCAGAAAAATTTGGAAATGATCCCAATTAGTCCATTGGATAGCCAGAAATGCAGTGGATTTGACAGAATTGAGTTTGGAAATGTTAGGGATGGGTACGGGTTGATTGAGTTTGGAAGCTAACACGGCCAGTAGAAAGAAAACCCTAGGTATATATAGAAATTGGGGTAAAAACCAATTCATTTTCACCCTCCTAGCTTTGAAAATTGAGAATTTGCTCTACAATCACAGCGACGATGTCCCCTGTTCTAAACACCCATCATCGAGCTTATAGGATCCGGACCTTCCAAAGGCCAACTGATGTGGACCCCCCGGTATGTACCTCAAACTTGACCTTTGAAATTTTTCATTTACGCGTAATTTGATGCATTTAATTCAAAATTTATGTATGCGTCATTTTAATAAAACGCCGCATCTAAATACGCGAAAGACACATTTGCAAATTCACGTTTACTGTTAGCGTAGGTTTGTTGCAGTTTGACACATTTGTAGATTAATGAACCGCATTTGATAATATGCATCGCATGTGCATTTAGAATAGCCGCATTTGTTTATTATGCAACGCATTTGAATTTCCTTTGACGCATTCATATTTATTTCAACGCATATGTTATAGTGTGACGCATATGTGATATAGTTAGCCGCATGTGAAAAAGAATGACGCATGTGTCTAATGAAATGACGCATGTGTCTAATGAAATGACGCATCTAAATTTTATGCACCGCATATGTGAAATAACGATGCATGTGAAAAATAATGACTCATTTGCAAAACAATGATGCATTTGAATAGCAGTTAGTTATAGTCAGTTTGCATTAGAATAGATATTTGAGGCTAACATGAGGCATGTATAATGCCATTGTAGGTCGTGTTGGATACAGTATATACACGAGAGTCAAGACCGATGACTTTTTCGGTTCAGGGACAGCCTGCAGAGTGTAGAGCGATGTTTCCTATGGCACCTTGGTCTTATTCACGTTACAAACATGCCCTAGATTTGGGCGAATCAGGGTTTATTGACAACACTATGCGAGCAGTGGCACTCAGAGACGTCATCCTTTCACCTGCCGACTGGAGAGGCCACTGTTACATTAGAGGATGTATACAGGATACTCATACTTCCTATTGGAGGCACACGGGTGAGGTATGATACCCAGAGGGGTGGGGCTAAGATGTGCAAATACTATCTGCGTGTAGACATCAGACAGTTAGGGTTCGACCACTATGAGATTAGCTGGCATGTGTTAGCTTAGAGGTATAGGCAGCTAGACTATTTAGTATGTACTTTGATAGGTGGTATAGTGCTTCTTGACTGTCGAGGTCATGGTTTTCTAGTGGGGTGGGGGGAGATGCTAGTAGGGATGCTAGAGAGACAGGAGGTATATGCATGGGGTCCCTGTCTCCTTGGTATGTTGTACTTTCATTTGCATGATATTACCTACTGAGAGGCATAGTCTATGAGTTGTGGTACCATGCTCCTGATGGTATGGGTGTGGGAACACATCGCTATCTTCTAGCCACCAATGACAGTTGACCTTCCACACGGAGCTCCTTATGCCTTCTGGTATGTGGGGCTAACACTCCCCACCACATAGGAGATACAAGTTATTTCAGGCATGCCATAGACACGATGGCTTAGTTTACATGGAGACCATACTTGAGCTACACAGATTGGTCATACGAGGATGAATATTTGCCATTTTACTGACAGATATAGTTCTTGATTGGGCAGTCAATGTCACATGTCCATATTATAGAGCATCATTTGCCAGATCGTGTCCTATGACAGTTTGGAGATGTACAGGATGTGTCGATTGGATGGGCTAAGTTTCTGAGGTCATCACGAGAGATCCCCCTATGGGGTCTAGAGATTCTAGTGGCCACAACCAAGGTAGACATTGATGCACTATAGGCAATTCCATGGGGATGGAGGGATGGTCCAACATACCCAGGGAGGAATAGAGGAGTATGGTCAGTGGTGGGCAGTACATAGACCAATTCCATTGATAGATCCAGAGCAGCCAACACTAGTAGAGCAATGAGGGATAGGTCCGCAAGGCAAGCATTGCAGAGGTAGAGGTTGGGGAGATGGAGGAGGCTATGGTGATGGTGGAGATGATGGCAGAGGTGG
>VDFB02270651.1:514728085-514753220 GCA_007258455.2 Sequoia sempervirens
CAACACTTTACAACACTTAAATAAGGTACCACTTGAATCCTTTTAGTTCATAAGGGCCCAAGACCTAATGTGAATGTGTTATCCACATTACAACATTAAATCAAGGCAAAATTAAGCCAAAATCACAAGGAGGTCCCAAATGAGATAGGAAAAGTAGAAGGGTTACTTTTTCGATGTCCACAACTTCACATCCACACTGACACGTATGCTCACTAAAGTGTGGGAAAAATATAATGGTGCGAATTTGCACCCTAGGAAAATTCTCCATTTCATCACCCTACCTTAGAAAATATAAATTCAATGATGTAAAATCTCCCATCACCACCTTGCTCCATCCACCTGGCCGCACCTTTTGTGTTTGTGGAAGAATTTATTTTGAGGATGCGTGTGCGCCACATGGACGTCTACATGCCACACTGGCGTCCTGACAGGATTCCTACCCTTGGAATCAACATAAACATTATGTTTCCTATTGGCCCGGGCGAAGTGTAATGTCTCCTACCTCCTTGACCAATGAAATTCAAACCTTTTACCTCCCTTTGCTAATTCAAATCCAATTCTTTCTCATCCCTTCACTCTCTCTTAGCTTCTATTCACTTGCTTCACTCCCTCTTGCATTCTAGCTCATTCTACTTTGAGTCTCTTGCTTCCATACCACTTCTCTTAGCTGTAAGCTCTTCATTTTGGCTCTGACACCACATTCTTGTTGCAACACCACTGCTATTAGAGGATCTTCAAGCTTCTTCCTTCCGCTATTAGCCTTAACTGCTTATAGTTGAGAAGGTGATATTGTGCTTTGTTGTCCATTTACATCATCTTGTTTATTGAGTAGCATTATAGTTGTTTGTGCTTTCTACTTAGCAATACTATTTCCTTTATACATTTTCCATCGCTTTCTACACTTTGTGGCTATTTGCTTATCCGTGAAGGTGGGAACACCAAAAAGGGGTTTGACTGAAACAAACCTCAAACATAGCCCAACATTTTTATCGTTTCCATGTGCGTAGGTTCTTTCAAGCGGGGCTACTTGAAGAATCAACTCATGGGTAAAAAGGTATATTTTTCCACTTTCTTTATCATTTCTAAAATAGCTTATTTCTAGTATTCTTTTTGTTATACTTGCAATTTTTGTATTCTGTAAACTCATAAGACATTAAACAATCGAATAGTTAAGTAGAATTCTTGTGTTTTTGTTTGTTCTTTGGACCTCTGTTTGTGCAAGATGCTAGTGTGTCCCTGAGACACCAACGTGCCGCATTGGAGTTTGAGATCCACATTGCCATCCTCAGACAGTACGTTGTCTGGGCAGTAAACCGAACCTTAAAAGGCGACTCTTCTGACCTTGTGAACATATGGTTTTAGCAAAAGGAAAGTGACAAGCTATTTTCTCTTCCTTTTCGGCCTTAGTACCTTGTCCTTTTCAATTTAGCAAACCCGAGGTAGTTTAGGGCAGTCCGTTCCTTGGGGCTCTTTCGTGACCTTGAGTTTCGGTGGTGATGTGTACCCCTTCTCTACAATATTTATTAAGGATATGTACGCTATTTGTACGTTGAGAGGTGTTTATCGTTTACAACAATGAGATTTGATAATCCATGTTCAAAAAATCAAATCATAAAAAGATCATAAAAGTACCTTTTATTTTGTTTAAAACAATTTCAAATTAGATAAAAGCATCTTTTTTTTCTTTAAAGAAAATTTCAAATGATTTTTTTCTTTTCTTTATTTTCTTTACAGTTGTTTCAAACCACATAATTTTAATTGTCATTGAAGAAGACACGACCATCTTGAATCTTAACTATAGCTTTTTTAACTCTTCAATAAATATATAAAAATATATATGCTATTTTAACTTTAATTACAATTTTTTTAAAAAAAAACACAACAAATTAGAAAGATAGGAAAAAGAAAAATATTTTAAAAAGTAAATTAAATTAATATAAAATAAAAATTACTTCACAATGCAACGATTAAGTTTAGAAAATTTAGAAAATATAAAAACTTCCCGATAGGTAATTTCCTGAAAAAGGGGAAAAGGGCAAAAATAATCGAATAAAAAATTTGCACTGCACAGAAAATGGAGAACTCTGGCAACAGCAAGAGACGTTACGTTAGACTTAAAAACGGCCTTTTAGAACTGAAATCGCCTTTCGCTTGTCATAACGGGCAACGGAGGTCAGGCTACTCGTCTTGTACGCGTCACTTTCGCCTGCAAGTAAATCAAACTTGTCTGCTAACTGAGTCCTTTCCTAATCTGGAAAACAGTCTCGGAAGATTTTGGGTGTTTTTTTGTTTTTTAAGTTTTATTAAACTAAACGGCATTGAAATTAATTGCAATGAACGAGATCACAAATTCTCCAGCTGAAGATCGAATTGAGTGGCCTAATGCTTCAAGACGAGTGTTATAGGAATTCAGGAAGCTATGGCTTCTTTCAGGGCCTGCAGTACTCGTCATGCTCTTCAACTTTTTACTCTCTGTTGTCTCCCAAATGTTTGCAGGTCATCTGGGAGAGTCAGAATTAGCAGGAGCTTGCATAGCAAATGTTGGAATTCAAGGATTTGCCTATGGAGTTTTGGTTAGTAGCATTTGAAAAATTCATACGAAATTCAATACTGGGTTTGTATTGTATTTATAGTTCAGATACTTTATAACACAGTTTATTCATTGTTTGGACAACGTAGATTGGAATGGCAAGTGCAGTACAAACACTCTGTGGGCAAGCTTTTGGAGCCAAGAAGTACAAAATGCTTGGAATCATATGTCAACAATCTATGTTGCTAATGACAGCCACTGCTATGCTTCTGAGTTTACTCTATGCTTTTGCAGAGCCTGCATTGCATGCCATTCGGCAGAATAAAGCAATAGCTGCTCAGGGAGCTATCTTTGCAAAAGGGCTCATTCCTCAATTACTTGCCTTTGCTTTGAGTTGTCCCTTGCAGAGATTTTTACTGGCTCAGAATATAGTGGCTCCTCTTGCCTATATTTCTATAGCCACTTTTCTGCTGCATGTTCTTCTAAGCTGGCTAGCTGATTACAAGCTTGGGTTGGGCCTGCTGGGAGCTTCATTAACCTTGAGCTTGTCATGGTGGATTCTCACCATTGCAACTGTACTTTATATACTGTGGAGTCCAAGTTGTAAGGATACATGGACTGGCTTTTCATGGAAAGCCTTCACAGAGCTCTGGCCTTCCTTCAAACTGTCTATGGCATCAGCTGTCACGCTATGGTATGATTCTAGAACATATATTCGATTCTCTTATCTCAATTTACTACAATTGAGCCAAATTTGAATTCACTAAACCACATTGAAGTATTTATCTATGGCAATTTACTCACTACCTGCGTCTCTGTCCTACAGTTTAGAAATATGGTACAATCAAAGCCTAGCTCTCATCTCAGGGCTATTGCCTAATCCGGAGGTTGCCTTGGACTCTCTTTCAATTTGGTAATGCTATATCCATAGTACTGCACCTAAGAAAATAATTCTGATCTTGTTCTAAGTTCTCTTATATTGTATTTTTAAATGTACAAATGTGCCGATTCAGAAATCTGGAGATCTTAAACTAATCAGGAAGTTAACAGTAGGAGATTGTTTTACATATATTTATGGGCTAGAGTGCAAGATTGATGCAATGAAAAATAGTATTATGTTAGTCTCTTTTGTGTTTATTTGTCCATACTACTATTACAGATTTTGAGCTTCAGAGATTGTACTACTTGGTGTGTGCAGCATGAATTACTGGAACTGGGACATGCAACTAATGTTGGGTATCAGTGCTGCTGCATGGTTTGTATTTGTATAACCAAAGAAACCTTTGATTTCATGTAATCCAAAGCGATGATAACCATTTCCAATTTTATCAAGAAATTATGATAGTCTTAACATTAATCTCTGCCATAAATTTTCTTTTCACCCATTTCATTGTCCAGAATGTTTATCATTTGTAGTTTGTAAGAACTCTCTGTGAATGTTATTTAAAAAATTATTTCATTTCTAAATAGGTTGAGTTTTTTTATAAATTGTCTTTAAATTTGCAGCACAAGAGTTGGTAATGAGCTTGGAGCGAAGAGGCCCAAAGCTGCAAGATTTTCAGTTGTGGTTGTTGTGTCCACCTCCATCATAATCAGTGTCCTCCTCGCCATTGTGATATTAGCACTTCACAAATACCTTGGCCACCCATTCACAAGCAGCACCGAGGTCATGATAGCAGTGTCTTCCATGACACCATTACTTGCAATATCTGTCTTTTTGAATGGTGCACAGCCTGTTCTTTCAGGTTCTCCTCCACTCCTTTCATGTTCAAAGCAATTATATTCTCCGTTACCATTATACTTTGCTTTAGTCTTACAATTGGTAAAAGAATCTGCTCTGGTTGCATGACCAAAAGAATGTTCTCCTTGACCATTGAATTTTAGTTTAGCTTGAAATTGACAAATTGGTTGTTGCAACAGGTGTGGCAATTGGATGTGGGTGGCAAACATTTGTTGCATGTGCCAATCTCGTCTGTTATTACCTTGTCGGTTTGCCCGCTGGAATAATCTTGGGTTTTGTAGCAAAATCAGGAGCAAAGGTGTTAAACATAGCACTTTACGTTGTTGAAAAGATAAAGTTAACTAGGTATTATCATATTAAACATTAAACATGATTTGCAGGGAATATGGTGGGGTATGATCAGCGGAGTTGGAGTGCAGACATTGATTCTCATTATTTTTACAGCACGTGCAAACTGGAATAAAGAGGTAACAAATTTTAAGCACACGAAACATTCATGCTTTTTGAGTTTAGCCCAAATGTCAAATTAAAGCTGAAATTGATAACTAAATGTAGGTTAAAGGTGCTGTGAAGCGTCTTAAACGTTCAAGTAACGAGCCGTCTGGAGAAGGAGGGGGAGTGGCTTCCTCAACTTAGGGTTATCATTGCCGGATGTAATTATGATTAAGGGTGTTATTTCAAAACATGCTGGGACAGAAATTCATCATCTTTTTGCTTGTAAACCAATGAATTGGTGAAATTGTACCCGGTAACGGACATTCTTTCCGGGTGAAGAAGACTTTTGTCTTGGTATCTTGGTGGGTTACTTCTTTTCCTTTTAACTCCTTGCCGTGTCTATCGTGTGCACTTCAAAAGCGGTCGTTCATAAGCTTTAATCATTTCACATGATATTTCTAAATATTAAAACATATTGAATTAGCTTTTGATCTTCCACACCTGTCTTTTCTAGAATAGTTATCACTTTATCTAAAATTATGCTCTTAAGCTTAATTTTATTTTTAATTAAAATCATTTGGATATGCATGTTATTTTCTATTTTAGTTTTGTGTTTATATATTTCAATTTATTTATTTATTTGTCTTGAAGTTTGTAATTGTATAATTCAACTTCATTAATTCACAATATTTGAGAATAGACATCAAATTCAAATTTTAACCTTCCTATCTCTTTTTGTGGTCATTATGAGTTGAATCAACACACATTTGTACAACATATTGTTATGTATTGATATTTAAAAATAGATAATGTGCCACAAATTTATATGCGAGAAAAAAGAGAGATCATTAGAGTACACTTCAAGTTTCTAAAGGAGAAAACAATGGAATCTATATTGTTTAGTTATAGGCTAGTTGCATGCTTGTATATGTTGTCTTCAAATATTCATTGAGAGATGTAAAATTGAACTCAAAGTAGGAGTTTGATTTAGGAGAACTTGACCCCAACATCTAGTAGATTCCTTAAGATGTTTGTAAATGCTATAATCTCTCTATAATCTTTACAAATGCTTCAAATATTAAAGATTAAAGCAAAGCAGTTTTTAAAGTGTTTATTTTATTAGTTCATTGTTGTATATCAAAGATTAAAACCGTGACTATCAAGATTGAACTTGTAGACTCAAAATTGACTCTTGAAGCTTTTTGCACCTATTCAAATTCTAAGACATTCATTTGTCAAAGAATAAAAAAATTAGTTACCTTAGACAATGATTTTAACATAATGTTAACATGAATTCTTCATCATTATATCATTATTCTCAATCCAAATATCTAATTTATTTTATCTCCTTACTAAATTATTGTTTATTTATTTATCTAATTCTAATTTATCTAGGTTAATTGTGCTTTATTGATTGTATAAGCGACTTATCTCATTACAACTATATTAGAAGATTTTTAAAAAAAGTATATAGATTTATTAAACAGAGACTACTATACTTTTAATCCTTTTAAAAAACTCTAAAGATTCATTTCTAATGACAATTTTTTAAGAATCCAAATAATTTAAAAAAATATATATTTATAAAAATTTATATAATAAAAAGAAATTGGTGCTGAAACATTAAAATTAGAAAGTATTCTAACAAAATAAGGTTTGAAAAGTTTTGATAATTGTAAAATGTACATGCACATTGTTAATTATATAGAAACTTTAGAATATTGATGATGATATGTCAAATCTAAATCACCATAAACTCAAGTCTCTTTAAAACTGGAACATACGAGGTGTCAATGAAATTAAAAATTAAATTAAAATTTAAAAATTATGAAATATTATATATCAAATGTAAATCACAATAAAAATTCAAGTTTCTTTAAAGATAGAATATACGGGGTGTTGATGAAGATAAACATTAGAGTAAAATTTTGAAGTTCAATTAATTCCTATATCTCAAATAAATATTCAATTCTATTTTTTCATATTTTGATTTGACTTAATTTTTTTGTATAATATTTGAAAAATATATATAAGAAAAAGAGATATTTAATACATTATGATCTATGAGTTATAATATAAATACTAATAATAATGTGTTAAATATAAAATTGAAATTTTATATAACTATTTTAAAATATTAAAATAAATGGTTCCATTTATTATGTTGTTGTTTTGGACTTTACTTGTTACATTATATAGTTCTTATAATTAAGTGTATTTGATATAATAAAAGTATTAGAGCCATGTCTAATGATTTTAACATCAATTTTTCTCCTACAACTCTCTTTTTATATCCTAATGATGTATCATGGAGTGTGATCCAAAATATTGATGCAAAAAAATCTCATGTTGTTGAATCTAAAAATATGTACTAACCAATTTATGTGTTATATTCATTTTGATTTTCCAGTTAATCCAAAATTAGTTCAATTAGAAAATATCAACAAATATTAAAAATTTAGGATTTTCATAAACAATAAGATTGATTTAGTAGACATATAGACATTTTTAATATTAAAATAAAGAACTCAAAATGTAACATCAATACCTCACCACATGACCCAATTCTTGTATTATTTGATTGACATGAGCTACCCTAGTTGTCAATAAATAGACAATTTCTTATGTGAGACACAAATAAAGTATGTATTTGCTTATAACTAATAGAGAAAAAGTATTCAAGAGGATTGGATTGAAAATCCTTGATACAAAATATACCAAATTAGAAAAAATGTCTAGAAAATATAGTAATTAATTCAATAACAACCTCATCATTAATACCTAATTTAAGCATGAGGTTCATCCCATAGTGTGATGGTTAAGTGGTGGTGTTGTTGTTATGGCCACCAAGGTTCAAATCCTTGCTGGACTATTGTGATCACAAGCCTTGTACCCTCATTGATCTAATGTGCTCATAGATTTGAACCTTAGAATTGTGCTATTGGTGTTCATGCCAAGTGACTTAGTGCTCTAGATTATGCTACAGACCTCTGTTGGGCTAGTGTACTCATAGGCTCTCACCCTCTCTACCCTTGTTGGACTGTTGTGTTCACAGCTTTGGATGGTTCATGTTGATGTTGTGTGTCCATGTTGGGGATGATGTCCCTCAATGGTGGCTTCACCTAGAGTGAGCCAAGTTAAAAATCCCTTGTCACCAAGAAAAAAACAAACATAATTTAAGCACAATATCTATCGTACAAGGTATAAACATCAAAATAAAAACAAATATAGAAAAATAAATAAGGAAAAAGAGCCTACCGAATAGAACTAATCTCTTTATTAATGAATTATACAATAGCAACACATTGTTTTTTTTTTTTTTGAATATTATAATACTATAAATTAAGTTTAAGATACACGATTTTAGGTAAGTGCAGGGAAATGGGAGGTCAAAAATGGGGTCTAAAGTGGCCACTAATTTTCTTTCTAAAATCAACAAAAAATGATCTTAGACAAGAAATTCAAAACACCCATGCTCAAAATTTGAAAATGTTACAAGAACAAGATTAATAGTGCTCAAAATCTAGTTTATATGATTTCTACTTATTTTTTAAAGGTCAAATGTTCAAGGTACACACAAAGTAGTCCTATTTTTGTGAAAAAATTATAATATAGTGTCACATGTGTTTGCACTAAAATATTTTTTTGAAAGTTAGCTAATGTTACATAATATATATTATATATTTTTACTATTTTTTAATGAATAAATATATTTTTACTAATTTTCAAAGTGAAAGCATCTTGAAAAATAGAAAATTGAGTGTGCTACTCCTTTAATTTTGAGAAAACTAATTGAAAATTATTTTTTCTAAATGTGTATAAAATAGAGTCTAAAATGAAGAAATAAAATTTGTTTCAAATTTGGATGAGTAGACTAAAAATGACACTAAGAAAGGTATACATAGTTTTTTGGTAGAAAATGAAGCTAGTAGAAAAAAATTAAATATTTAAACCTTAATGTATTTTAACTATAGGAAAAAAATAATGGTAGAATAGAAATAGAGAGGTGGACATCGCCTTGGTATGATTAAAAAAAATTTGTCATTAAATATGTAAATTTGATAGAGAGCATGCTCAATATTTTTGTGTTTTATTTATATTTTTTAAAAAATATATATTTAAACATTTCACATATAGGTCTAACCCTTTGGATTGGATGTCAAAGATTAATTCAATCATAAAGGTTATAATTTTTAAAGAAAGATATGATGCGTTCTTGTTATAAAATGCATAAATGATGAAATTCCTATAAAACACATGAAATGCATGCTATAACAGACACCTATTTTGATTAATATAGAAAAATAAAGGAATGATCTTAAAAAAGAAGAAACACGTGATTTTTGGCCTATGCGATTCTTTTTCATATGCTCTACACATTTTACAACATACAATTACAATTTATCTTCATTTGAAGAACTACAATAATTGTTCAACATAACTAACTAATTTTTTTTTTTGGTCTCATATTGACATGGAAGATTCTAAATTTATTTTTTTAATTTAATTTTAATGTTTGTAATCATCATTTTCATTATCTTGATTATTTTGAATAATAATTCAATTTCTTTTTAACTAGTTTAGATTAACTATAAAGTTGCAAATGTTGAGAAAAGAATTTGAAACTATGTCTATGAAAGATTATGAGTGTTTAGATTAACTTTTAACTCAATTTATTAGAATAGTTAATCAATTTAGTTTTAATCTATTGATGTGGCTTTAGAAGAAACCAAAAATCCTTTCATATTTTTTTAGATGAGTTTCATGCATCTTTGATTAAATTCATGAGCATAACTAAGTCATTTATCAAATTCATCAAGTTAGAGCTTGCTTTCAATTCATAAGATCCTATTAGTCATGGTAGCTCTATACAAGAAGATATAATTTTAGAGATAGAGGAATAAATTTGTATAGAGGTGGAAGAACTAGTCTAGAAAATTTAAGTGGAAAAAATTGAGTCAAAATCAATTTCATTGTCAAAGGTATAATGAATCTCAAGTATAGTGTGATTAATGAAAAAGTGATTATTGTGCAAATGAAAATAGAAAAAGGCAATTTGAATTCTACAAAGAAAGTGCAAATTTTTCTTAAAAAATCAAAATTAGGGTAGGTAGTATGCTTCTAGTATGCAATTCTACTCAGAAGATTCTAAAATATGTTATTTTTCTAAATTCAAGTTGTAGTAATCACATGAAAGGGAATTTAATTATTTTTTGTAATTTGGATAAGTCTATCAAATAAGATGTTAATTTGGAAAATGATAATAAAGTATTATTCATGTGAAAAGGAAATATTAATATTCTAAGTAGTGAGAGTTTTTTAATTTCATATGATTAATTTATTCTTGGATTAAAGCATAATTTGATGAGAATTGGAAAAATTGTTCAAAATGGGTATGAGTATTTTAAAAAATAAGGAATGTGTAATTTTAGATCAATTTCCAATAAATTAGATTATAGAAAAAATTCAAATGAACAACAATAGAATCTTTCCTTTGATTTTGAAACGGTATTTGAGGGTGAAATTTTTCAATCTCACCCCTCAATTAGTCCACAAGTGGATCAAGATAGTATTTTTCACTGAATGAACCTCTTTTAGAGATATTTTTAGAAGTACTACATTTATCCAAACAAGATATTGATTAAACAAATTTTTAATTTGAAATAAGAGATGAGAATTAGTTTTGAGATTTATGATTTGGACACTTGAATTTTGGAGGCCTAAACTTTCTACATAGGAAAAATATGGAAAAATATTTGTTGTTAATAAAAAATAGATAAAGTATGTGAAGGGTGTATTTTGAGAAAACAACATAGATAGTCATTCCCAATTAGAGAATTTGTCAAAGAAAAGACACAACTGAATATTTTTTACTTTGATTTGTGTTGATCAATGCATACACTTTCGATTGGTGGATGTGTTTAATTTTTAACATTAATTGATTACTAGACTTGAAAGACATGGCTATATATTTTAAACATAAGTAAGATTTTTTTGATATTTTGTATCAATTCAAAGCTCTAGTTGAGAAGCAAATTTGATATTATATCAAGGTACTAAGAATAGATAGATATGGTGAATATATCTCAAATTATTTTTTAAATGTTTGCAAGAATCATGGAATGAAAAGTAGTTTACTACCAAGTACAGACCTTAAAAAAATGGTGTGATAAAGAGAAATAATAGAACAATCACAAACATGGCTAGGAGTATGTTGAAGGTTAAACATTTATCAAAGGATTATTTGGTAGAGGCTATATTATGTGTTGCTTAAATAATGAATAAATGTCAAATACAAAGTGTCAATAATATAATTCTAGAGGAAGCATGGAGTGAAAAAAATAGTGTTTTGTACTAGAATTGTGGCCCCTCACAATATTTTATTTATAATATTTATGGCACTATAATAATATTCTAAAATATAGATCTAGTATGGATTTGTACAATAGGTACAAGCAATGTAAAAACTATACAAATATATTTTGTAAATTTTAAATTATAAAAAATAAAATTGTATACCTATGTAACAAATATGATGCTTGCATTTGCAAGCAATAAATCTTAAAGATGATAAGGAATATATTCTACTTGAAGTGTGACATTCATTTTCCTTTAGGGCATGGACAAAGTTCTCCAATTATAATAATTTTATAGTTAAATATTAGTAATTTTTTGGGATTTCTAGACATTAACGGTAATATCAATTTAATAAAAAAAATGATAGAAATTGTAATCGATTTCACAAGCACCTCTCAAGTGAAACCCTTTGTAGATCTAGCATCTAATACTCAATTTGAATGAAAAAAGAAAAAGAAAATTTGACTTTCTCAAACCCTCTAAACTCAATAGTGAGATTAAATTTACTCAAGAAATCTCTCAAAATATCCTAAAAAATAAAGCCACAAAAGAAATATGGTATTTATAACATTTTTTCTAATTTTTGAAGGCATCATTTATATAAGAGAAGAGAACACTCAATTTTTCAAGAAATCTCTAAAAAACTCAATAAGAAGCAACCCCATAAACTTTGATACTATGCAAGATTTGTTATGAACATAGTAACACAAGATCAAAGAGCTTCAATGAAAGTAGAGAAGAGATCTACAATGAGAGAATAAGTCAAGTCTATCAAAAGAAGCAAATAGATGATGACGAGATATTGAGATTGCTCTGTATGAAAGCTACAAGTGGTTATGTATAGGATACACCATCAAGATATATGTGAATATATAAACAATGTGGGATAACAAGAGATGTAGTCACATGTGTGCACAACATTTCCACCAAACTAAAAAGGTACACACCACATGATGTGCAAATACAACCTACCTAAGTAGATACCTATCTAAGCAAGTTTGTCCTATCTTAGACACAACGTGTAAAATAATGTAATAAATGTAAGAAAATAAAACAATACACCAATATTGCATAAATGACTTGGTTTAGATATCTAGATCTGAAGATGACCCCTAAAATTTTATAATTCAAATTCAAATTTAGGGCCAACATATTCCTTTCTACTTGACTATTGTGTAGTAACTAGATGCATTAAATGATTCATTTATGATTGTGGGTGTCCTATTTAAAGGGGTGGAGTAACCCTAGTTCACTTAATGAAATGTAGATCTTAGCTCCATCTCTTACATAATTATTGTGGAGCATTTATAATAGTACTTATGGGTATGTGCAGGATCATGGTGGGCCAAAAAGTGGCAATGAGGAAAAAAACACGTCTTTCATTGACCCAAAAATGCAAAAATAACGTGTTGACTTTTTTAGGCTTGGGTGTTAGTACACACCACCAAAGCAAACACCAATCCTAGTTTTCCATATCAGATATCTGATTTGTTAAAAGTATATATATACAAATTCTGTGGTTGTTTTAAAATCATTTGACAGTCAACAACCCACGGGCACATAGTGAGGAGGCTCTTCGCGTAACAGATATCCGATTTCGCCAATATACAATTTGAAAAGGTAAGATTTTAGATTTTTATTTGCTTTGATTCAATTTTGAATTAGATTTGGATAATTTCAATTAGTTTTTTGTGGATTTTTTTTCAAAATAGGGTTTTTGATTGAATTTTTATGAAAATTTTAAGTTTAGAATGGATTTTGATTAAAAATGATTTTTTTTATGGATTTTGATTTAAAAATAGTGTTGTTTATGTATTTGTATTAAAAATTAGAGAATTTTATAGATCTTTGTTAAAAAGTAGGGTATTTTTTGGTTTTCTTTTTAAAACTAGGGTATTTTTACAATATTTTCATTTATACTGTCTAATTTCAATTAGATTAATTAGTTTTTAACTTTAATCAGGCATTATGGTTGCTGAAAATGAAAATGCACAAATTCCAAATGATCCACCAGCTGAGAATGAAAATGCACAAATTCCAAATGATCCACCAGCTAAGAATGAAAATGCACAAATTCCAAATGATCCACCAGCTGAGAATGAAAATGCACAAATACCAAATGCTCCACCACCTCCATAGCCATCAATTGAAGAATTAATTGGTGAAAAATTGCAGCAATTAAAGGGCATTTCTGAAGTTTATAAGAGAATCCCTCGATTATTCGAGATGTCAAACACATTGATGGATATAATTAAAAATATAGAAACCCTCTCCACCCAACATAATGCCTTTCATTCGTGGTGAGAAGACATGAGGGAATATTATGCATGTGTATTTTCTTATGATGATGTGAAAGATCTCGGAATAACCAAAGCCCAAATAGCCTCTTTATTTGTTAACCCCTGCATTGGTTTGCCAGTTAATGTTAATAAACCAAAACTTTCTATAAAATGGTGCACACATAGGGACATTGTAGATAAATTTTGGGATCGTTGGTGTATGGTTTTTGATAAACCACCGAACAACAATTGTGATATACCATTTTACTTTATTAAAAAATTATATGCTGAGTTTGTGTTAGGGCATCATGTCAATTACTTTGACATTAAACCCTTCCAGGGCGTTGGTGGAGGTATTCCCCAGGATAGACCAGGGGCAGTTAGAGTAGTCCCACACCCATATGTTCCCCCTCCTCCCCTTCCTCCGCCACCTCCATTATATCATCCAGATATTATGCAGGATGCGACCACACAAACTATCCAGGCTATTCACTCTTTGAGTGGCCTTTTGGTTTCGCATGCTTCTACAGTAGCTCAGCCACATTCTGGTGATGTTGGCGATGGTTTGAGTGCTACTGCGTCATCCTCGTTAGGTCCACATACATGTGTGCCACATACTTGCTCCATGTGCCCCTAGATATGCTTGGGTCCTCTTGGACAACCCACAGAGCATCTCTTGGACACTTCTGATTATGACCTCCATAATGTGGACATTATAGATCAGACTCAGGGGAGTAGAGCGCACCCTATAGAGTCCTCTCCTGCTAGAGAGGGGGACATTGGAATAGTGACACATGTAAGATTTAAGTTGTAAATTCATAACTTGCATTTGTTTTTAAATGAATATTAATAAGAGATAGTATAATGTACTAATATTTATTTACATGGTCTATTTAACAGTTGATGTCTGAGGAGGAGCTCGCACAGGTGACTGATAGCACCCTTAGGGCCATTTCATTTGGCCTCGACACACACACAATATATATTTTCCCACTCACTCGTTTACATTTTTTTATTATATACTTTCTTGTCATTTGAATTGTCATAAATGAAATTATATAATAACTTATATGTTTATCTTATTTTCCTCTTGTAGGAAATACCTAGTGCGAGCGAGGTGCAGCCTTGTCCAGATTATGAAAGTGTAATGTTAGATAAAGGGAAGGTAATTGAACTCAAATTCAATTGAATTAAGAATTTTAAGATCTTATATTGATTATACATACATCGACATCGATTGGTAGTTTCATATGTACTTATCATTTTTATGTAGAGGCAGTTATGAGCTATACATTGTTGTTGACAAGTGCGAGCAAGGTGCAGCCTTGTCCAAATTATGGAAGTGCAATGTTAGACAAGGGGAAGGTAATTGAACTCAAATTCAATTGAATTAATATTTTTAAGATCGATTATACATATATCAATATAGATTGGCAGTTTCATATGTACTTGTCATTTTTATGTATAGGCAGTTGTGAGCTATACATCATTGTTGACAATTGCCACAATGCCTGAAGGAGTATGTATTGGAACACTTGAAGGAGTAGGTGTTGAAAAACCTCAAGGAGGAGGTGTCGAAACACCTATAGCAGATAAAGAAAAAGATCAACCTAAAGAGGTATGTGTTTATTTTATTTTGTGTTTGGTATTTATATGTTCCTATTACTGACAATTGTATGCTAACTTGGATCAATTTTATGTTTTTGTTCACATATATAGATTGACATTACAAAAGTTGGTTTGGTCGGTTCTTTGAGAGGGGCTTATTTTAGGACTCGACCCTTTGAAGAGACAAATATTTCAGGTAATCAAGATTACAATTTTAGAGTTCAATTATAATTCAATGTATATTGATTTTGATGTTAATTATTCGATTTTAAATCATATAGTATAACTAATCTCAATTGTGGTTTGAATTTTTCTTGTGCAGCTACCTTCAGAGCCAACGAGTGCTGCAAAGATGCTCCATTTTGATGATCCACCAGTAGTTTAGGATGAGATACACATTTTGGCATGTAAATTTTGAATAGACATCGAGATGGCATATGCCACATTTTGTAAAACTTTGTTTGAGTTGGAGTTGATGCCATTTTTGTATATGGAGATACACTCAAGATTATTGGATAATTTGATATATAGAAGTTGACAATCAAAATTTAATTTCTTCCTCATATGCATGATTAAACTCTTTAAAAATTTAATCAAGTGAGCAATGGTTAAATATCAATGTACAATAGCATAAAAAGAATGGTTATATTATGTAATTTATATTCATATTGCTGATTACATTGCATTGCACATCTTTCAAACTCAAAGCATTACTTCACATTGCATAAGTAACAACTAGATGCTGATAGATGAAAAAATTTCAATAACAATATAGTTTTTACAAAGTCAACCTAAGCAGTTATGCAATTACTTCACATTACATAACTAATAACTAGGAGCAGCTATCAATTGCATTAGCTTGTCATGGAATTCTATGAGACCACATTTCTTTGAGGAAACTTGGCATAATCGGTAGCTTGATATGGAATTCTATAACCGATTAGATAGCTCATAACATATATATAGAAGGAAGCAATCCCGACCCATCTCTAACATCAAATTTTGGTTGGGCCTCCTCATTGACATCAACTATGTGTGGTTGGGCCTCCTCTACTCTAGTATCTAAATCAGGCTCAACTTGTACCCCAACTTATGCACGTTAACTTGAACTCCATTTTGTGTATGTTGAGATCCTAATCATATAAAAGACAAAAGACTTGAGAGTATATTTAAGGGATGAAAGATATAAACTCATTTTCAAAAGACTATGTAAATTTTAACATTTGGATATGTTATCATTCTCTATTATATATTAAATATAAGCTTAAATGTATAACATTATTTTTCTATTTACTCCCAAGTCACTATAAAATTAAATATGTATTTCTAACATAATTTTCCTCATGTCTATATATACTTGCATAATGGTAGCATAAATAAGTGTGTTTAAAGATAGTTTGAGGCGACTTGCATAAAATTTTAAATTATTTAGATAACATACAAGATTGAATCCAAGTTGTGGTTCCTATGATGTGGGAAAGAAATATGAATTCCATGCATATATGAAATAAGACACTTGGGTGTAAAATGATAGAATAAAGGTATAAAAAAATATCATTAACAACTTGCACAAACAAAGAAACTTAAGGGAATTTGCAGAATTCTATATGCAACAATATATAAATTAAAGACAATTTATTTACGAATGATTCCATGGAGAAACTAGAGAAGGTCACACCTCATAGATTGTATTCTTGGTAGGAGATAAAGTACTCTTCAGAGTTAAACCTCATAAGAGCTTGAGAGAATTTGGAAAGTATGCTAAGTTAGCACCTAAATACATGGGTTCTTTCAAAGTTTTAGAAGTTATTAACCTGGTTGCCTACAAAATAGCTCTACCACCAACTCTTTCTCATATGCATGAGTTTTTCCATGTCTTACTTAAAAAAATGTGTTTTGGCATTAACCATATTCTTGATTGGAATAATCTTCAAGATTAGGATCCAGGAGTGATCACAATTGAGCCTCTCAAATTACTTGAGGTTCACAAGACCCACTTGTGCGACAAGAGAAATTACTCAATGTTAGGTCTAGTGGGACCAATATTCTGAGGATAGTGCCACCTAGAATATGTTGATGAATTAGTGTTATATCAGTTGATATGGTTTGTTTAAAATTAATATGGAACTTGGTTTGCATATAAATGAAAAGGAATGTTATACTTTGTATATTATTGGTTTATGTTAATATTTTCTTTATATAATCAAACTAGCTACCTTGTTGGCTTGATGAGGTGGATGCAGGAGATTTTGTTTCTCCCTCTAGGATAGAGAGGGAGAGCATCACTAGAGAGAGTAGTAGATTCGAGAAGAAAACTAAGGCCACCAAGAAATTGAGAAGTCACACACAAACCACATATTGCATGGTTTCTTTAAATTGTGAATTCTTTCTTGGAACTGGTTGAACTCTAAGTTTGTTTGAGTTGTCATTGGTTTAAGTATAAAATACATACATGTGTCCTTATTTTATGATTAAAACCTAACTTGGCATGGAATTCTATGATATACAGAGTCTATTGATGCCAAGGTTCAATTTGTATGATATTGAAAAAAGAAACCAATTGAGTAGAGTTATCAGCATTCTTCATAAATCATAAGAATTTTTTTAGTAAACTAGCCATTTTGATGTCTTCTTTCAGTCTCAAACGATATTTTGTATCATTGATACATTGGTCTTGAGAGTGGTAGCTTTATATAGGTCCACAATACAAAATATGGTTTACTTGTGCAGTGTAACAGTGGCATAGGAAGATTTTTCTTTGAAAGAACCAAAGGGTGATTGCACGTTTGAAGTGTATAAACACATACCTTTTTGTAATATCAAGGATACTTTTTGAATCTTCCATGCATTTCTAATCTAAAAGGAAAGGTCTTTTTCCTAATTTGTATGCAACCATGCTTTTGACATTGTCAAAAAGAGCAAAAATTCCCTAATGATGCAAAGGCATGGCCAAGCAGTTCTAACTCTCCACATGAGAGAAGAGAAATGAGTAGAGTTATCAACATTCTTCAAAAATCATAAATCAACATTCTTCAAAAATCATTAGAATTTGTATGATATTGAAAAAAGAAGACAACTGAGTAGAGTTATCAGCATTCTTCAAAAATCATAATTTTTTTTTTAGTACAGTAGCCATTTTGATGTCTTCTTGCAGTCTCAAACATTATTTTTTATGTAGATGTGTGATAAATTCTTAGTTCAATGATGTTGAACAATTTTTGAAAAAATAAATTTGTGTCACGGTCCGCTTTCAATCCAACAAGCAAAAATGAAAGCTCAACCTCTTGGAATGAAAATTCTTGTTTGGAAAACAAATGAATAAGAATGAGGTAGTTAAGTTGTTTGAAGTTATTTAAAGGTCACTTTTAGGGTGGAAGGCTTAAAAATCCATTTTAAATGCACAAAAAAGAATGAAATTACTTCAAACCAAGTTTGTGAAGAAGTTAACTTTGCTGCCCACTAGTTTCCCTTAAGAGTCCAAATTGCTAAAAGACAACAATATTTGAACAGATATTTCTCGGAGACCGCGATGCTTACAGATTCTCTGTTGAAGGATATGGGATCATGTTGGGACCATCTACAAAAACCTCTCTCGGTTTTTGCTATCTCGTAGGTGTTTTCCTGTGGTGATGACTTTTCAATGGAGGGAAAAGTTGCCAGATGCAAGCAGTGTAAAGTTGTAAAGTGGTGTAACTTTCATTCCACAACTCGTACGACTAAATAGACTGTTCCAACACGTTCGGATGGGTATGTTTACACTAGGGATGGTAATCTTTTGTACCCAAATATACCGAATCACTCCGAGCTACATTGGACCGGTGATTTCCCTGAAGAGTCCAAAGTGCTAAAAGGCAGCAATCTTTGAAGGGATATTTCTCGGAGACTATGAGGCTTACAAACTCTCTGTCTAAGGCTATGGGATCGTGTTGGGACCATCTACAAAAACCTCTCTTGGTTTTTGCTATCTCGGAGGTGTTTTCCTGTGGTGATGACTTTTTAGTGGAGGGAAAAGTTGCTAGATGCAAGCAATGTAAAGTTGCAAAGTGGTGCAATTTTCATTCCGCAACTTGTACGATCAAATAGACTATTCCAACACATTTGGATGGGTACATTTACGCTAGGGATGGTCATATTTTATACCCAAATATACCGAATCACTTCGAGCTACATTGGACCAACGATTTCCCTAAAGAGTCCAAAGTGCTAAAAGGCAACAATCTTTGAAGGGATATTTCTCGGAGACTGTAAGGATTAAAAAATATCCATTTGAGGCTATGGGATCGTGTTGGGACCATCTACAAAAACCTCTCTCAGTTTTTTCTATATCGGAGGTGTTTTCCTATGGTGATGACTTTTCAGTGGAGAGAAAAGTTGCCAGATGCAAGCAGTGTAAAGTTGCAAAGTGGTGCAACTTTCATTCCGCAACTCATACAACCAAACGGACCATTCCAACACATCTGGATGGGTACGTTTATGCTATGGATGGTCCTCTTTTGCAACCAAATATGTCGAATCACTTCGAGCTACATTGGACCGATGATTTCCCTTAAGAGTCCAAAGTGCTAAAAGGCAACAATCTTTGAAGGGCTATTTCTCAGAGACCGTGAGGTTTATAGAATCTTTTTCTGAGGCTATAGGATCATTTTGGGACCATTTACAATAACCTCTCTCAGGTTTTTCTATCTCGGAGGCGTTTTCCTGTGGTGGCAAGTTTTTAGTTGAGGGAAAAGTTGTCAGATGCAAACAATTTTCCAAAACAGCAGACCAACACATGACTGATTCAAACACCCATATCCAAGTTACACAACATAATGAGAAACAACATAGACTCTTTTGGACAAGCGTTGACTTCCTATACATTCACCCTTGAAAAGGCTACTCAATTAGCCCAAAAATGCAAAGCAACATACCTTCAAACAGCACACAGACCCTTGAAACCTTGGGGCAGCAAATAAATTGCCAAGAAAACAAAGATTCTGCAATTGGATTCCATTTGTACGGACCTGTAACCATCAAATCAGAAAACCCTTGTTTTTAGTGTAATTCTTGAGGGTTTATTGGATGTAGCACTTCCACAACCTTTCAGACTCTGTCACCACCTTAGACACCTTTATTTAGGCCCCAATATGCTTAGAAAACAAAGAAACTTGTGGTATCTCATTTTTGCAATCCCTAGGGTAAAAAATCTATTTTCAACTCTATGCTTAGAAAACAAAGAAACTTGTGGTATCTCATTTTTGCAAACCCTAGGGTAAAAACTCTATTTTCAACTCTATGCTTAGAAAACAAAGAAACTTGTGGTATCTCATTTTTGCAAACCCTCTATTAAGAAGTCAAAATAAATTCAAGACATGTAATAACGTTTCTACATAAAGTTTTGATAAAAAAATGCTTGAATGGCTTGTGCACAGGCAAAAGACACAAGACAAACAGTAAAATATGAACTGAGCAATTGAGTTGTTAAAAATGAAGTTGCACCCAAGTTGGATTTGAGGAGAAAAAGTTGCAAGCCACTATTTTTATTATATATAAATGGGAGATATTACAAAACCTGGTTCAAACGAGCATACCGATAGGAATGAACCAGGAAGAAAACCTTTGGTTGTAGCTTGATTAAGTACAAAAATAGACCCCTTTACAAAACCTATGAGTTTCCAAAATATAGACCCCTTTAAATTTTAAACATACCCTTTATACAATTCCAGACATTTGACCCATATTTCAAAAAACATCACTGGGTATAGATTATGCCCATACACAATTATGACTGTTTTACATTGTTTCCAATTTGAGAATTCAAATTTTACAAAATTTAAATCCTATTGGAGGCATTCAGGGCACAGTCTTCAACAATAGTAGTATGTTCACGTTCTGGACTGGCAAGCACCTATACAAACCATCAAGGTAGCTTAGAATAACCAATCTATATTATTCTAAATGACACACAATATGATGAGATGGTAATGCAAAATATAAAAGACACTTAAAATAACCAATCTATATTGTTGTGATATGTGGCATACCTCTTTGAAAGGATCAGAGCTAGCTATTGTTGTAGCAGGTCCATGATCAATCGTGCCAGGAATATCGCAAAAGTGGGAAAATGAGAAATCTATATTGTCACAATAGAAAAGATGCTTAGATTAACAAATCTATATTAATCCAAACAACTTGAATGATGATGAATTGGTGATGCAAACTATAAAAGATGCTTAGAATAACCAATCTATATTATTCTAAATGACACAAAATATGATGAGATGGTAATGCAAACTATAAAAGACACTTAAAATAACCAATCTATATTGTTGTAATCTGTGGCATACCTATCTGAAAGGATCAGAGCTGGCTATTGTTGTAGCAGGTTCATGATCAATCATGCAGGAAAATCGCAAAAGTGGGAAAATGAGAAATCTATATTGTCACAATAGAAAAGATGCTTAGACTAACAAATCTATATTAATCTAAACAACTGAATGATGATGAGTTGATGATGAAACTATAAAATACGCTTAGAATAACCAATCTATATTGATCTGATCTGTCGCATACCTCTTCGAAAGGATCAGAGCTATTCTGTGAGGTCACATGATTAATCTTGTCAAAAATATCGTAAAAGTGCATAAAAAATATCATTATTAAAGACACCTGCATTGCAATAGTATATAAAATATCAGTATTAAATAAAGAACACTAATGAACTTAATCATAATGAACATAAGCATTGTACCTTCCATTCTTGAAAATTCTATTCAAGTGTGCCTAAAGGGTCATCTCTTTGCTTAAGAGTATCCAATATTGCTTCATGATCAGCATTACTAAGTCTCCATAGTTGTTTTGTCTTTGGTCTGGCATGATGCTTCAACAACTTAACATTTGTTGCTATAATAAGGTACAAATACATGAGAATGGTTTTGTGTTTCTCGTAGTCTTCAAATGCATGTATGCCATTCTTTCTAATCATGTATGTTCGCAACCAAGTTACTACAACCACAACTGAACCTGTAGGATACACAAAACCATCATCATCTTCCATTGGTTGTGTTAGCTTATGCTTTAACCGCACACATCGAGCCAAACAATAGTTTGATCTCTCTTCATTCCCCTGCGGTGCAACAATTTCAAAAATATGTCCTAGCTGTAGTAGATCGAAAGCAGTTAAATGATCAATGAACTTTCAGTGCGTCATTTGTCATGGATATTGTTTGAGATAAAGGAGTTAGATACTATGGTACCCATGTATCCACCCACTCACTTGACTCGCATTGATCCCCTCGCACTGATACAACTCTGACAAAAAACAAGCCAAATCTCGTGTCAAATGGTCCATGTGCCTGCATCTGAGCTTGAAATGAATGCATCTTTGAAGAATCTTTGATTGTATGACAATCCAATCTTCCTCCCACTGTATCCTCCTCAACGAACCAAAAGAATCCGTGCACTGTTGAATCAAGTGTCCCTCCTTGTGACAATGCTGAACTACACCAATCAACAATAGAACATGCATCGCTGAATTTTGCTCCTAAAATCTTCAATTGCTCCTTAATTAGATCTCTCTTTATGCATGCACTTGCTCCATCATGCTCCCCTTTCCCATGTCCTAAAAAAAACTCCAAATATGAGGTAGACCCCTCTCTACATGCATTCTACTCAACCAATAAAACATACGAGCTCATTCTTGAATTGACCTGTGCAATTATCTGACCAAATTAGATGTTGGCCTAGTGCTATATCATGCTCCTACAAGAACTCAAAAAAATTCTTGAAATAATGTTGGACATACTCAGATGAGTGAGATCTATCATCACTCATATAAAAATGATACTCTCTGATTATCTTTTGATCCTCCTTTGTACTATCAGGTGCATGTCTAAATGTTATGTGGACAAAAATATAAATCTGAATGGAATTGTAATACTAATATTGTACCTCAATTTGTGGTTGCAATGTGTAGTTTTTTGCAAAATCAACCACTAATATAATAGTGCCAATCGGAAAAGAGTCCTTACACATCCAAAATTGTTGATCCAACCATTGAGACCTATGACTATACCTTGCATACTTGTAGAAAAGATTGTCCTTAAAATCTGAAATAAAATCAGCAACACTACATTCTTCTGTAACCAACTCACATCTAGAACCTTCACCTCCACTTTGTAAAGTATATTTGACTATCTCATATCTCTTTTTCTCAACAAGCTTCTTTCCAAATTCATGTTCGGAACTCTCATGAAAACATTGAACAAACTTTGACAAGACACCACATTGTGAGCACTTTGCATTTAAATAATCATTTTTATAGAAAAAGCAGCCATCATCTCTAGAACATAAAAATAGATCTAGCAAGTCCCTTGATGATTTTGGAAGATGCATTGCACCACACTCCTGCAACATTTCATTAGTATGCAAAGTAGAATGGATATAGCATAATATCTCATTGTACATTGAAAACTCCACATGGTATTTGCAACAAGTATTACGAATATTAAGAGGCACACAATAAAATGGCTTCAAACCCTCAAAATTCCTTTGTGAGATTTCCATATTTTTATGTGTTTCAATAAATTTTTTGAACAACATTGTTTGGCTTGATTCCAAGAAATGTTTAGGGATGTGGTGTAAAATTGATTGCCAATTCTTAAAACATCCTTTTACATTGGGTGATACTCTAGAGTTATCGCGCAAATTGTTGATTACCTCCTTTACATTGTCGGTTAACTTCTTAATAAAACACGTGGAAGCCTCCGGGCAAAAGCCATGTATCATTTTGAAGGATCATCTATTTAACTTTCTCTTCTTGCAAGTGCTCTATCCAAATTTTTACGATTTATGTCAAAATCAATACAAGTTTGTCTCATAAAGTGAGCCTTTTTCAATTGATGTCTTACTAGGGCAGTTGTAATGACTCTTCAAGCAACTCTCTTATCTTTTTCCTTGTTATTTTTTCCAATAGACTTGAGAGCATTAAAAAGATTTTTGACAATAATAGATTTTTTTTTGATCTTCTTGTTCACACGAATCTTCAATTTGGCTAGAAAAGGTCTCATCAACATCTTTGAGAAAGTACAAAAGTTGGCATTGCTTCGGTCAATGTCTTATCACTAAAAACATTTGGTTGAGAAAAGTCTTCTAGCCCTAGCCCCGGAAGGCAGTTAGGTGTTGACCTCTTGCCTTCAAAATTAGCACATGACATTCTCCATCAAATTCAAGTAACCATTTAGGGTTCTTGAAGGTCTTGAAATTGGAATATGTCTTTTCTTCCACACAAGGTTCTTCATTTCTCATGTAGTCTAGTGAAACATAATTTACACTTGTAGCTGTCTATTATGTTCAAAATCTTCATTTCCAACATTTTCACCTTGAACATTTTCAATATCAATTTGAAGAATTTCATTCCCAATTTCAATATCATGTTCAACATCTTCAAATCCAACATTTTCACCTTGAACATTTTCATTATCAATTTCAATAATTTCATTCCTAATTTGAATATCATGTTCAACATATTTAATTCCAACATTTTCACCTTGAATATTTTCACCTTGAATATCTTCAATTTCCTCTTCACTTGAAAGACCATAGGGGTTAGGTTCACCAATATTTAACATACCTTGTCTTCTCTTCCTATGAATTTCTCTATCTCTTTGTCTATATGCTTCAATTTCTTCTTTTGTAAGCTTTCTCTTACGTTTTTGCTTCCGACGACTATTGCTCCCCATTATACCTCATAAAAGATGCTAAAAAATCATTGCTTAGGACAAATTTGAGTAGAAGCTGCTCGAAAAAGTTGATCTTTGTCTCTTCCTATTTGAAACCGCGTGTGTGTCGCCTGCAAATAGAATGTAGGGTCCGTTGGAATGCACAAAATGGCCCACAAATCCGATATCCATTATAATCCGATATCCGATTCATTTGAAAAAAAATTAGGATGTTTTGTAATGGTATGATTTTAGTTCTACAAAACGGATATCTGATTTATGTACACATAGACCTAAGGGTTAATGGTAGATGGTAGAGGGTTTAAGGGTTAAAGGTTTAGGCTTTAGGGTATATGGTAGAGGGTTTAAGGGTTAAGGGTTTATGGTAGAGGGTTATAAGGGTTTAGGGTTTCATGGTTAAGGGTATAGGGGAGATAGATAGATGGAGTCAGTGTGTGAGAGAGTGACTTGAGAGAGTGGGATAAGG
>VDFB02270651.1:514753921-514782527 GCA_007258455.2 Sequoia sempervirens
TAACAAAAATATTGAAATATTAAACATAATAATATAATATATTATATATTAAATGCATAATTTGGTAAGAGATTATCATAAATTGTATATTATATACTAAATTATAAAATTTATTGCATTTTTTAAATCATATATTATAAATTGTATAACATTTTTGCAACTTTATATAGAACATATCAGATATCAGATTCAAATCGGATATCCAATCCAAATCGAACCATATTTTGACACAAAAATTAATGCCTATGATTTTAGGGCTCTGCCGCTTTTGATTTTGTTTCGACTGGCCATCTCTAAGAAGTCAACACAAAAATGTGCTTAACTTACCTTGCTTCTTCCGTGACCATACACATATACAACGACTTTTTACCCAAATTGATGAAACGAAAAGGGTTTGTAAAGGAGCTTCTCAGCTTTCCACCAATATAAATTATTATATTTCTTTTGTTTGACCCAATAAATAATTATTATTCATTTTAGACTACGACTAAAGTCCCTGATTAACTTTTTTTATAACTTTCAAAACAAGATCATATTTTTGAATCCAAAACATGCATCACATTCTTATGCTTCAAGATACTCATAGGATTTTAAAAAATAAATTGAATTTCATGAAGTTTTGACCAAGTTAAGGTGGTCGTATTACGTTTTTTATTTTTAAAAGTTGTAATTAAAAATTCATAATTAATTATTTACTTGGAAAAATACAAAAAAATATGCATCACATCCGACGGAGTCCTCTACTTATGGTTAGGTGGCTCTATTGTGCACCTTACTTATTTTTCCCCCAAATTTAAGTACTATCAGCATTGAAATTTCAATTTTTCACCAAATAGATTTTTTTTAGAAAAATAAACCTAGTAGTTTAGAAACTACATTCAATTTTTCACAGATTCTATTCTTACATATTTTTTAAATAATATAGATAACTTATTCAAATTTTTACGTGAAGTTGCATAACTCTGATTTTTCTGAATTTTCATTGCCACTTAAGGGTCTGTTTTCTCCATGATGATCTTGCACATACCCTAACATAAAATCATTATCTAAGATATTTGTTATATTTCTTTTTGTTCTCTTTGATCATTCTCTAAGTTCTTGATTATGCATGTTTACAGGGTTTGACAGAAAGGAGAAATTATATTTTTGATGTGCAAACTCTTAACCACACAACCAAGTCTTTGTATAGAGATTGACACAAAAATTCATGATAGACAAATAAAATTGAATGATTTACAAAGATCAAATATGTACATTTAGATTAGATTTGCATTTCTGTAGGTAGGGTTTGTAAAAGTTGAAAAAATAACTTGTAGTGATAGGTAAAAAATATAGAGATTCCAAACTTTTGTATGAGCATTATTTAATTTCCTACACCTTGACAAATCATCTACAAACATCTATCAATCAAATTTTTAAATAATAATTATTTTATTATTTAGATTTAAAAGGATTTAATTTAATGCACTTATAATTCCGAACACTTTAAACTAAAACAAAACTTAAATGCTAACATCATATATTTATTTATAGTTATTTCTCCCTTTCAAGAAAGTTCTTTATTAATTTAAAAAAATAAAACGCATCCAACAGTCAATTTTCAAATTAATCTAAAAGAAACTAAAATACGTATCAACAAAATATAACGTATATCAAAGAAGTTATTTCTGGATTAGATTGTGTGTAAGCTTTTTTAGATCAAGTTTTATGATTTCGTTTCTTAGCAGGGAACTTAAAATCAAGCTCTCTTTTTTATTTGTTGCTTCAAGAAAAATTGCTTGTAAAACATACGCAAATGCGAATCCTGTAGATTTAAATGCATGAATAACACATTCCCACGCGTTGAAATTTTCTGCTTCAATAGATTTGTCCTTTTGCAACATATAAAATTCTTGGGCATATTAATTCCAGAGATTGGAGCGTGTCATCTGCTTGCTTTTCAGTTGGTGGCGAGTCGTTAGCTTTTGAAGCCACTCGTCTTCTACGCGTCACTTTCGCCTGCTGGTAAAGTAAACTTGTCTGCTAGCTGAGACCTTCCTAATCTGGAAAATAGAGTTTTGGAATATCTTAGGCGTTTGTTTTTTTCAGTTTTATGAAACTTCACAGCATTGAAGATATTCATTGCAATGAACGAGATCAATACCCACATCACAAATTCTCCAGTTGAAGATAAAATTGAGTGGCCTGATGCTTCAAGACGAGGGTTTTCAGAATTCAAGAAGCTGTGCCTTCTTTCAGGTCCTGCAGTACTCGTCATGCTCTTCAACTTTTTACTCTCTGTTGTCTCCCAAATGTTTGCAGGTCACTTGGGAGAGTTGGAATTAGCAGGAACTTCCATAGCAAATGTTGGAATTCAAGGATTTGCCTATGGAATTTTGGTTAGTAGCATTTTGAAAAATTCGTAGGAAATTCAACACTGGTTTTTTGTACTGAATTTAAGTTCAAATACTTCATAACACAGTTTATTTATGTTTGGACAACATAGATTGGAATGGCAAGTGCAGTACAAACACTCTGTGGGCAAGCTTTTGGAGCCAAGAAGTACAAAATGCTTGGAATCATATGCCAACAATCTATGCTGCTAATGACAGCCACTGCTATGCTTCTGAGTTTACTCTATGTTTTTGCAGAGCCGGCATTGCATGCCATTGGGCAGGATAAAGCAATAGCTGCTCAGGGAGCTATCTTTGCAAAAGGGCTCATTCCTCAACTGTTTGCCTTTGCTCTGAGTTGTCCCTTGCAGAGATTTTTACTGGCTCAGAATATAGTGGCTCCTCTTGCCTATATTTCTATAGCCACTTTTCTGCTGCATGTTCTTCTAAGCTGGCTAGCTGTTTACAAGCTTGGGCTGGGCCTGCTGGGAGCTTCATTAACCTTGAGCTTGTCATGGTGGATTCTCACCATTGCAACTGTACTTTATATACTGTGGAGTCCAAGTTGTAAGGATACATGGACTGGCTTTTCATGGAAAGCCTTCACAGAGCTCTGGCCTTTCTTCAAACTGTCCATGGCATCAGCTCTTATGTTATGGTATGGTTCTACAACATATATTCAACTCTCTTATCACATTTTAGTATAATTTAGCCAGATTTGAATTCAATGGACCACATTTAAGTATTTATCTATGGCAATTTACTCACTTCTCGCGTCTCTGATCTACAGTTTAGAAATATGGTACAGTCAAAGCTTAGTTCTCATCTCAGGGCTATTGCCTAATCCGGAGGTCGCGTTGGACTCTCTTTCAATTTGGTAATGGTATATTCATAGTACTAAACCTAAGGAAACTGAATTGTCCAGTTCTAAGCTCTCTTAAATTGTACTTTTTAAATGTGCTAATGCACCGATCAGAGATCTGGGCATTTTAAATTAATCAAGAAGTCAACAGTAGGATATTGTTATACATATATTTATGGGCTAGAGTGCAAGATTGATGCAATGAAAAATAGCATTATGTGAGTCTCTTTTTGCGTTTAATTCGACATACAACAATTACAGGTTTTCAACTTTACAGATTTAAATAAGATCTCACACCACTAACTCAATTGTACTAGTTGGTGTGTGCAGCATGAATTACGTGACCTTGGACATGCAACTAATGCTGGGTATCAGCGCTGCTGCATGGTTTGTATTTGTATAACCAAAAAAACCTTTGATTTCATGTAATCAAAAGCGATGGCGATCATTTCCAATTTTATCAAGAACCTATGATAGTCTTAACATTATGCTCTGCCATAAATCTTCTTTCCAGAAAAGACACCTAGTTTGTTAGCCAATGCAAGTATGACTGAAATATTTTAAAATGCAGATATTAGTTCAAAATGTTTATTCAATTGCAGTTTGTAAGAATTCTCTGTGAAGCTTATTAAAAAACTCATCTCATTTTCCAAATTTCCTTGATGGGTTGATTTTATTATGATAATTTTTTTATTGTCTTGAAAAAATGCAGCACAAGAGTTGGTAATGAGCTTGGAGCCAGGAGGCCCAAAGCTGCAAGTTTTTCAGTTGTGGTTGTTGTGTCCTCCTCCATCATAATCAGTCTCCTCCTCGCCATTGTGATATTAGCACTTCACAAATACCTTGGCCACCCACTCACAAGCAGCACAGAGGTCATGAGAGCAGTGTCTTCCATGACACCATTACTTGCAATATCTGTCTTTTTGAATGGTGCTCAACCTGTTCTTTCAGGTTCCGTCCCACTGCTTTCATTTTCATATTCTCTAGGACCACTACATTTTACTTTTGTCTTACAATTGGCAAAGGAATCTGAACAAAAGGAATGTTCTCCTTGATCATTGAATTCTAATTTAGCTTTAAAATGATCAAATTCGTTGATGTAACAGGGGTGGCAATTGGATGTGGGTGGCAAACATTTGTTGCATATGCCAATCTCCTCTCTTATTACGTTGTCGGATTGCCTGCTGGAATAATCTTGGGTTTTGTAGCAAAAACAGGAGCAAAGGTGTTAAACATAGCAGTTTACGTTGTTGGATAAAGATATAATGTAATTATTATCATAGTAAACATTAAACATGATTTGCAGGGAATATGGTGGGGTATGATCAGCGGAGTTGGACTGCAGACATTGATTCTCATTATTTTTACAGCACGTACAAACTGGAATAAAGAGGTATCAAATTTTAAGCACGCGAAACATTCATGCTTTTTAGAGTTTAGCCCAAATATCGAAATTAAAGCTGAAATTGATAAGTAAATGTAGGTTGAGGGTGCTGTGAAGCATCTGAAACGTTCAAGTAACGAGCAGTCTGGTGAAGAAGGTGAAGTGACTTCCTCAACTCAGGGTTACGATTGCCAAATGTAATTATGAAGTATGTTATTTCCAAACATGGTGGGAAAAAAATTCATCATCTTTTTGCTTGTAAACCAATGACGACAAATTTTCCCCGTGAAGAAGACACTTGGTATCTTGTAGGTTTCTTCTTTTTCTTTTTCACCTTGTCGTGTCTATCGTGTGCTCTCCAAAGCGGTTGTGGAGCTTTTATATAAGCTTTAATCATTTCACATGATACTTCTAAACTTTTAAAACAAATTGAATGGGCTTTTGACCTTTCACACCTCTCTTTCTAGATTAATTATTACTTAAATCTAATATTGTTCTCTTAAATCTTATATTTTTTTTTAATTAAAACCATTTTTTCATCTATCATTAAGGTTGTAAAGTTTTTTTGGTTTTCCAATACAATATTATTGGTATTGAAATTTGCATAAAGTTGTTATAGTGAGATTTGCTATTTATAGACCAAGTTGTCTCAGTGTATGGTTAGATAGCTAAGGGAGAGCTTAGCATTATTGTGGTATGGTGAGATAGTTAAGGGAGAGCTTAACATTATTGTGGCATTTTATTGACGAGGAACTCATTTGAGATTATATCAATTTTTTTCTATTTGCAAAAACACGTTTTTGGATGTTGAAAAGTCACTCCAAGTTGGAAGCCCAAAGAAAATCCAAGCCAAAGACTTGAAAATATCCAAAGAAAAAATAACGTGAGTGCATTATAACACACTCGTGTTATGTTTTTCTTTGAATATTCATCTCCCTCATGTTCTCTCTCCCACTCTCTATCGATATAACACACTCACATTATGTTTTTCTTTGAATATCCATCTCCCTCACATTCTCTCTCCCCTCTATCTCTCCTATATTAATCCTTCCCTCTATTTTCTCTCTCTCCCCTCTTAAGGTTTCTCCCTCTTTACCTCTCCCTCCCTACATCCTTACCCCTCTCTCTTACCCCTCTATATTCTCTCCCCATCTCTTCTCTTTCTCTTCCCCTCTCTACTCTTTCTCTTCCCCTCTCTAGGTTGTTACCTATTACTTTTTTTAATTAAGGGTATAGATTTTAGGATTAGAGGGTATGAGGTTTAAGGTTGAAGGTATAGAGTTTAGGGTTGAGGGTATAGAGCTTAGGGTTGAGGGAATGTAGGGTTGAGGGTTTAGCATATAGGAATTAGGGCCTAGGGTTGAGGGATAGTGTTTAGGATTTAGGGTATAGGGTTTAGGGTAGAGGGTTTAGGGTATTGGGTATAGGGTATAGGGTATAGGGTTTTAGGATGGAGGGTATAAGGTATAGTGTTGAGAGTGTAGGGTTTAGGGTTGAGTGTATGGATTTACGATTGAGGGTTTAGGTTGTAGGGTTGAGGATATTGTGTATAGAGTCAAGGATATAGGGTTTACATGTTAGGGTATAAGGTATAGGGTTGATGGAATAGGGTTTAGGGTTTAGGGTCAAGGGAATGGATTTTATGGTTGAGGGTTTAGCATATAGGCTTTAGGGCCTAGGGGTGAGGGATGATGTTTAGGGTTGAGTGTATAAGGTATAGAGTTTAGGGTTTAGGGTATTGGGTATAGATTTGAGGAGCTATAGGGTTTATGATGGTAGGTATAAGATTGAGGGTGTACATATAGGGATATATATGTGCATTATGTGATAGATGATTTCATCTTATATAATAACAAAGGTCTTATCTATCATTTGAGTCTTTGGTTGATAGATATCAACAAATAGGATTAATGTTGAATACAATGGAGGCTAATATTTTGTCTAGTGTTCACAAGAGTCTAACCTAGTTATCAAGGTTATTAATTGGAAGCCAACCCAATTAGTTTGCAATTTTATTTTTTCTTCCTTCTTATGATGAATGTTGAGATAAAAATATATTGAGGTAACTAGATCACCTATGATGTTGACCATTCTACAAAATTTCTTATATTTATATAAATTTAAGAGGATTATGATCTATGTGAATAATAATGTCTTTCCCCAAGATAATAATATTTCCATGTTATTTGCAAGCTTGAACAATGGATATAACTCCTTTTCATACATAGGGTGTCTATAAATGTAGCATTAAAGATAAAATCTCACTAAATGTTAGGCAATTAGATGAACACAACTGATTCAAAACTACTCCAAATGTATATTTGGAGGCATCACCTCAATTTTAAAGCACTATTTTAAATCAATAAGAACTAGTCTAGGTTTTAAATAAAGTCTCTATTTCAATTGCGTGATTTTTTTTTATAGTTTCTATATCCAATGGAATTTTTTCTTTTATTGTCACTTGAATTCTTGGTTTATAGGTCATGCCAAGCGTGAGAATCCTAGTTACACAAAAATCTAATAAAAGTTAGATGATCTTAAATGTCTATAATGCTCTATGATATTTTTATGAGGTAGTCAATCTCTAATTATCTCAATATTTTTAGTGTCCACATAAACACAATCCTTTTCATAATGTATCTAAGATACCCAATCCTTTCCATTGATCTGCAAAAATTTGGAGTGTGCTTACTCAACTAAGTCTTCACTTAATCAGATTTGAAAATAGTTACTCAACTTACTTGAATCCAAATCTATGCCAAGATCTTTATTTAATGGTTTGAATCCAATGTGAAAACTCAATCCATCAATCTACTAAGCTCTGATTGGTTCCTTTACACCTAACCAATTTAACTTAATTCAAGTGAGGAATAAACAACCATAATCAACCATGAAAACACATGAGAATCATATAAGCTACAAAAAATCATATGACAAGAGAGAGAGTTGATAACAGAGTTCACCAGACTCTGGCTACGTCTCCAAATCCATTTGAACATGAACCATTTTATTCCTTCTTATGCAAGATGCTAGGACCTTCTCACAAGTGTTTCCAAAAAGAACTACCTTTTCCTTAAACAAGGATTCAAGAAGGCATTTCACACTAATGACCTTACTCCAGACATCAAAAGGATGAACTCCTTACAATGCAAGCTACATAGCTCTCTCAAAACTCCTACAAAGCTTCTAGACTTGAACTAAGCCTACAAATCTTCTCCCAAGCCCTCTTGCCAAAATTCTCCTCTCTTGGATTCTTGAGAATTCGATGATAGAATGCCTCCCTAGCACTCCATTTTATATTTGAAATTTTTCCATTTGGGCTAAAATTGTCAAATTCGTAATTTCCCCCCCCCTTAAGGTGTGATTTTAACCAATCTCCCTTATTACAAATAAAAAAACACTACCCCTTTAATAAAAACATTTAAATTTTATTTTTAAGCTCTTATCTCTATTACATTCTCGAGCTTTTGTTATTGGGTTGTTTGGGGTTTTATTTTTATTTAATTTAAAAACCCACCTAATAACCATAATTTAAAATTTATTGGTTAAGGGCTTGGGCTTCACTGTTCTTTAAATAGAATCAATGTTATATGTGCACCAAAAGCTACGCGTGGTGCAGTGGTGTGCATTTCCTTTAGAACCGGGGAGGTTGCGGGTTCCAACCTCCCTATTGTCTTTTTCTAAAGCCATTTGAAAAACTTAACATATCAAACCAAATGGATACTATAGATAATTGTGGCACATGAATATGGTGCAATGGTGAAGGCTAGCACTTCTAATGTGGGGGTTAGTGGTTTGACCCCCACTATACTTTTGATGAATCGAACAAAATATCCAACCGTTAGAGAAGGGAGAAAGGTGCCACGTGGCACCCAATTGATGTGCCACGTGGCACGATCTGATTCGCTAATATCAACCACGTCACTGTCCACATTGCCATCCAGTCATCGTCAACTTCCACGTTGACGACCAACTCACTGCCACATGCACGACGTGACAACATACAAAGGCCACGTCACCGTACAACCTACATAGTCAGTTGCGATGTCTCGAGACCGGATTGGTCCACATTATGTTTGTACGGTATGGATTTGCAGCATCAACATGCTGACGCCATCAATGATACCATTTAGTCAACTCGGTCAACTACAAATTTTGACTGACCATATCTTGTGCATATGTGCTTCTCTTTCAATGAAACGAGTGGCATTGGGATTGTGGCAACAAGCTCTTCGATTTGACATCATTTGTGACCGATTCCGAGTTGGTCAATTTTTTCACGTTCTGACTGGCCCTTGTACCTGGTTTGATCAAACTTTGACTAGCCATAACTCGGATGTATGAACTCTTTTGTCGCACGTTCAAGTTGTATTGAGTCCAATTTTTTGAGCACTTTGACATGGTGTTGATTTCGAGGGAATTTAGAACTGTTCAATTTTTAGGTTCTCGAGATCCGCTTGGATAAGACCTCTCAACTGAAGAAATTTTATTCTCCAAAAGTTTATTGTTCCTTTGACACACACCTCAGATCAACTTCACTACCACCTCTAAAGCCCCACTACAATACTACAGTTGACTTCACTTTTGACAACTTGGCTCTAATCCTGTCCCATCTAGATACTGTCACATCTGCCCTGTAAGGGTCTTACACTTTGACAACACTAGGAAGCATACATTGCTACATCTTCCTGCTAGGGTCTTACACTTCAATAATGCATCGTCAACATGAGCTTTCCTATTGCCATATCTACCTCTAGGGGTCTTACATTTTAACAACACTAGTACTTCAAAACTCATTAAGATGCAGTCCAAAACATAACTTTACATACCAAAAGTAAGAAGAATACCGAGCATGATTAACCTATCTCTTGGCATTTCTCACGGTTGTGGTTCTCATTCTACATCAACACCAGGAAGATTTTGGCATGACTCTAATGCTCCTCCTCACTTACAAACTGCTCGAGAAATGGTAAATTGTGCCTCAACTTGATACATTCCTTCACCTTTGTTCTTCAAAATGGCTGATTAAAGACTTTACCATTCAACTCTGTCTTTGTTTGTTGTAGCAACAAGGTCATAGAAAAAGTCCTTCAAGGGCTTCAATCATCATCTGATCGAGTCTTCAAGCTGAGAACATATAGGTCACTTATGACCATTCTTTGCAACTCTAAGTCCTAGATAGATATTCCATCTATCTTTTACAAAATTCTCTCCTAAAAGCTAGTGACATATTGAGAATTGTGTCACCCACTGGAGCACTCAAGAAATCTGCAAGCAACAAGTCTTAACCTACAATAAGAAGTCTTCAAGTATTCACCTTTTGGATTACAAGAGATATGGCTTCAAAAGCCTTACAAAATCTCAACTTTAGAGTAATACAACTTCATACAAATACTTGCAAACAATTTCACTATAGTTTTTTTTTTCACTCAAAACCCATACTGGTTTTACATCAACTAACATATTACCACAATCCAAAAGGTAATATAAACAAAAATGATGCAACTATTTAGTCAACATGTTTTCCCATCTCTTACGAACTTGATCAAAGGAACTTTCCTCTTCCAACTGCTCCTATTTCTGCTAAGGTTCTTCATGGATTTCCTCAAGAATGGTGACTATAGGTGTTGCCTCTACTTTTGCAACCTCCTATTGACTGGGTTCCTTTGTAGGCCTCAGTGAGTTTCGAAGATTTGGGTGCAACTTCTAGCATTTCTCAATCCAATGCCCACTGATTTTGTAGTGAGTGCAGTAATTTTGGGCTTTGTCCTTCATTGTAGTTTCCTTCTTCGGAGAGGAACTTTGAAGGCATGATGCATGCCTCACTGTCTCCTTAGATTGCATGACTAAATTTTTACAAAGCCTCTACTTATTGTTACACCTTGCAACACAGTGGTCAGGTGCATGACAAAACATACATGGTTGCATATTCCATAAGGCTTGCTCAAAAAGAATTACTACTTTCAAAATCAACAATAGATTTAAAGTTTTCATCACCTTTGGTTTTCCCTTGACCAGCTAAAGCACTGCTCTGTGTAGGAGAACCAACTTTGCCTTTGTCAAGTTCTGTGCCCAAGTGTTTAAGGTGATATTCCTTAGGGTTTCCTCCATCAGGTTCATCCTTTTTAGGAGATGGTTTATAGTCACTATAGTTACCATAGTGTAGTTCACCTTCAGCTTGACCTCTCACAAATGTGGTCTTGGAACATTCTCCAATTTCTTCACTATCATAACCCAGTCCTATATAACGAGGTCATTCTACTTCCTTTATGGGAATAGCTATTCCTTGGCCATGAATTCAAAGGCCTTTCCCACTATAGCCCATCTTTGATAACAACTTCATATCGATACCCTTGGTATGTTTTTCAAATGCTGCAAAAGCATGATCATGGTTAAAGGAAGGAATTGAAATTACTTCATTTATTACCTTCTCTGTCACTTGATCAACTTCCTGATTGTTTTCCAATGGCTCCTTCTGAATTGCTATAGATGAAGCCTCCAAACTATTAGGTTGTGTGAGGGGGACATATGAGGAATCCTCTGAGTATGGAAAAAAGGTACAAATGTCAAGATCTTCAATCCTAGGAGGACTGTTTACAAATTTTTTTTATCCCATTTTCTCCTCTACAACACTTTACAACATCAGGTGTAATTTCCTTTTCTTGTCTTCCAAGTCTTCAAGGTGACTCCTTAACTCAACATTTTCCATCTGGAGACGTTGATTGGCTTCCTCAAGTTCTTGAAGCCTTTCAGACTTATCCTAGTGTAGTGCTTTGATCATCCTCTTCATGGAAAAGAAGTCATCCATCATGGATGCAGACATTGTAACCTTGGAAGATTCCCCTTGTTTAGATGCCATCTTTCTCTTGGATGTACACTTGTTAAACTTGCAAACTTGCAAACCAAAAAATCAACAAATTGATCAAACTGATCAAAATGACAATCTTGCACAAATTGGTATCTATTTAACCAAGCAAACAGAGCAAATTTCAAGCTAACTGAAAAACTTGTCAAACTAGTTTCTTAACCAAACTCGAGCTTAGAAACTGCTCTAATACTACTTGATCTGAAAAACTTTGGAGTGTGCTTACTCAACTAAGTCTTCACTTAATTAGATTTGAAAATAGTTACTCAATTTACTTGAATCCAAATCTATGCCAAGATTTTTATTTAATGGTTTGAATCCAATGTGAAAAATCAATCCATCAATCTACTGAGCTCTGATTGGTTCCTTTACAATTACCAATTTAACTTAATTCAAGTGTAGAATAAAGAAACATAATCAACCATGAAAACTATGAAAATCATAGAAGCTAAAAAAAACTATATGACAAGAGGGCTCGAGTTGATAATGGAGTTCACCAGACACTGACTAGATCTTCAGATCCATTTGAACATGAACCATTTCATTCCTTCTTATGCAAGATGTTGGGACCTTCTCACAAGTGTTTCTAGAAAGAACTACCTTCTCCTTAAACAAGGATTCAAGAAGGCATTTCACACTAATGACCTTACTCCAAACATTAGAAGGATGAAATCCTTACAATGCAAGCTACATAGCTCTCCAAAAACTCCTACAAAGCTTGAAGACTTGAACTAAGCCTACAACTCTTCTCCCAAGTCCTTCTGCCAAAATTCTCCTCACTTGGATTCTTGAGAATTCGATGATGGAATGCCTCCTTATCACTCGCTTTTATATTTGAAATTTTGCCATTTGGGTTAAAACCATCAAATTCATAATTTCCCCCCCTCAAGGTGAGATTTAAACCAATCTCCCTTATTAAAAATAAAACAACAACCCCCCTTTAATAAAAACATTTAAATTTTGTTTTTAAGCCCTTATCTCTATTACATTCTTGGGCTTTTGATATTAGGTTGTTTGGGGTTTTGTTTTTATTTAATTTAAAAACCCACCTAATAACCATTTAAAAGTTATTGGTTAAGGGCTCAAGCTTCACCATTCTTTAAATAGAACCAATGCTATATATGGACCAAAAGCTACGCGTGGCGCATCGGTGTGCATTCCCTTTGGAACCGGGGAGGTTGTGGATTCCAACCTCCCTGTTGTCTTTTCCTAAAGCCGTTTGAAAAAATTAACATATCAAAACCAAACAGATACTACAGATAATTGTGGCACATGTGTGTGGCGCAATGGTGAAGGCTGGCGCTTCTAATTTGGGGGTTAGTGGTTTGACCCCCACTATACTTTTGATGAACCGAACAAAATATCCAACTGCCAGAGAAGGGAGAAAGGTGCCATGTGGCACCCAGTTGATGTGCCATGTGGCATGATCTGATTCGCTAATATTTTCCATGTCACCGTCCACATTGTCGTCCAGTCACCGTCAACTTCCACATCGATTGCCAACTCACTACCATGTGCACGACACGACAGAGTATGAATGCCACATCACGGTATCACCTACATAGTCAGTTGGACCATGTGTCGAGACCAGATTGGTCCATGTCATGTTCGTATGGTATGGATCTGCTACATTAGCATGCTGATGTCATCAATGGTACCATTTGGTCAACTACAAAGTTTGACTGACCATATCTTGCACATACATGCTCCGTTTTCGACGAAATGAGTGGCGTTGGGATCATGGCAATGAGCTCTTTGATTTGACATCATTTCTGATGGATTCTGAGTTAGTAAAAAAAAATTCCTTCTGACTGGCCCTTGTATTTGGTTTGATTGAACTTTGATTGGCCATAACTCAGACGCATGAACTCCTTTTTCGCTCATTGAAGTTTCATATTATTTCAAAAATCAATTTGGATTTGATTGTATTATTTCACACATCTAGTGCCTCAATGGTAACTTGGTGGTACCCAAATTTTAGTGAAAACATTAGCCTCCTTATGTTGATCCAATAGGTCATCAATGGAAGGAGTTAGATACCTATTCATTATAGTGGTCTTGTTCAAAGCCCATATGTCAATATAGAGGAATCAATTTTCATCCTCCTTAGAAAGATATTTTTTCATAGGGTGAGGCACTTGGTCAAATGTGCCCCTTTTGAATCAATTCCTAAATCTATTATTTGATTTCCCCACTCTCTAAAATTTTTCTATATCTAGTGGTCTATTTGGTAATGGTGTCCTTGGAATGAGATCAATCAAGTGTTGTATGCAATAGTGTAGGGTTTCGCTCATTAGTGAGATGAATACATCTTGATTCCCTTTAATAATATTTATTCCATCTACATTTTTTGGGTATTCCTAAATGGTCTTTTTGGCATGAGTGGTTACTATAATTGATCTTACCTCCTTAGGTGGGAACAACAACAATATAAATTCTCTAATTTGAGAAATAAAATATTATTTTAAAACAATCAAAGATATAATATATTTTCAAATTACATCTAATATTTGATAGTTATATTCAATCTCTTGAAAAAATAGTAGATACCAAACTTTTTTTTACTTCCACTTTTAGCAATGAATTGTAGATACTTCCCATTCACCCACATCTATGAGTGGAAAAGGAGTTCCTTGTCCTCTTCAAGTAGTGCTTCCCAGTTGAGGGTATAAGTTATAGGGTTGAGCATGTAGGGTTTAGGGTTTAGGGTATTGGGTTTATGGTATATGGTATATGGTATATGGTTTAGGGTATAGGGTTTAGGGTATAGGGTTTAGGGTTTATGGTTGAGGGTATTGGGTACATAGGTTCGATGGTAAAAGGTTTAAAATTGAGGGTAAAAGGTATAAGGTCGAGGGTATAGGTTTTACAATGGAAGGTATAAGGTTGAGGGTGTAGGGTTGAGGGTATAAGGTATAGTGTTTAGGGGTGAGGGTTTAGGGTTTAGGGTATTCGATATTGGGTATAGGGTTGAGGGTATATGGTTTAGGATTGAGTGTATAAGTTATAGGGTCAATGGTACAAGGTTTAGAGTTGATGGTATGGATTTTAGGGTTGAAGATTTAGTGTATAGGCTTTAGGGCCTAGGGTTGAGGAATAGTGTTCAAGGTTGAGGGTATAGGTTTGAGTGCATAGGGTATAGGTTTTATGGTTGAGGATATTGGATATAGGATCGAGGGTATTGGATTTATGGTTGAGGGTATAAGGTATAGGGCTTAGGGTATTGGGTATAACGTTTAGGGTTGATAATCCTTTTTCTAGTTCAAAGGAGGATATTAGAGGACAACTAAATCCTTTGCATTGCTTGTCAAAGGGGGAGAATTATTTTAGGAGTGAGCCCTTTTCCATTGATGTCAAAGGGGGAGAAAGTATGCAAATGGTCAAAGAGGAGCATTGGTGAAAGCATAAACATAAGTAGAAGTAAAGATGATACTAGTACAAATGTTGAATTGATCAATTGGTATCTTTGAGCATTCAAGTTTTGCCATCAATGACAAAGGGGAAGATTGTTGGAATATGTTGTCATCAAAGATAGGTCCATCATATGCAAGTGAACTTTCTTGACTAACCATTGTGTTCACTCTACCAAGATCTACCCAAGCTAATTAAGCTTCACCTAGGGAACCTAGGTGAATGATACCAATTATTGGAACACAATGATCTACTGAGAGGGGGGTGAATCAGTAGATACCAAAATTTATCCCTTAAATCTTTTTTCCTTAGAAAACTTATGCAAATTACTTCTTTGAACTCTTAATGTGTAGATACTAATATGAAGAGACATAAACACACACACACAAACAAGAACATCACATAACACCATATGTACATGGAAAACCCAAGATGGGAAAAACTGTGGTAACAAAAGGTTGCTTGAGTCTATTGCTCAAATCCAACGTCACAATCCAAATTTCTATTACAATGCTTTTAGGGCTACAACCCAAGGATGCATCAACTACCTAATTTAGAAGCAACCACTTCAAGGATGCAACAACACCTTAGTTTAGGAGAAACAACTCCAAGGAGACTACTATCCCCTAAGATAAGCTACAACTCACTACTTGATAAGGCTACATCCTCTAAAGGATTACAAGTTCATATATACATATAAATGGTTCTTCATAAACCTGAAATGCATCATTATATTCTACTCTTTGTTGCACATACTGTAACTCACATCTTACTACTGAATCTGTAGTCTCAATAGCACACCCCTGCTTTGCACTCTCCTTTTCTACACATAGAACAAACAATGTTCTATCTCTTTTCTCTGCACACACTCTTCATCATGAATGAAAATACCTAGATGATGATCTATATTACAGTCTAGGACTGCCTTACATATGCATTCTCTATCTACACTTTCTAACATCTACACTATGCTAATCTCTCTCTTTTCTTGTAGGCTTCATTCCCAAATCATCCCTCTCTTTACAATATATCTCACAAATATGTAACTCTTTCCAGTTCAACATACAACTATAGACATCTCACACCCATTGCTAATTCTTCTCTTCTCTACCATATTTAGATTGTCTTTTTTTTTGTCTAACTCTCCCAATCTGTAATCTCTCTCCTCGAGATCCTCATCACCATCCAGATTGTACAATCTAGTTGCTCATCAATTAGGGTTTCTCCTCCTTGATAGATTTATTAGTAAGTTATCAATCCATCTTGAGCCTTGCACCATCGTCCAACTCATCTGGTAGAGTGTATGAAATATCTTCACTGCATCGAGCCAATTCCATATTTAATTATGTATAGAGAATTTTCCCAAAATAGCTCTTCTGGAAAACCTTAAAATCTGACATAAAGTCAATGTATTCTCCTCCATTTGATCTGATTCCTTTTAGCCATCAACCAGTAGATTGGATCTCCATTAAATTTTCATTGGGATAGCTGAGTGATCTTATTCTATTCATTGTCAGTCATAGACTTTGAAACCCCTGTTCACACAGACCAAATCATTGTAGATATTAAATTTTGAACACTAGCCATTGATCTTCTCCTTTCGCACCTTGATCAATTGTTTTTTTGCAACAAGGAAGCAAAACAATGAGTTATTGATTGCCATATGTCTACCTTCAGTGTGCATGCCATTCTATTGGGTCCACATAACACTTTATCACTCTGTCGGGGGAACATCCATCTCTATTTTTCTGATGTGCAACCTATGTCACACTGATTAAGACACCTCAACATCCTACCATGGTGGATTCCATCATTCCAAGTCACCGCCACATGCCTTTGTTCTATTCATCTTTTGATTGTACATCATCCTCATCACACTAGATCTCACTTCCACAAGCACCTTATTGGGTTCCACATCCGATATCACACTCACCATGTCGAGGAGACACCTAAAAAGTCTTATTGAAACCACATGGTATCATCAAAAAATATCCATAGGCATTTTATTGCAATGCCAAAGAGACATTGCTCTTGAACTCTTACCAACACTGCATTGTCTTGCCGAGAAGGTCTTATAGGAATAGTCTTCATCCACGATCCAAAATTCTTCTTGTGGACCACCAAATCATGAACCATTTGAGTTGAGGGTACATATCAACATTAAAAACCTAATTCTAGAACTGTAGACCAAAATACTTAAATGCGGAGGAATGTGCAGAATAGATTCTCCCTGTCACCACCAAATGTACAAAAAAAAAAAATCACTCTAGTTAACATAACTCACTCAAATCTTCATACCAGAGGCTCAAATTTGGAACATAGCATCTTTAGACATGCCTCCAAATGACTTCCAATCCGTAGACAAAGACATGTAATATTCAAGAAATGCAGAGGAAACTATTGGACTATTCTTCTGTCAACATAGGTACTCGGTAACTAGTCTTTTGGAGCACCAAACCACAAACACCCTTGATGGAACATAGATAACACCACTATAAGCCTTCTTCTAGATTTGAAATACTTGAAACAAACCAATAGAGGACTACAAAGCAGATACATTTCTCCTAGTCCACAGATAAACAACTTTTCCAAACCAGTTCACAAACAGATGAACTTAACTTCCACTCTTCATCAACCTAGAAGTTGTAATCCAGGATATATCACCCATGGATTTCCTTGAACAATACTTCATATCCTCATAATCATAGGATCAACACAGTAGAAATGTGGAGCATATATTAGAGTACATTCTGAACACATACCAGAGCATATTCTAAAGCTGCAATCACTTGTGTCCTTTCACTGCAACAACCTATACTATGTTGACATCAATGGCTACATTAATGATAACACCACCATATGCATTCATACCTACAACACATCATACATAGATAGGTACATCACTTGAGCACACAACCAATTAAGCTATCAGGAATGCCAAACCTTTTGCATGATCTGCAATTTTGACATCAATGAAAATAATATGCACTTCTGCACTGGATCAACACACTTCTCCTATGATCCCATTTTGACATTAATGACAACATATTCCAACAATTCCCCCCTTTATCATTGATGGAAAAACTTGAATGATCAAAGATATCGATTGATCAATTCAACATTTGTACCAATATCACCTTTACAAGTTTCTACTTATGTTGTTGCTTTCACCAATGCTCCTCTTTGAGAATTTACATACTTTCTCCCCATTTGAAATCAATGGAAAAGGGCTCACTCCTTCTGAAATCATTCTCCCCCTCTAACAAGTAGTTCAAAGGGTTTAGTTGTCCTCTAATATCCTCCTTTCAACTAGAAAAAGGATTTTCTCCACCTTTGATACAAATTGATAACAATTATTGTGCTTATGTCAGATACTGCTCTCAAACATTTCATCAATGGCTAAGCCATGTTCTCCAACCACTCTTAATTAAATACTCTTAACTAATTGTAGTTGAAGTGCCATTACACACTCTGACACAATTGAAGATACTCTAATTCATACCTTATAGGAATCAAGTCTCATATTAAGAGCCAAATTCTCCTTTTGTTCTACACAAATCACCTTTCTCCTTTGTGCACTAATCTAAGCATGCTTTCCTTTATGCTCAATACTTGTTTATACTCCTAACTGCATTGTATGCTGATTTGATGCCTATATCAGCTCCCCTTGAGAGCTTACTCTATTTTCTGCATGTATCTGAATGTACACTCCACCACAGTCTCTGTACCAACTAAAAATTTTCCTGACCACAATAGCATCTCATCCTTAGACTATTCTCCATTCTTTTTTCCTGCATACATAAGCATTTACTCTTCATTACACTCAGTATTAATTTTCAAACATTTCTTTGATGCTCAATTTGTATTTGATACCTCTCTCAACTTTACTTATTCCCATAAGCACTTGCTCATCCTTTCTCCTCGTATTCTTCTTAGGTCACCATACTGTTGCAACCATCACTTCTTCTTAGCAATGACAAAGGAACTTTGCTCCTCCTTCAACTGATACCAATTGAAAATAACTTTTTCTCTCAAGCCAACTATTGCATTCAACCTTTTAATGCTCTTCACCAATCAGGTCTGATATCAATTGTATATTTTCTGATTCATGTTGTGCCACTTGAATCACTTACTTGACACCAAATGATGATATCATGCCTTGATACCAATTATCAATTTGATACCAATTGTGAATGTGTTCACTTTACGCTATGTACCAAATGATATCCAGGGTTGCATTGTATCAAGTATAACACTAATTTGATACTAATAACAACTCCCCCTTAGACCTTGCTCCATACACTTTTGCTGAACTACTCATGCATTTGCTTCATGTCTTCACATAATTGTTCATTTCATCATTTGCATCCTCCACAAGCCTTCAAATCATAATCAAGTTGGCCTAATTGCAAAGGCTAGTCAGATAACTTGTAGATCCAGATAGGTTGGACTTAAACATAAGGCATTGCTCCACTGATGCTTAGATCTTCATGTGGATCCCTATGAGGTCATCCAGGTCCTATACTTCATTGAATGATGTTCCTTTAAGCTCCACAAGAGACATGTACTTGCTCTGCAAAAAGATTAGACTTCACTCAACACTGTCGGCTCTGTAGTGTGAAAAACAAGTATTCTTCTGCAAGTGACATCTCTCTAAAATCAAAATCAAATGCTCTGAATTTTGGATACACTGAAGATGATTATTCCTATATGCTAATTCTGGCTCCGCAACTTCTATCATACAAATGCGGTATTCTTCAATGTCACTCTCTCCAAAAATCTACAACTGAATGTTCACTATCCCAACTGATTTGAATCTTCTGGATGCTCCCGCATCATCTTCATTTTGTAGGTAGGAGGTATTCCTCTTAACAGAGCATATACACCATTTTTCTTCAAATTTGACTCAATCTCTTTCTCCATTTCCAGAGATGAATGAAGTATCAATTTAGCTCCCCCTGGACTCATGCCCTATCACTAACATAGTGGTGTAGGGAAGAAGCAACCTCATGAATTTTTTCCTCCCAGTCTTTCACTTTCTAGACCTTCTTTGTACTTTTCTCTATATGATCAACCTTCTTCTCAAAAGTATGTGAAATAGTGTTCACTTTGGAGGACATACTCTTCTCACTCTATGCTTTTGGCCTTGCACAATCCAATCTGTAGTACTTAGTTGTATGACCATAGTTATCACATTTATAGAATAACACATTCATGCCTATTACTGGAGTAGATGAGTTTCTATACATGTAACCTATATTCCTCTTACTCTGTACTGTATCTCTTACAAGATCTAATCTGCAATCTTTAGCTATGTGACCAAAGTTGTCACACTTAAGTAGCACATTACATTCATTCTTATAGTAGGAGAAAAAGAATTTCTATTTACATACTTTGAGCTCCTTTTAGGTGCATCCCTACAATCTCTAACTCTATGACCATACTGATTACAAGTGTGACAGTAACCATTAAAACATGGGGAGTTCCTGGTCATAGCATTACCTCATGCAGGATGAGGAGATCTTCTTTGATTTGACTTCTTTACATATCTCATCCTAGTACATCCTCCTGAATCAGCTCCCATAATGCTTTGTCTTTTTCTTTGATGCCTTGGGACTGATTTCTCCATCTTCTTCTTTGTTGTATTCATCTTCTTTTCTTCTACTTTCTTCTTCTTCTCATCTTCTATGGATTCTTTCAACATAGCAGTAGCAGGCTTCTTTTATTCTTTTTCTTTCTTCACTCCAACAGTGCCTTTTTTTTATCTTCCATTTCCAGAGGTACTTTCTCTAGAGCAACTTGTGCAGGCTTCCTCTTTCTTTATGCAACAACTTTCTTCTACTCTAAATCTATCATATAAGTTTGTAAAAATACTGGTGGAGGAACTCATTCCTTTCTCAAATCCAAGGCCAACCTTCTCTTTAGGTTTTGATGGATTTTGTGATCTAACCAGTTCATCAAGTATCTCAGAGCCACCCTTCAACTTTAGGCCTTTTTCAATCTTCTCTTTAGCAATTTCTAAATCTTTTCTAAAGGCCTTTACTTCTTTTTTCAACTTTATGCACTCTTTTGATTTAGATTGTAGTTCAGTCTGAACTACATCTTTTTCTCTTTAGCTTCTTCTACTCATTTCTTCAAACTGACTATCGTTTGATTGGATTCTTCAAGGATTTTAGTTAGTCTATTTATGTCTTTCTGAGAATGTAGTTTTTGTTCTTTGCTCTCCATCTTCAATCTTTTAATCTCATTTAGAGAAAAAATGAGTTTTCCTTCAAGGTCCACTTCTTCTTCTTCTTCACCAGAGGTTTCAGCTTCTTCATCTTATCAGACCTCTCAATTTCTTCATTAGAGGTTGTTGGAAATGGGTCTACCCCATAGAAACTTCCATGTTCATCATTTGATATGCCATCTACATCAAATGACCCACTTTCTCTTCTTGTGTGCAAATTATTTCTATTGTCCTTTTCCTTATTAGAATCGTTTACTTCATCATATAACCATTTAGAAACAAAATGATTGTGATTACCTCTATGTTTCCTGGGACTTGTTCTCAATATCTTGATGCAATCAGCTTGCATTTCATCAAACTCCTTAGATCCGAAAGTAGATGCATCTTCATCATTACTCAGATTTTTAGACTCACAATCATATTTTTGAGTAAATGCCTTCATTTCTTCTTTACCATCCTCTTCATACATTCTCTTCAACTTGTTCCAGACTTCATGTATAGTTTGACAATGGATGACTTTGACCAATACAAAACTTGATAGTCCATGAAGAATTATATCTCTTGTTGTAGTATTATCCTCATATGCCTTCTTTTTATCTTCAGTTAATGGAGGTGTAGTAGAACTTGTATATCCATTTTCAACTGACATCCAAATATCAAACCCTATGGATCCCAAATATCCTTCCATCAATGAGCTCCAAAAAGTATATCTTGATCCATCAAAGGTAGGTTCATCATATGCAAGTAAACTTTCTTGATTAACCATTTTTTTCACTCTACCAAGATCTACCTGAGCTGATTAAGCTTTACCTAGGGAACCTAGGGCTCTAATACCAATTATTGGAACACGATGATCTACTTAGATGGGGGTGAATCAATAGATACCAAAATTTATCCCTTAAATCTTTATTCCCTTAGAAAACTTATGCAAATTACTTCTTTGAACTCTTAATGTGCAGATACTAATATAAAGAGACATAAACACACACACAAGAGCAACACATAACACCATATGTACGTGGAAAACCCAAGATGGGAAAAACCACGATGACAAAAAGCTACTTGAGTCTACTGCTCAAATTCAACGTCACAATCCAAATCTCTGTTACAATGCTTTTAGGGCTACAACCCAAGGATGCATCAACTACGTAATTTAGAAGTAGCCACTTCAAGGATGCAACAACACCCTAGTTTAGGAGCAACAACTCCAAGGAGACTACTATCCCCTAAGTTGAGCTACAACTCAGTACAATGAAGCTACATCCTCTAAAGGGTTACAAGTTCATATATGCATATAAACAGTTCTTCATAAACCTGAGATGCATCATTACATTATACTCTTTGTTGCACATACTGCAACTCACATCTTATTGTTGAATATGCACTCTCAGCAGCATACCCCTACTCTGCACTCTCCTTTTCTACACATAGAACAATCAATGTTCTATCTCTTTGCTCTACACACACTCTTCATCATGAATGCATACACCTAGATGATGATGCATATTACAGTCTAGGATTGCCTTACATATGCATTCTCTGGCTACACTTTTTGATGTCTACACTCTACTAATCTCTCTTTTCTTGCAGGATTCATTCCCAAATCATCTGTCTCTTTGCAAAATATCTCACAAAGATGTAACTCTTTCCAGTTCAACATACAATTGCAAACATCTCACACCTATTGCTAATTCTTCTCTTCTCTACCATACTCAAATTGTCTTTTTTGTTTTGTCTAACTCTCCCAATTTATAATCTCTCTCCTTGAGATCCTCATCACCATCCAGATTGTCTAATCTAGTTGCTCATTAGTTAGGGTTTCTCCTCCTTTCTAGCTTTACCAGTAAGTTGCCAGTCCATCTCGATCCTTGCACCATTATCCAGCTCATCTGGCAGAGTCTACCAGATATCTTCACTGCATTGAGCCGATTCCATATTTAATTTTGTATAGATAATTTTCCCAAAATAGCTCTTCTAGAAAACTTTACAATATGACATACATTCAATGTATTCTCCTCCATTTGATCTAATTTGTTCTTGATCGATCAAGACTCATTTTAGCCACGAACCAGTAGATTGGATCTCCTTCATTAAATGTTCATTGGGATAGTTAAGTGATCTGATTCTATCCATTGTTGGTCACGAACTTTGAAACCCTTGTTCACATAGACCAGACCATTGTAGATATTAAAGTTTGAACACTGGTCATTGATCTTCACCTTTCGCCCCTTGATCAAGTGTTGTTTTGCAACAAGGATGCAAAACAATGAGTTATTGATTACCATATGTCTGCCTTCACTGTGCACATCATTCTATTAGGTCCACATAGCACTTTATCTCTTTGTTGGAGGAACATCCATCTCTATTATGCCAATGTGCCTATGTCACATCGATGAAGAAACCTAAGCATCCTACCATGGTGGAGTCCATAAGTCCAAGTCACCACCACATGCCTTTGTTCTATTCGTCTTCTAGTTGTACGTCATCCTCATCACACCGGATCTCACTTACATGCGCACCTTACTGGGTTCCACATCTGGTATCACACTCACCATGTTAAGGAGACACTTGAAGAAGTCCTCTTGAAACCACATGGTCTCATTGAAAAATCTCTATATGTTTGTTATTGCAATGTTGAAGAGACATTGCTAGAACTCTTACCAAGACCGCATTGTCTTGCCAATAAGGTCTTCTAGGAATAATCTTCATCCATGATCCAAAATTCTTCTTGTGGACCACCAAATCATGAACCATTTGAATTGAGGTCTCATATCAACATTAAAAACCTAATTCCATAATCACACACCAAAAGACTTAAATGCAGAGGAATGTAGAGTAGAATACATTATCCCTGTCACCACCAAATGTACTGAAAAAATAGTTTTCACTCTGGTGACCATAACTCACTCAAATATTCATACCAGAGGCTCAAATTTGGAACATAGCATCTTCAGACATGCCTCCAAAGAACTTCCAATCCACAGAAAAATATATTCAATATTCAGGAAATGCAGAGGAAACTACTGGACTATTCTTCTATAAACACAGTTACTCTGCAACTAGTCTTCTGGAGCACCAAACCATGAACATCCTTGATGGAACATAGATAACACCACTATAAGCCTTCTTCTAGATCTGAAAGACTTGAAACAAACCAATGGAGGACTACAGAGTAGATATATTTCTCCTAGTCCATAGATAAACAACTCTGCCAAACCGGTTCACAAACCGATGAACTTAACTTTCACTCTTCATTAGCCTAGAAGCTGTAATCCAGGGTAGATCACCCATGGATGTCCTTGAACAATACTTCAGATCTGCATAAGCATAGGATCAACACAGTAGAAATTTGAAGCACATACTGGAGTACATTTTGAAAACATACCAGAGCATATTCTGAAGCTGCAATCATTTGTGTCCTTTCACTACAACAACCTATACTGTGTTAAAATCAATGGCTACATTAATGAAAACACCACCATATGCTTTCATACCTGCAACACATCATACACAGATAGGTACATCACTTGAGCACACAACCAGTTAAGCTATTAGGAATGCCAAAACCTTTTGCATGATCTGCACTTTTGACATCAATGACATCAATATGCCCTTTTGCATTGGATCAGGACACTTCTCCTCTAATCCCCTTTTGACATCAATGACAACATATTCCAACAACGCTATAGATTATAAGGTTTAGGATTTAGGTTTGAGGGTATAGGATTTAGGCTTTAGGGTCAAGGGTATCGAGTATAAGGTATAGGGTTTAGGGTTTATGGTTGACGGTATAAGGTATAGGATTTGGGGTATAGGGTATAGGGTATAGGGTATAGGGTATAGGGTTCATGGTATATGGTATAGGTTTGATGGTATTGGGTATATAAGGTCAAGAGTATAGGGTTTACAGTTAAGGGTATAAGGTATAGGGTTTAGGGTTGAGGGTATAAGGTATAGGGTAAAGGGTTCATAAGTTTTAGGGTTGAGGGTTTATTGTATAGGCTTTAGGGCCAAGGGTTGAGGGATAGTGTTCAGGGTTGAGGGTATAGGGTTGAGTGTATAGGGTATGGGTAAGTGCATGGATCTGTAACACAATTTTGGCTCTTAAGATGCCACTTTTTTTTTTTTCCTGAAATCAATAAAATATGATTTTCACGAGAAAATGAAGATAGTTATGTGGTGCAGGAGCACCCACACCTCATCTGCAATTTTGATCATCTGATGGTAGATAGGTTGTTCAGTAGGTTGGTAGGGGTTTCTTGAGTTTATTTTCTCTTAATAATGTCTAAGAAGACCATGTTTGATGTAAATGGTAGCTTTGGTGTCTCAATTATCCATAATGTGAATGATGTCAAACATATTTAGAAATTTTCAATGATGACAAATGGGGTCTAGGTAGGGGTAATGTTGATTTTCATGTATAATGTCATGTTTTTATTCCAATAAGGTCTAACTAGACCATCATAAATGTTTTAGATGTTTAGTAAGGTCGAATAGTAAAGTAATGTAAAGGAGCCAAAATGTTGTTAACAAGAATATGTAAACAAAGTGTAAATTTGCACTCCAATGGCCATAAAGGGATTCAAAATTTAGTTGGAGGTTGTTATGTTGGTTTTCTTGGGTAGTGAAACCTTTTAAAAGGTGGGAATCATCATTGTAAAGGTTGGCTTTGATATTTGGGAAGAAAATCCAATCGAATTCTTACTGTTTTCAATTTTTTTTTTGAGTTTTCTCATCTTTTTCAGATCTGTATGGTACATACAGTCATTAGTTTCTTCAAATTATTTATGGATGTTGTAATGGAATAAATCAATAGTTCTTTTCATCTTGTTTGAATTTTTAGAAGAAAATTTTAAGCATCTTATATTTGTTTTCCTGAGGTCTATCGGGTATACCCTGTTTTGGGGTTTTGTAGCTTTATTCATGTTTTGAAGGCTCTTATACCAATTGTGCTCATTGTGATTGGTGTATTGGGTCTCATGGAGAATTTTTAAGTGTTAGGGAGAGTGTTTTATGTTGAGATAAATAAATAAAGTAGATTGGGCTACTATCCCTGTTAAGTTTATGTGGAGAAAAAGCATGAAAGAAGAGGTCTTGGCCTAAGGTTGGGTGAAATCTGAATGGCAGGCCAATTATTTTGAATTACTAAGCATTTAAAAGGTTTTTTAAGAGTGTTTGAGTTGATTTAGAGATCTGAGGAGGTATGGAATGTAGGTTTTCAGTAAACCCTTTTAGTGAGGCCAAAAATCAAGGGTTTCATGGTTTTCTATGTTAGAAGGGTCAACTCTGGAAGATAATTGTGGATTTAGTGGTTTGAGGGCATGAGAAATGCTGCCCCAAGGTTTTAGTTTCTTGTGATAAGTCTAAAGGTGGGATGCTTTTTAATTTAGGCCTAATTAGCCTAATTAAGTTTGCGTTGGAGTGGAGGTTTCAGGAGTTTGGTCCAAAGGACTTGTGTCTGATCATGAGATATGTTTTATAACTCTGTAATGGGTGTTTGAATCATCCATTGGTTTATCAAGTTTTTTGGGAAGTGTTGGAGTTAAGGGCCTAAAACCAGGTTAGCACTACAACTAGGATTGCAAGGGTGAAAGTGGGAAAATCTACTTCTGGTTGTTTTCAAACCTTGGGAGTTGTTTGGAATGGTCTAACAGGTCCTTTTAATCTTGTTAGATTCCTCTTGAAGGTAGGCTGACATTTTGAGTGAATTTGGGCCTCCTAGATCTGCATCATTATGCTCAAAATCTCAAGATGCAACAAAAACAAGAGTTGAAGTGCTTCGAGTCTATATTCTAAGCTACTAGTTTTTTTTAAATTAATGAAGATTAAGGATCTCAAAAAGGGGGGCCCAAAATAGGTCCTATTTTTATTAAAAAAATAGCATAGCGTCTAAGGGCTCCCCCCTTTTTGATTAAATTTCTTTTAGAATTTCAAAAATTTGAATGATGAGAAATTAGCTAACACCATGTAGTTTATTTTCATTCTTTCGGATATTTTTTTTAATGAATATATAATATTTTATGAATTTTCAAAGTGGAAACATTCTGAAAATTTGAAATTTGAGTGTGCTCCCCCCTATTTTTTTGAAAACTAATCAAAAATTGATTTTTTTCATCACATGTAGAATGGAGTCTAGTTTTAAAAAATGTAATTTGTTACACGTTTGATGAACGAGTAAAAATCTATCCTAAAACTAGCACATGTTGGTTTTTGAGAAAAAATAGAGGCATTTACAAGAGAAGTTATGGATCAAAACCTTAACTGAATCAAAATGAAAAAATAATTATATATTTAGATAGCTAAGAGAGGTTAATGCCATCACAATTTTATTATAAACTTGCATTGAAATACGTGCAAATGTGACGATGAGCACAACTGAAAATGTGTGAAATTTTGTTACCCTTCAAAAAAGTCACATCTTTTGCATGAAATGGTTGTCCAAATGGGTCGCTTCATTTGGCTAGCACTAAATTTTGCGCTTGCCAAATGTCATTCATGACTTTTGGAATGCAGTTTTCTAAACTCTTTCATTTTCTCTTTATCTATCAGGGAAACTATATTCATGAAATAAACATTTAAGTATAAGTTGACATTTACATATGGACATTTACTTTCTTATACTTTAAGTTATATTTCATGTATATAGTTTCAAGATGTTTGAGAGCGGTTTCATATCTCTAAAGGTTATAATGCAAATTCTATTTTTTTTGAAGATTTTAAAAAAAATTAGACTTAGTGAAATTTCAGTAATCAGGAGGTCAAATTTCATCTTTCTCTCTCTATTTCACTCATTTTCATCTCTTATTCTCTAGACCTCTCTCTCTCACTATCTTCATCTCTTTATCTGACACTATCTCCCTTGAGCTCAAGAACTATGTCTCTACATGTCCATATCTCTCTCCTTCCCTCTCTATATCTATCTCCTTCCCTCTCTAATATCTTTCTCCCTCCCTCCCTCCCTCCTTCCCTCTCTAAATTTCTCTATCTCCCTCCTCTCTTCTATCTCTATATATCTCTCTACTCTTTATCCTCTCTATCCCTTACCTCCTACCTCCCTATCTCCCTCTCTCTCCCACTCGTTTACTTCCTCTCTCTCTCTCTCCTTCCCTCTCTGCTCTTTATCTTATTATCTCTCCTTCCTCTGGTGCCTGCTCCTCTCTCTCTTCCTCCCACTCCCTCCAAAGATTTTCTCTATCTCCCCCTCTCTCTCCTTTCCTTTCTACTTCTATCTATCTCACCTCTCTTTCTCCCCCTCTCTCTCTTCCTTTCACCCACCTTTGCTCTCTATTTCTCGCTATCTAACCTATTCCTCTCTACCTCTTTCTATTCCCCCTCCTTCCCTCTCAATCTCTCCACCTTCCTCCTTAACTCTCTACTTCTATCTCCATCACACATCTCTATCACCTATCTTGCTTCTCTCTCTCCCCTTCCTTCTCTACTCTCTCTCTATCTCACCTCTCTCTCCCTACCTATCCCTCCCCCC